>OZ012739.1:241179084-241741584 GCA_963859935.3 Lathyrus sativus | reverse complement strand
AACGACTTTCAAACAATCAAGGTAAATGACAGTTGAATACCAAAGAAACCCAAAAATTTGCCAACCGCAGAAATAAACTGCAACTCTGATTGGGGAAACGTCTCCGAAAACTGAATACAGACAGTTGCAACGGCATCAAGTTGACTGATTATCTGGTAAAGAATACCTGACTAATGGTAGACAGGAAAAAAGACATACTCACATCTCTTAAAGGTAGACAGAAAGAACATCCAATACTCACATTGTCTAAAGATAGATGGAAATACACCAAAATGTTCACATCGTCTAAGGATACACAGAAAGAACAACCAATACTCGCATCGTCTAAGGATGGACGGAAATACACCAAAATGTTCACATCGTCTAAGGATAGACAGAAAGAACAACCAATACTCACATCTTCTAAGGATAGACGGAAAGACACCAAAACCGCACTTCAAAACCATTTATCACAATGTAGAATTCTTTCGTCCATAAGAATTTATGGAAAGAAAATATCTTCAAAGGGCCACATCGTCAATAGGAATTGACAAAAAGAAAACCATCTTCAAAAAGACATGTCATCAATAGGAATTTACAGAAAGAAAACCATCTTCAAAGAGCCATGTCGTCAATAGGAATTGACAACAAGGAAATCCAAACATTCTTCAAAGAGCCACAGTGTCAATAGGAATTGACAACACGAAAACCCTCTAAAAATGTCATCTCCTCCAATAAACGGAAAGAAAACCACGTCCGAACTTCACATCGTCTAAGGATAGACAGAGAGAAAACCATATCCAAATCTCACATCGTCTAAGGATAGACGGTAAGAAAAACCATATCCAAATCTCACATCGTCTAAGGATAGACGGTAAGAAAACCATATCCAAATCTCACATCGTCTAAGGATAGACGGTAAGAAAAACCCTGCTGGGGAAACACGTCGTCAATAGGAATTGGCGGAAAGAAAATCTGTTGGGATGTCATCATTAAAGGACTGACGGACAAAGCAAAATCTGCTTGGAGATGTCATCATCAGAGGGCTGATGGACAAAGCATAACCGACGTACGATCTAAAACCCGAGTAAACCGATAAGCTGTCTGAACAAAGCTGTTGGATAAATGCCCCTGTATTGCTTGAAGAGCAATTCAAGTTGCCGCGGAAAGCTGACAGAAACTGGCTTATGCTTCGTATGCATATGCGTTTGTTTGAATTTTTCTATGGCATAATGCTCCATATGAAATGGAAATGCTACGCATTTGAGGATGCAATGCAAGAATGATGCAAATATGATAACTATATGCAAAAATGCAGATGCAGGCGCAGGTTGCCGGGGAAAGCTGGATACAACAAAACCGCTCCAGCAAAATAAATGGTGAAGACGAAGCCAACTCCGCTGGGGATAACCGGATATTCCAAGTATGATTGGACTTTGCTGGGGAAGACCAGGTGAAGTCTTCCTAAACTTTGGATTGTCGCTGAAAATATCCTGTCTGAATTCAAGGTTTTTGGTTGAAGGTTCAAAGGATAGTAACACGACTTCCCGACATTCATCTTGAACTTAGACGTTGATTAAACCTGCTCGAATAGCTTTTGAATAGCTCTGAAAATATGGAGAGGAACAATTCCTTTGCTTCCAACTTTGCTCCAGCCTGTGGGATCTCTTTGGGGATGTTCCTCGAAAGGAAATCTAAAATCTCTGTACCCTGATGGTTTTGAAATGAACTGCCCAAGCATCTTGAATCCTCAAAGAGGTGCTTCATATTAATTTCCCCTTGGACAATAAATGACTTCTGCGCTCTTAGGGTGGCCTGCCCCAGCCTGCAATGACTTTGCCCCTGATTGGCGACTTCACTGTGGATGATACCTATGACTACGAGAGATTTACATAATCTCGACCTGACTGCTTCAGATTAATTGACTTCTAGATGGCTGACTCCCATGTTGTGATCATTTGATATAACTGCGCTGGTTCGACGGAGTATTCAGGCATTCTGCATCTATCCTGATCAATCTTTCCACTGTGGAAACTTTCCTGCTGTCAAACGCTTACTCACAAGTAAAACAAATTGGCCTGCATAAAAGATATATTAAATGCAATGCATATGACAGTTTTCGAAATCCAATTCTGTTCACAAGAAAAATAATTTTGACATAGGGTGAACGAATCAATTATCATCATGTCAACATTAATACAACGCTGTAAGAGGAATCCTCTTAGGAGTCAGTTTTGATGCGATCTTTACCGAAGTATGCTTTTGAAACAAACCTGCTTCAATTAGGACTTTTTCAGGTTGTAACTTGGCCAGGTTCACGGTTTGAAAAAGAAAGGATAAAGGCTCAAAAAATTATTTTAACCCACCCATTCTCCGTGATGTTCTCCAATCCTATATTCAGCTAATTCGATACTAGCGCTCACCTCTCAGAGGTTGAATGACAGGAGTGATGGTTCAGGAAACTACAAGTTTTTGGAGTGACATTCACTTGCTTTTTCGCCTTTGGTGCCTGAATCACACGACTTGTTTTTCATCATCATTTTTTTTTATTTCCCTAACTTTTTCCTAGACTGGCTCTTTTGAGCTTCTTCGGCTTTGAAGTCCAGCGGGATGCCCTAATTTTTGCCTAAGTCGTTTGCTTTTAAGGTTCGACTTAGCAGGCTTTTCCTTTTGATTCTTTTTTTTCTCTCTTTTTTTTGAACAAATCGTGTGACACCGGCTTGTATGACTTGTTTGAAACAGATCGCGACTGTTTCACTCCTTGGTCGGTAATGGATAACTGTTACGGTTTTTAGGCACGACCTATACAGGTGTGATTGATCCTCGAACGGGAACGCTCATTTTGCAATTTGGACGCTCGATCAAATTAGCTAACACCTACCCTGCCCCGGGTTAAGATTGAGGGTTTTTTCGTTTTCCAGGAAGAAACTCCTACTACTAGGCTCAAAGGGGTTGACAAGGGATTATCTTCCTTATATCTCCGGTGTTTGGGGATTTGAAACAATGCATGTATCTCATCAACAGGTTTTATTCAAAAGCATACATTCGAAAGCTTGCGCGTCTTTAAACTTCGTCATCCTCCCCGGATTCCACTTAAACAAGCGGTAGGCATCTGTAAAAAACAATTAGTGAACACGAATGGATTAAATCAAAACATGCATATTCATTTCATTAATATCAATAAAAAACAAACCAGTTTTACAAATAAGATTGCACTTTAACAGGAAAGAAATTACAAACGTAAAGAAATGACAGGATAAAACGAAAATTGCCAGCTTCCGGGGACTGCGCTTTCACACTGATTAGCAGTTGGCGGATGTGACCCTTGAAGTATTCAAACTCAATCAGACGAGTGATGTACAACCAACTTTCCTCTTGGAAAGGATATGCACCTTCGGTCCATCAACTTTTGTACCCTGGCTTGAAAAGCCTCGCAACTTTCAGTAGAATGCCCCGCGGATCCTCCATGATACCCACATTGAGCACTAGGATCGTACTCGGGAGGGTAAGGTTCTGGAAGCGGTTTGAGAGCCTTGGGCTCAACCAAAGAATTTTGAACTAGGTGCGGCAGCAGCTGACTGTACAACATAGGCACTGGACGAAGAGGAGCATTCCTTCTTTTCAAATTGTTGCGAGGCCTATTCTGATTCTGGTACTGATAGTTTTGCTGCAGAGACCCAAAAGGTCGTGGACTTTGAACAGCAGAAACGTCCGGCGACTGGGTTTGGACTCTTGAGGACTCTCTCTGTTCAGGCACTTTCATCCTTAAGCTTGACCCAGGAACAGGCAACAGCTGTGGACAGGGGAATTCTGACACCAAAGACTGTAGGATATACTCTTGACCTACTACAGCTTCAGGAATAGGAATAGGAGTATCCATCCCTTTTGCATGATAGGGAACGACTTCGCCTGATACATTCATGCTGCCCGACGTGAATTCAATTTTCTTCGAATCGATCAGGTCCTGAACTTTATGCTTAAAAGCTTTACAGTTTGCGACGTTGTACCCTCGTCCCCCAGCATGGAAATCACAATGAGCGTTGATATCATAGCCTGGTGGTGGCTGGCCAGTAAATGGAGCCAAAGTCCGAGGCTTAACCAACTGAAGTTGGAGCAAGAGTTTCACCAACTTAGCATAATCCATGGGAATCTGATCGAAGATTCTGCCTTGTGATTTTATCCTTTAACCATATCTTCTAATCCTGGGATTCTCCTGAGAAACGGGACGTAGCTGATGACACAGAAGTTTTGGAACCTCCGGTTGTGCTGAAGATCTCTAACACACATTATGCTCTGATATAAGTTCCATAGATAGAAGTGGGACAAGCATCTTTGTTACAGCCTCGGGCACTTGATCACCTTCCTTTCTGAGCATATTCCTTATCACTTTCATGATTAAGCCCACCTGAGTTTTCAACTGCTGCTTTTCCTCTCTGAGCGCATTCTGATCCAAGCGCAACGCTTGCATGTCCAACATGAACTATCCCACCTGGATCTTGACTTCTCTTAGCTCTGCTTGAACTTGATCCATAACTTTGCGGGGATTCCTGCGAGGTATCTGATTGTATAACCTGCAACAAACTAGTGGAGTACATGATGTCAGATTAACAGTTCCGAGGTACCTGTTATACAAAACTAATATGCCAGATGCAGACAAGTATGTAACAGGGAAATTTCAGGATAGCACTAAGACAAATAGGAAACCCAAGATCCAAACAAGGATAACCATCACACATATATGCACCATACAGGAGCAACTGAATACAAACAGAGTGACCTCGACCAACAAGCCTAGCGATGGTCAGCATTCAGTAATGAACAAATGCTACACAGGGATACTGAAAATAAAGTGCGGGAAATAAAGTGCGGGAAATAAAATGCGATAAATAAACACAACCCAACAAGTAATCATACAAGCGCTAGGATTGACTCTCGCAGGGGACGTTGGATCCCCAAACTGACTGGCATAAGGGACGTTGGATCCCAGGAAACTATCAAGTCCCCAGGAGAGTCGCCAGCTGTCGCTACCACGAAAATAAGGTGCCGGCAAAACAGAAGAGTCGCCACCTTTCATTATTTATCCCTCAGAACGGGAAAGGAAACGATCGGAAAAACCTGACGAAAAGGTATAAGACAAGGTCATCGCAACCATTGTCTGGGTTCGGGAGTCGGTTACACAAAGGGAAGGTATTAGCACCCCTCACGTCCATCGTACTCGATGGGATCCACGCTTGTTGTGTTTATCTGACGAGTTGGTTTTACTATCTACCTATCAAGGCTGGTCTAAAAAAGAAAAGAAAATGACTCGGCAAAGCGTCGCGCTTTATGCCTACGTATTCTCATCAGAGAATGAGAAATCAGAGTCAACGTAGTTCGACTAACTACGGGTTACGGTGAAGGTGGCTCGCCAATACATCAGTATTGTGCCTACGTACTCTCAACAGGTATGAGAGATTAGAGCTTACGTAGTTCAGGATAACACGGATTACGGGAATTCAGATTCATCTGTTTTTTCGAGTAGGGTTAACAAACAGTTCCAGCAGTTTGGTATACGCAGCTCGACCTTTGGAGACATAGGCGTTACCGTTTACGGTAGAACTGAGAGTTAACGACACTCTTTTCTTCAAAAAAGCTTCATTTGAATTATGGGCCCAAGGGGCAAAAAGGTTTGAAGTTCGTTTTCTGTCTTTTACGGAAGAACTGTTTTTTAGTTGTCTGTAGTTTGTACAGCACTAGAGACTATAACCTGGGAACGAATGCGTCGCATATTGTCCAAGGGACGTATACTAAACATTCTAGATGATTGAGAGGAGGCCGCTCAATTATCATTACCCAAATAGCTTAAGGCTCGTATCGCGCTTATACTAACTTGCCTTTATTACGTTTTTTACTGTTGTTTCAAGATGAGAAGAGAGAGGGACAACTACGGGGAGACTGTCAAGCCCTAATGTTGTCATGCCAAGGATTCATCCTATGGTTGAGGTTTGAAACAGGGAACTCCTAGAAGTTATCATGCATAGGTTTCAACCTAAAGTTCTATCATCACTTCCTTATCAAAGGAAGTGAGATTCCTAATGGATCATGTCAATGATAAACAGAAACAGATAAAGCATCAGCTTAAACAGTAAATAGTAAACAACTGTAAAATGCATGCAATGCAAGTGAGGGAGGAAATGTGTGTGGGGCATCAGCCTCCACAAGCTTGTCTCGACCTCAAGCCAGATATGAATAACTGCAAAAATGAAAAAAATAAAATGCCATCAAGCAAATCACAAACCACATAGGCAAGGGAGCTGGGCTCTACCGAATGCCCGCAAGCAAAGCCATACAGTAACAATACAAGCAGAGGGAGCAACTCAACCTCTAGTGCAATCATGCTCCTAGCTTAAATAAGTCTAAACATGAACTTATTCTAATGCATCAAGCAAATCACACAAGTCACATCAATACAGTTGCACAGCAAGCAAACAGACAGGAAAGAAAGCAAATCAACAGCTTCCACCACTTCACAGCAAAGCAATCCTCTGACAGCAGTTCAGTCCTCAGTCTATAACTGTTCTTCAAGTCTATCCTCTTCAAGAGAATGAAAGGTACTCCATCCTCAAGCTTCAATCTTCAAGGTAGACTCCACCTTCAGGCTTTCATCCTCAATAGCAAGTATCAACTTGCTTCTTCAAGCTTTCAATGCATCAAACACAAGTATCAACTTGCTCTTCATCTTCTTCAAGCTTTAGCTCTTTCTTTAATCTCAATTTGATCTTCTTCACAAGTGGCAACTTGTTCTTCTTGATCTTCAAGCTTCATCTCCAAGGCAGTCTTCAAACAAAGGGGAAGTGAAACCTCTAGCATCTTCAATCTTCTAGCAAGGAACTCCATCCTCTAGCAAGGGAGAAAGATTCATCTAACAAGAGCAAGGTGGGGATAGTGAGAAGCAAAGTGAAGACCAAAGGTCACCTTTAAGCACTCCACCATCAAGGAAAGGAACCCTCAAAGGTTCTACCAATTTGTGAGGAGCCACTCATCCTACCAAAGGAGGGATGGGGCCTTCACAATGGAACCTTACATCATAGGGAGGAATGGAAGTGATCAACACCTTCCATGTTTCATAAAGGAAGAAAGTCTATTCTAAAGGATCTCCCTAAAAACCCTAATCCTTAACCCTAAACAAACTACACCAAAAGGAGAGCAAACTTCAAGTCCAAGCTCCATCATGCACTCCACAGCAGCCCACACATGTCTTCATCATCATCCAAGAGCATAGGAAGCAACACCCTAATCTAAGGGAACTAAAGAAATCAATCTAGTTGAATTAGCAAGTTAGGATCACCTAAAACCTAGTACTAAAGTTAATCCTAACTAAAATACTAAAACCAATTGTAAAATCCTATAAAAATAACAATGGGAACCTAAGTCAATCATGACTCTACCATGTTAATTCCAGAGATCAAAAAATCCAAAAAGTCCTAGAATTATATCCTAAACTATGGGGTACTAAGGTTAAACCCTAAAACTAGAGCACCTAAAGTCCAATACAAAAAACAGCCCTAAACTTCTTCACAAAAATGTGAGAAAATTACTAGAGGATCTTGCACATCTAAACTAGCTACACACAAAAAATCAGTCCAAAAATCATCATCAAATGATCACACAAAAATACACAAGTCAAGGTATCAACCATTATGAATTATTATCAAATAAAAGTACAAAAAATGCAATTAAAATAAAAAATGCATGAATTCCTAATCTTTTAATTCAAAAAAATTCTAGATTCAATCATGAATCAGGGGGAATAAATCTGGATCAAATTGACTAATTTTCCTATTTATTATGAATTAATTCCTAAACTATATGAAATAACAAAAAATAAAGAAAATACAAGAAATTAATAAATCCTGTGTATCAAATAGCAATCCAACAATGTGTATTTCACGAGCTGGGCCAAAAGTAGGGTGTGGATAGCAAGAAATACCAAGGCCCATGCGCTATGAATTCACTCAATAGTTCACTTCAGAAATTGATGCAAGAAAAAAGAGTACATGCCAGGACTCGAACCCACTCTCTTTTGGTGTATACAGCGAAGCTACAAGACTTGAGGTTCTCAATAATCAAAACTGTGCGTTTTGGGGGAAGTATACGTGGAGCCATGAGGGCGCTTGGATTGCTTGACCCAGTCAAGTCTTCAACACGAATGGACGGCCCAGACATCATCTTCAACCTTTTAAACCTGCAAGTCTGCGCGCGCAAGGTTCATCGCCGGTGGCTTTTCCGGCCACCCTGGCACAACCCTAACTTCCTCTACACACACCCATTTGCCACGATCTTTACATGAAACTTGACTAGAATTTCACCAGCAATTCATCCATACCATCTATTTACTCTAAAACCGCATGAATCTTGAAATCAACATCTCAACCGAAAATGCAATCCACCCCAAATTGTCTCTAAACATGCGATTAATCATCCTAAATCCAATTACACTTCATCCTGAGCCTAACTACATGAAGGTTTCTACATATCTCCCTATAAATTATGCAAGAAGTTGAATTGTACCAACCTGATTTCAGATGAATAACAGACACACTCCTTGCTCGATTCAGCCTTCAATATGATCCAGACTCACTCCAAATCTTCCTCTGAAGCTGATGCACACCTTGATTTGGCTTGATTTTCCTTCAAACTCCAAATACGATTTCTGTTTTCACCTCTGATTTTTCACTTGCTCTCTCTGCAACCAGTATCAATCTTCTCCAAAAAGCTTGCTGAACACACTCTAATGGTTATATAGAAGCTAGAGGAATCATCCAGAACCTTCTGTAACCTTCCACATGAGATTTTCATTTTCAATTTCTCCTTCAAAATACCATGTGCAACAGCCGTGTATTTGCTCTGTTCTGGCCTGAATTTGCTTGCAATCATCATCTCATGAGATATTGAATTGGTTGGTGGTGATTATTCCCTTGTTTGCAATCCAATGATCCAAGTTTGATATGTTACTTCATCATGAAGTAACAAAATGGAAGTGCATGAATTTGACCTCAAACCAAAAATGTAATATTGCCATTGTTTCCAAAATGTATTTTCCAATCAAATTGACCTATAATTTTTCCTTGTTTGGACACAAATCAATTTATTTGAATTTTTCTCATCTTAATTCATTAAAATGGCTTTTATATGAACTTTCTTCCACCAATGCTTGATATAATCCATATCAATGGACCCTTGATACTTAGACAAGATAAAAACATCATTTTGAACAACTTGCATGTTGAACAAAAATCCATTTGAGGCTTGCAAGATGGTGAAATTGACTTATGATTCAAAATGACCTGTAATGTTCAAATACCCAAAATACCCTTGACTTGTCAAAGCCATAACTTGAGTTCTACAAATCCTATCAAGGACTTCTAGTACTCTCTAGAAAGCTAATAGAATAAGGAACACCATTCATGTTGACCAAAAGTTCATAGGAATCATCCTTCTAGGGAAAAAGTGCCATGCAAGTTGGGTAACTTTCAAGCTCCAAATTCACATTCCTCAGATGACTTGTAACTTGTCTGGCTCATAACTTGAGTTCTAAAAATCCTATCAAGGACTTCTAGTACTCAAATTAAAGCTAAGCTCATGCTATACAACAATCATGTTGGGGTCAAGATGAGATGACAATCATATCTTGAGTTAAATAGTCTTGAAGTCAGGGGTCAAACTAGGGGATTTTACATTGTCAAGTCTTAGAAACCCTAGCCTGAAACTTCTCAAACTCTTCAATCATGATGAGTTAACCTTGGAATCATCCTTAGAACATCTTAATGCATCAATCCATGATCACATGGCTCTTGGATTAGGGCTCAACCTTCTTTAAATCATCAGTTGACTTAGGGTTGACCCAGTCAAACCCTAGTTGTACCACTCATGGCTGAGTCTTCTTAATCTTGCACAATGACCTGTCTAGGTCTCAAAGTTATCTTCAACACTTCTCATGAGCTATCTCATGACCTCAAGTCCATCTTTATGGCCTCAGAATCATCTGATGGTCTTCCCCATAACTCTCAAGTTAGGAGACCCACATTCTTGGTTTCAATCACTCTCCCTGAGGATCTTCTACCTTCTCTAACAAAGATATCAACCCTTGAACACTTGAATAACCTTCTTAGTTGGCTTCAAAGTCTTGTGTAGCTCTTAATTGGTAATCATACCTCTTGATCTCCTGCATACATGTCAATGAAATGCAAATGATAATGCTAATGTGAATGAATTGAAACATAAGCTAGGAGAAGAAATGTTGGGAAAATTTTGGGGTGCAACAGCTGCCCCTATTCAAACGGCTTGGACCTTACTGGGTGAGAAGAGAATGACTCTCAAACAATCAAGGTACGAGACGGTTGAATACCATTAAACCCAGAAATTTGCCAATTGCACAAGTACTCGGTACTCTAGTGGGGACAAATCTTCGGAAACTGAAATAATAGTTGCACGACAACTAGCTGGAGAAACACTGATCTGAACCTCCGTCAGGATGATTCTCTGATTTATCTGATATCATTGTGTCCTCAAATCATCGAGGGATCACTGGTTACACGGTAACGGGTGATTTGCCAACCACGCACAGGTAAACGATACTCTGATTGGTAGGAACATCTTCAAAACTGAGCATGATAGTTGCACAGCAACTCTGCTAGGGAATTGGTCACACGATAACTGGTGAAGGGTCTAATCTCGAATCTCCGTCAGGGTGATCATCTGATTTTGCTGTAGATCTTCGTCCTCAAGTCATCAAGGGATCACCGGTTACACGGTAACTGGTAATGGATGGTTGATCATGTCGTCAGGCATTCTGTGTCATAGCAGAAGAATTCCTCGGGACTCATCAGGTCATTAGGAACTTTTTAACAATCAAGTTAATCATGCCGTCGGGCATTCCAAGAACATCCCGGGCGTCAGCCGGACTTCGTCAGTAAGTCTGAAATAGAATCTTCGGTCAATCATTAACCAAATAGGGATATCCCAACTTCTACCATCAGGCGCTCCGCATCGGCTAGGAGATAACTGCTTCAACATCGCAGTTGGACTTCGTCAATAAGTCTTTAAATGGAATCCTTAATCAATCAGGACCCACTAAGGATATACAATCTTTTGCCATCAGGCACCCTGCGTCAGCTAGGCAAACTGCTTCGACATTGCAGCTAGACTTCATCAGTAAGTCTTCAAGGGGAATCCTTAATCAATCATGAACCACTAAGGATATACATTCTTTTGCCGTCAGGCACCCTGCGTCAGCTGAGACAACTGCTTTGACCTCACAGTTGGACTTTGTCAGTAAGTCTGGGGTTTTGGCACTACTGCCGGACTTTAATCATCAAGTCTTCAAGGAAATTTCAACTTTTCTGTTTAGAACCTGCTGGGGATGACACATCTCCGTTGGGGATTCTAGAGAACTATCAGGTAACTCCGCTTCGGGGATCCAGAAATCATTCTGGATGAATCAACTCTGCTGAGGACTTCAAGAATCATCTGAGACAAATAACTCCGCCGGAGATTTCAGGAATCAACCTGAGCAAACACTCTGCCGGGGACTCTAAGCATCAACTTGAGCAACCCTCTCTGGCGACTTCACTAAGGATTTTAAGAATCATCTTAAACAATCAACTTCACTGGGGAATTCAAGAATCATCTTGAGCAAACCATTTTGCGGAGGAACACCTGCAAAACAAGAACGGTAACGACCTAGCTCATGTTTCGTATGCATATGCTCGTTAATGGCGTAATGCTCCACACGGTGGAAATGCTACGCATTTTGGGTAAATGCTATGCAATCATGCAAAATGTTATGACCCTATCAGCAAAATAAATGCTGAAGGGAAAAGCCTCCTGTCAAGGAGAAAGAACCACTCTGGTAGAGGAAGGACTCATCCTGCCGATGAGAAGAAGTCATGCCAATCTCAATTGGATTCCGCCCGGGGAAATGATCTTCAGTTGACTGCTGCAGGGGAATAAAGCTATCCGAGAATTTGGACTCGCTCAACTGGGTATTTGAACCAACTGCTGAGGAAAACGATGTCAATCGCAGAAATAAACTGCCCGACATTCGCAGCAAAACTTTCCTGGAGATAACGACTCCGATGAGGGAAATACAGCATCAACTATTCAACACTCTACTGGGGAGCACCAATCATGGCCTCAACGCTTTCCAAGGACTCGGCTCTCTTGGGGATTTGCCAGCTCGGCTGAGGAAGAAGGAATCATCCTGCTTGCTGGGGAGAATACAACTCTGTGGGGAATCTCAATTCCGCTGGAGACTTCAGTCTTGAATTACCGGAGGCTGCATACTTGCGAGTAGTCTTCTACGAAAACTGCACTTTGACCCAGTGCTGGGGAATGAACGTACACTTCAGTGTATGACTCAGCTGGGGAAGTGGTGATCCTTCAGGATACATCTGGTTGGGGAGAGAATCTTCTCTGCTTGGGGAGACATATCAATGCTTATAATCTCATGTTCAGACTCCGTAGGGAGATGCTGCTGAACTTGCTGGGGAAGAAGGAATCATCCTGCTTGGGGATGTAACACCCCACTTCCCAAATTAAATAAAATATAAACATTATAAATAAACATCAGAGTTTTCCCCAAAATAGTGTGATATCATATCACCAAATTTTTATAAAAATACTTTATTAATTATTCTCAAAAATAATACAGCGGAAAACATTATTCCAACATTCCCGGCCATCCGCCAAATTTCGTAAAATCTTTATTATTATAATTCACAAAAAAAAAGTGATACGTCACAGGATTACAACAAGTTTAACATAAAACAATTAAAACACCCATATCCCGTGTTACGTATCATAGCATCCTAGACTCGACTGGCACACCACCATCCAAGCTATCTAAGTACCTGGATTATCTGTACTTCGGAGAAGCACAGACACAACAACAACCAAGGGGTGAGAAAACATGATCAAAAATATATTGGTAATGTAATACATGTAAACAAGGTAGTAAAACACACCAACACACCAATATTCACCCCAACAACTCCATATAACGAACCTACTGTTCAAATTACAATATAACATATTATAATGCAAATATGCAACTCAACACCATGCATGCGGTACCGACTCATTGGTTCATTCAATCGAACCTGGATAGATCACTTACGCTCCTCCTGAGACATGATCTATCCCCCACCATTCTCCACCAAGGAGTACAGATGAATCACTTACGCTCCTCCTGAGACATGATTCATCCCACCAAAACACCATGATATGCACACACCAATGCATAACTATCATATTTAGGCACACTAAGTGCACACGATCCTCCTGATCATATCATCATACATCAATGCATATATGTGTAGATATATTACACCAACACCATATAAATCAATCAGATAGTAAATAAATTCATACTATAACACCATATATAACCACATCCCAACACCCGGGAACACACGATCCTACTGATCACTACATACATATACGTTAACCAATTGTTCACCAACAATATCAAGGAAAACGAGTACCATCACCAAGTAAACAAGTTCATACTTTATCACCAAGATACAAACACGTCCCACCACTCGGGAATACACGATCCTACTGATCACTACACCATGCTCCGCATGATTCATACACCAACTAATTATCCATTTAAATAATTAGTAACGAAAATCAAATACTATCACCGAGTACTCACTCTATAACACTCAATCATCTCCCCTATAATCAACAAAGTCCAAGGGCACTACACTCTTAGCGCACACAGCATAACAGCATAGAAAAACCCCATTCTGCTACGCTCGCTACACCCTCGCTAGGCGAGCTCCCAGCGAATGCTCGTTACCTGTTCGCTTAGCGAACCTCCTCGCGAATGACAGCAGTGGCTACTGTAATGATTCGCTATCCAACTCGCCACAGCGAATACCCAGCGGATACTCGCTACCTGTTCGCTTAGTGAACCTCCTCGCGAAGGCAAACAGAACCTACTGGACTCACTCGCTACCTCACTCGCTAGGCGAGCACCTAGCGAACGCCCGCTGCCTTCTCGCTAAGCGAAGTGCTAGCGAGTTGCCTGCGACTTCTAAAGTTCTCACAGTTCAGAATTCTCACTCTTCTCCGATTCAAGCCTATTCTATAACATCCACTTCCTATACTATCTGTATTACGACCAATGCATATTAGGCTTATCAATCTTCCTATAATTCTACTCCAGATCAAAATTACGGCACACTACCGACACTTTAGAGTTACTCTGAACCTTACTCAAACCAAACCAACACCAACAGTCAATCAACAATGGCAACATCAAACATCCGTACATCATCATATACATATTATTCCAAAGTCATCACTTAAACAATCTATCGACACATCAAAAAGGTCACACAGAACTTCCCTAAAACCGTAAACCCAACCTATACGCCAAATTAACCAAAAACAACAATTCACCAACACTAAACATATTTCAATCCATCAACATCAACATAACTCAACAATCAATAGCATGTCAATATAAAACTTCATCAACGATACATTCCTATGGGGTTAAGGAATCCCCACTACCCTATACATGTATATACCATTCCCAATCAAGTTTCTCCCCCCTTACCTTGTTAATCGGTTGATCGATGAAATTCTTCCTGATTTGGTCTCTTGGCCTCCTATTTTCTTTCCGTTCTTCGTTCCCTTTTTCCTTCGTTCTTCTCGCTTCTCTCGTTCTTTCCTCTTCTCTCTTTCTATCGCTCTTTCTCTCTTCCCTCTTTCTATCGTGTTATTTTCTCTAATACTTCCCCCACCCCTTCATATTCTATTTTCCTTTTTTTATTTCCTATCCCAATAATAATAATAACTAATAAAAATAACATAATAATAATAATAATACTAATAATAATAATAATAATAATAATAATAATAATAATAATAATAATAATAATAATAATAATAATAATAATAATAATAATAATAATAATATTATTATCACACCAATTTCCCACGATCTATGGTAATCCCTTTTCTCTCTATTCCAACTTTTCTAATATCTCCTTGCTACCCCTTCATATTTCCTTCCTCACGGTTTCTATCATGACTTTTCATATTTCCATTCTAACTTCCCAATAACCCTTCCACCTCTTATTTTACTTATTTCAACCACTAATATTCCCAATAATAATTCTAATATAATAATTATAATAATAATATAATATAATACTATTATAATATTATAGTAATATTCAACATAATAATAATAATAATAGTAATACACCCAACAATAATTATAATTATAATAATAATAATACTAATGATAATAATAACAATTATATTAATACTAATAATAAAATAATATTAATAATAATAATCTTAATATTAATAATACTAATATAATATTACTAATATTAATAATACTAATCATAATAATACTATTAATAATAATAATAATAATAATATTATTATTATCTCACCAAAATAATAATAATAATAATAATAGTAATAATATTATTATCTCACCAAAATAATAATAATATTAATAATACTAATAAATATAATAATATATAATAATAATAATAATACCCCCACCAATATTACTATTATTCATTATATTATCATATTCACACCAAAAATCATAATAATATAATAACTATATTAATAATAATATTATATTCTCCATATTAATAATATTACTACAAATATTAATAATAATCATAAATATAATAATAATAATAATAATAATAATAATAATAATAATAATAATAATAATAATAATAATAATAATAATAATAATATTAATACCACCACCAATATTACTATTATTTCTTATATTATTATAAACTCACCAAATTACCACCAAGATCCTCCCATCTCAAGGACACCCACCAAACATCATCAAATACACCCTACCAAAGGGCACATCAACATATAATATTTAAAATAATAATAAAATGACTAAATAATTAAAATGGGTGTTACAACTCTCTCCCACTTTAATTATTTTCGTCCTCGAAAATTACCTGATGGAAATAATTCTGGATACGCTCCCCGCATCTTTTATTCCAATTCTCAGGTCACACTGCCTTCTGCAGCACCTCCCCATACTACTTTCACCAAAGATATCTCCTCCCTTCGGAGTTGTTCCTCGCTCGCCAAAACGAACTAGCAATGCCTCAACAATCGGAATATTTTTCACTTGTACATCATCCACCTGGTTCAATGTACTTTCTCGACTAAGACACATGAAACATATCATGCCAATTCACAGCGACAACGGAAAAACAGTCTAACATGTTACTCCTCCCATGCCTCCGCTGCACCACTCTGATACAACTACAGAACACGGTGCGAACTTCTGAGATTTCGAAGCTCGACCAACACCAGTCACCGGCGTGACCCTTAAAACACATATTGCCTCGGATCCTCTCGATCTTCTCAGCCATCTCAAGCATAATTTTCAAGTCTGAGTACAACACTCTCACTTGATTTATTTTAACACATGAGAGTCCTACACTCCCTATCTCACCAAGCCACATATAGTGCCATTCCGACACTAGGATGGTAACCGTTATTGTAGGTAACTCAATCAACGATAATTAATCATCCCACGCTCCACCTTGATCCGACACCCAAGCTCTCACCAATTCTCTACAGACTCAATAGTCCTCTCTGACTGACCATCAGTTTGCGGATGGTAGGTCGAACTCAGCTTCAACTTAGTACCCAAAGCTTCCTGTAAGCCCCTCCAAAATCTCAATATAAACCTCAAATTTCCATCTGACACAATATTCGTCAGTATCTCATCCAACTTCACCACTTTCTCAATATGCATCTCGTATATCCTCAACACGGAATAGTTAATCCACTCCTAACAATTCAAATTAAAATTATGTCTTTACAAATTATTTGGAAATCTCAACACCAATTTCGTGAAAATACTACCTGATTTCCACTCTGGAATATTTAACGACTACATCAGACTCAACAGTCTCTGATGTTCACTCTTCGAATTCCGACAATTCTAACTAGCATATTCCACCTCTCCTTATCCATGGTCTCAAAAACAATCTACTCAAGTTCGGTTACTTCTTCATAGCACCGAGATGGATACTCCATCTACCTCAATGTATTTCTTCACGAGTACTCCTACTCCCTTCAACAACATCTGATATACATACTCTATCATAACACCTCGTGGTATTATTTCCACAAACCCGACAATCCACTCATCGACTCTAATTTATCAATTTCAACTAATTCACTATTCAACCCAGATTTCTGACTTTCTCGATTCTTCTCAAGGATATCACTAGTCAGATCTTAATAATAAAAGCTTAACTCCATAAGAAGTATCCTTACTCACAAAACGCATATTATGAAATTTCTCAATCAGTTCTAACTCTTTTCACCATCATCTTCGGTATATGCAAATATTTCTAACTCACTGCATCATCTACCATGTCCGCTTTACCCGAATGGTAATTCAACTCGAAGTCGTACTCTTTTCGAAGTCCCAATTATTTCCTATGCCTCATATTCGTCTTATTCAAATTAAACAAACACCTTAAACTCTTAAGATCACCAAACATCTCCGATCTCAGTCTGAACTTTTGAAGACTCCGACTCCAGTACAATCACAATAGTAACCAACTCTAAATCACTGGTCAGATGATTTCTCTTATACACTTCAAGTTGCCTTTTGCATAATTGAAACTCGCTGAAGTTGTCTTTAGCAAATCCCATAATTATATCAACAAGCATCACAAACACCACAATTAGTTCTATCGGATTCGGCAGAACTTTCCTTACGGAAGTATATCACCGCTCTTTTTCCAACACTGATAACTCCAGTTCCTTATGCTCAACATAATCCTCTATACGCTTCGAATACCTTAAAATATCATTTATTAACACAACCATTGCCTTATATAAATAATTAAAGAAGATCCCATGCCAAGTGGACAAACAAGTTGTGAGTTATAGCAGGAACACATACCGTACCGCCCGTCCTTACCACAACATTCAAACACACTTCATCAATAAATAGCTTAAATCTATGTCAATACTTCACCATCTCATAGATAATTTGAATATCTTTCCAACGCTTCGAACCGTGCGTCATTCCGAGTTATGGTTCTCCCGTTACGGAAAAACACCAGAATAACATTTTCTGCCCAGGACCCCTTCGCCAGGCAAACACCGCAGCGAATATGGACGTTCGCCAGTATGCTCGCCAAGCGAACATGACAGTCCCAAAATCCTCTTCTCGACCATTACCCGACTTACGAGTGTCCGATTTCTATTCCGTAAAAAGCTGCGATCTCGGAATTTAACGTACAACAACAATTTTATACTTAGGAAGCCATCCAACACATTTTAAATATATGAATAATTTAAAACTCAATTACTTCCAATCTCAACAGCAGATCTTTGAGCCTCCTAATACGATAGAACTTTTGACCTTCGTCCCATCCACCACAAGAACTCTACTCGAGATCACATGACCAAGGGACTCACATCCCTCGATCAATTGTTCCATCAAATCATTAACTCTTGGAAGCGAACACCTATCCTTGATAGTCACCCTGTTCACTTATCTATAGTTCACCCAAAGCTTCACAAAACCTTCTATCTATCTAACCAACAAAATTGGTGCAAATTACGGTAGCACACTCAAACAAAAGAACCTCTCTCCTAGAAGGTCTTCAAGTTTACTCTTCAACTTCTCCAATCCCAACGAAAACACACCATATGGAGTCACTAATATCGGACTCGTTCCAACAACAAAGTCAGCGTGTGAGCTTTACTTCACACTCCGATAGTAAATCACCTACCTCATCCGGAAACCTCCGGCAATCGCAAATAATTGACAAATCCCAATTTTTCTCACTTTCCTTCTCATTCCAAGTTTCAGTCAAAATAGACACTTCAACACCGTCTTACGCCAAATTCCTCAAAATAATCCCTTAAGCACTTAGCTTAACTCAAGACTATACACTGCTCACGCCACCCAAGCTTGCAAGATACGTCTATCCCATCCAACACAATCCCGTCCACTATTAACAAGAGATTAAGGGTGATCAGTTCCTCAATTTGTTAATAGACAGCCGAAATCATGATGGGGTACAAACCATTTTTACCAAACTATGATATCACTCCTCAACACACTAAGCCACCACAATGTAGCTTTTCGGAGAAATACAACTTCTCCCCCACTGGAATCATTCCACTTCTACCAATGAAGTTAACCAACAACATGTACCGACAGTGTTTTTACACACATGTCACATACCAGGAAACAATAACACTAGACAACATTGGCCGGACGGACCGACCTGCTCTGATACCAATTGTAACACCCCACTTCCCAAATTAAATAAAATATAAACATTATAAATAAACATCAGAGTTTTCCCCAAAATAGTGGGATATCACATCACCAAATTTTTATAAAAATACTTTATTAATTATTCTCAAAAATAATACAGCGAAAAACATTATTCCAACATTCTCGGCCATCCACCAAATTTCGTAAAATCTTTATTATTATAATTCACAAAAAAAAAGTGATACGTCACAGGATTACAACAAGTTTGACATAAAACAATTAAAACACCCATATCCCGTGTTACGTATCAGAGCATCCTAGACACGACTGGCACACCACCATCCAAGCTATCTAAGTACCTGGATGATCAAAAATATATTGGTAATGTAATACATGTAAACAAGGTAGTAAAACACACCAACACACCAATATTCACCCCAACAACTCCATATAACGAACCTACTGTTCAAATTACAATATAACATATTATAATGCAAATATGCAACTCAACACCATGCATGCGGTACCGACTCATTGGTTCATTCAATCGAACCTGGATAGATCACTTACGCTCCTCCTGAGACATGATCTATCCCCCACCATTCTCCACCAAGGAGTACGGATGAATCACTTACGCTCCTCCTGAGACATGATTCATCCCACCAAAACACCATGATATGCACACACCAATGCATAACTATCATATTTAGGCACACTAAGTGCACACGATCCTCCTGATCATATCATCATACATCAATGCATATATGTGTAGATATATTACACCAACATCATATAAATCAATCAGATAGTAAATAAATTCATACTATAACACCATATATAACCACATCCCAACACCCGGGAACACACGATCCTACTGATCACTACATACATATACGTTAACCAATTGTTCACCAACAATATCAAGGAAAACGAGTACCATCACCAAGTAAACAAGTTCATACTTTATCACCAAGATACAAACACGTCCCACCACTCGGGAATACACGATCCTACTGATCACTACACCATGCTCCGCATGATTCATACACCAACTAATTATCCATTTAAATAATTAGTAACGAAAATCAAATACTATCACCGAGTACTCACTCTATAACACTCAATCATCTCCCCTATAATCAACAAAGTCCAAGGGCACTACACTCTTAGCGCACACAGCATAACAGCATAGAAAAACCCCATTCTGCTACGCTCGCTACACCCTCGCTAGGCGAGCTCCCAGCGAATGCTCGTTACCTGTTCGCTTAGCGAACCTCCTCGCGAATGACAGCAGTGGCTACTGTAATGATTCGCTATCCAACTCGCCACAGCGAATACCCAGCGGATACTCGCTACCTGTTCGCTTAGCGAACCTCCTCGCGAAGGCAAACAGAACCTACTGGACTCACTCGCTACCTCACTCGCTAGGCGAGCACCTAGCGAACGCCCGCTGCCTTCTCGCTAAGCGAAGTGCTAGCGAGTTGCCTGCGACTTCTCAAGTTCTCACAGTTCAGAATTCTCACTCTTCTCCGATTCAAGCCTATTCTATAACATCCACTTCCTATACTATCCGTATTACGACCAATGCATATTAGGCTTATCAATCTTCCTATAATTCTACTCCAGATCAACATTACGACACACTACTGGCACTTTAGAGTTACTCTGAACCTTACTCAAACCAAACCAACACCAACAGTCAATCAACAATGGCAACATCAAACATCCGTACATCATCATATACATATTATTCCAAAGTCATCACTTAAACAATCTATCGACACATCAAAAAGGTCACATAGAACTTCCTTAAAACCGTAAACCCAACCTATACGCCAAATTAACCAAAAACAACAATTCACCAACACTAAACATATTTCAATCCATCAACATCAACATAACTCAACAATCAATAGCATGTCAATATAAAACTTCATCAACGATACATTCCTACGGGGTTAAGGAATCCCCACTACCCTATACATGTATATACCATTCCCAATCAAGTTTCTCCCCTCTTACCTTGTTAATCGGTTGATCGATGAAATTCTTCCTGGATTTGGTCTCTTGGCCTCCTCTTTTCTTTCCGTTCTTCGTTCCCTTTTTCCTTCGTTCTTCTCGCTTCTCTCGTTCTTTCCTCTTCTCTCTTTCTATCGCTCTTTCTCTCTTCCCTCTTTCTATCGTGTTATTTTCTCTAATACTTCCCCCACCCCTTCATATTCTATTTTCCTTTTTTTATTTCCTATCCCAATAATAATAATAACTAATAAAAATAACATAATAATAATAATAATAATAATAATAATAATAATAATAATAATAATAATAATAATAATAATAATATTATCACACCAATTTCCCACGATCTATGGTAATCCCTTTTCTCTCTATTCCAACTTTTCTAATATCTCCTTGCTACCCCTTCATATTTCCTTCCTCACGGTTTCTATCATGACTTTTCATATTTCCATTCTAACTTCCCAATAACCCTTCCACCTCTTATTTTACTTATTTCAACCACTAATATTCCCAATAATAATTCTAATATAATAATTATAATAATAATATAATATAATACTATTATAATATTATAGTAACATTCAACAGAATAATAATAATAGTAATACACCCAACAATAATTATAATTATAATAATAATAATAATACTAATGATAATAATAACAATTATATTAATACTAATAATAAAATAATATTAATAATAATAATCTTAATATTAATAATACTAATATAATATTATTAATATTAATAATATTAATCATAATAATACTATTAATAATAATAATAGTAATATTATCTCACCAAAATAATAATAATAATAATAATAATAATAATAATAGTAATAATATTATTATCTCACCAAAATAATAATAATATTAATAATACTAATAAATATAATAATATATAATAATAATAATAATACCCCCACCAATATTACTATTATTCATTATATTATCATATTCACACCAAAAATCATAATAATATAATAACTATATTAATAATAATATTATATTCTCCATATTAATAATATTACTACAAATATTAATAATAATCATAAATATAATAATAATAATAATAATAATAATAATAATAATAATAATAATAATAATAATAATAATAATATTAATACCACCACCAATATTACTATTATTTCTTATATTATTATAAACTCACCAAATTACCACCAATGATCCTCCCATCTCAGGGACACCCACCAAACATCATCAAATACACCCTACCAAAGGGCACATCAACATATAATATTTAAAATAATAATAAAATGACTAAATAATTAAAATGGGTGTTACAGGGGACGCATACGGCGTACTGCCTGGAATATGTTATACCTACAACAACACAAACAAACAGACAAGATACCCTTCTCAAAGGGACCTATCAAGGTTATCATCTTGTGACAACGTTCAAGTAATTCATTGTTTCAACAATTAGTGGCCTAGGCCAGTAAGTTTATGTATGCGCATTTTATCAAAAACATTGGCGTTCTTCTTTCGCAAACAAAACAGATAGATGCTAAACAAGCAAACAGAATTGCTGAATAGTATATATTTTATTGATGACGAACCCTTGGATGGGTGAAAATGTTTTACAACAGATGCAAGCTCCTGGAATGAGGAAGCTGCGCAAATATAAAAACATAAATATACATCAGTATATACACAAATGTCGGCAATGCAGCGTAGACGAACACCATGAGTTGATCCCTCTATGATCCACTCGACTTCGATACTTCTCTGACGCTTCAGCCTCAGAAGAGATTGATTCAGATAAACGGCCCTCAGGTCTTCTAAACCACTAAACAATGAAAGTCCATACGCGGAACGCAGTCATTTGCTTTTTCAAATTCCTAACTTTTGCCTGAATCGCCCTTCCGGGTTTTCGATTCACCGGGATACCCTTTTTTGCCAAAGTCGCCCTTCCAGGTTTTCGAATTTGCCGGTGTACGTTCTTTTCTTTTATATCCCTAATTTTTGCCCGAACCTTTTTCTTTTTTATGGTTCGCCGGGATGCCCCATTTTTGCCTGGATATTCTTTTTCTTTCCAGCGGGTCATTCTTTAAGCAAAGTATTTTTTAACTGCGTCCGCGTTCACCGGGGATGCAAAAACTTCGCCATCCATCATGGATAACAACAAGGCTCCTCCCGAGAAGACCTTGCTGACGATGTACGGACCTTCGTAATTGGGAGTCAACTTGCCCCGGTGATCGGGGTGTGGAGGAAGAATCTTCTTCAGGACGAGATCACCCGTCTGAAAGCTTCTATGATGCACCTTCTTGTCATAGGCTTTCTTCATTCGGCTTTGGTACATACAACCATATGCAATCAATGCTAACCTCTTCTCGTCCATCACGCTGAGTTGGTTTAGTCGGTTCTTAATCCATTCTGCCTCATCGAGTTTCACATCAACCAAAACTCGTAAAGAAGGAATCTCAACTTCTAACGGTAGGACAGCTTCCATACCGTACACCAGTGAGAAAGGATTTGCCACGGTTGACATACGTACCATTGTACGATAACCGTGCAGTGCGAACAGCAACATCTCGTGCCAATCCTTATAGGTCACAACCATCTTCTACACGATCTTCTTAATGTTTTTATTGGCCGCTTCAACAACGCCATTCATCTTCGGCCGGTAAGGAGATGAATTGTGGTGTTCAATCTTGAAACTCTGGCACAACTCCTTCATCATCTTGTTATTCAGATTCGAACCATTATCAGTAATGATTCGCTCGGGAATTCCGTATCGACAGATGATGTCCCTCTTTATGAATCTAGCAACCACCTGCTTGGTCACGTTAGCATACTAGGCTGCCTCCACCCACTTGGTGAAGTAGTCGATGGCTACTAGAATGAAGCGATGACCGTTAGATGCAGTGGGATCGATCTTGCCTATCATGTCGATGCCCCACATGGAGAACGGCCACGGGGAGGACATGACATTCAATGGGCACGGCGGCACATGAATCTTATCAGCATAAATCTGGAATTTATGACATCTCTTCGCGAATTTAAAGCAATCCGATTCCATCGTCAGCCAGTAATATCCTGCTCTCAAGATCTTTCTTGTCATAGCATGCCCGCCGGCGTGCGTACCAAATGTGCCTTCATGGACTTCTTCTATGAGCATACTCGCTTCTTTCTCATCTACACATCTGAGTAGCACGAGATCGTGGTTTCTTTTATACAAAACTCCATCAGGATTGAGATAGAAATTTCCAGACAGCCTCCTCAGAGTCTTCTTATCCTGGGTTGACGCTCCCGCAGGATATTCCTTAGTCATAAGGAAGGTCTGGATGTCATGGAACCATGGCTTGCCATCAGAGGCTTCCTCGATCGCAAAGACAAATGCAGGTCTATCAAGACGAGAAAGGACAATCCTTGGAGCTTCATTCCAAAAATTGATTTTATACATCGAAGCCAACGTGGCTAAGGCATCATCCATCTGATTCTCAGCTCTGGGTACATGATGGAGTTCCACTCGATCGAAGAACGGAAGCAGCCTTTGGGCATAATTCATATACGGAACCAAATTCGACTGACGAGTCTCCCACTCCCCTTTAATCTAGTTAATCACAAGTGCCGAGTCACCATACACATCTAGGTTCTTGATTCTCAAATCAATTGCTTCTTCTAGACCCATGATGCATGCTTCGTACTCTGCTTCGTTATTGGTGACCAGAAATGTCAGTCTAGCCGTAAACGGGATGTGGGATCCATGGGGAGTCGTGATGATCGCCCCGATGCCACTTCCGTAAGAATTAACCGCCCCGTCAAATATCAATTTCCATTGGGACTTCCTATCCGGCCCCTCGTCGGGAAACGGTTCATCACAATCTTTCACCTTGAGAAACATGATATCCTCATCAGGGAATTCAAATTTCATCGGTTGATAATCTTCTGGGAAACGTACTGAATGTCATATTCCGTCAACACCATTTGCCATCTGGCAATCCTGCCCGAAAGCGCTTGTTTCTCGAAGACGTACTTGATCGGATCCATCTTCGAAATTAGCATGGTTGTGTGATTGAGCATGTACTGTCGTAAACGTTTGGCAGCCCAGGCTAGTGCACAACACGTCTTCTCCAGCATCGAGTAACGAGATTCACAGTCTGTGAACTTTTTACTCAAATAGTAAATGGCATGCTCCTTTCTGCCCGTCTCGTCGTGCTGACCGAGAACACACCCCATACTATTCTCAAGAACTGTCAAGTACATGATTAAGGGTCGTCCGGCCACTGGGGGTATCAAGATTGGAGGTTCCTGTAGATACTGTTTTATCTTATCAAATGCCTTATGGCAATCCTCGTTCCAGATAATCGCCTGATCTTTCTTTAGCAGTTTGAACATCGATTTACACGTGGCCGTGAGCTGAGAGATAAACCTTACAATGTAGTTTATTCTGCCCAGGAAGCCACAAACTTCTTTTTCGATTTTTGGCGCTGGCATTTCTTGTATTGCTTTTATCTTCGCAGGATCAACCTCGATGCCTCTTTCACTCACAATAAACCCCAGTAGTTTTCCAAACCGTACTCCGAAACTACACTTGTTAGGATTCAGCCTCAACCTGAATTTCCTAAGCCTCTCAAAAAGCTTCAGCAAATTGACCAGATGTCCCTCCTCCATTTGGGACTTTGCAATCATGTCATCAACATAGACTTCAATCTCATGATGAATCATATCATGAAACAAAGTAACCATTGCTCGTTGGTAAGTGGCCCCTGCGTTCTTCAGACCGAAAGGCATTACCTAGTAGCAAAACGTTCCCCAAGGTGTTATAAACGTAGTTTTCTCCATGTCCTCCGACGCCATCTTGATCTGATTGTAGCCGGAGAAGCCATCCATGAACGAAAACACGGAGAACTGAGCTGTATTGTCGACCAACACATCAATATGAGGGAGCAGGAAATCATCCTTAGGGCTGGCCCTATTCAAATCCCGATAATCGGCGCACATTCGTACCTTACCGTCCTTCTTCGGTACAGGCACTATATTGGCGACCCACGGAGGGTAAGTAGTGACCGCTAAGAAGTCAGCATCAAGCTGTTTCTGCACTTCTTCTTTGATCTTGACGGCCATATCTGGTCGTGTCCTCCTAAGCTTCTGCTTAACGGGAGGACAATCTTCTCGCAGCGGCAAGTGATGGACCACGATGTCAGTATCAAGTCCGGGCATATCTTCGTATGACCAAGCAAAGATGTCACTATACTCTTGCAGCATCTCGACCAATCTCTGCTTGACATCACTCTGCAATGCAGCCCCTATCCTGACGCTCCTGACCAGTTCCTCAGAACCCAGATTCACAATCTCAATCTCTTCCTCGTGAGGCAGAATAACTTTCTCTTCTTGTTTCAACAAGCGGGCCAACTCTTCGGGAAGGTCTTCGTCTTCATCAATCTCTTCTTCGGCTTGATAGGTCGGGCGATCGAAGTCAAAGTGAGTTGTAGAAGGTCCAGAGTCGATGTCATCTGCTATGTGGATCCTGCAATAACAAGGGTTAAGCTTAAGACAAGGATATGCAGGTTAGCACAAACCCTATTGCCATTTTATTGTTTTTCAAAACAAATATAAAACAGGAATAACAGAGATCGCAACATTTGAATGCGAAGAAAAACGCCTTTTGATTTATTGATAAAATGCATGTACATAATCAAACAAGGCCCTGACAATAAAACCATTATGCCCCGGGTAGGACATAGGGTTGTACAATAATTGGAGAAATTAAATCATTACTCTTTGCCTGTCACTTGGATGGTATCCCTGACGGACCAGTTGGTGAGGCTCTGGCCTGGTTTGCTTGGCTGGATCCAAGAGTTTAGGTCACAATCGCTGTCTTCGCCGTCTTCAGACACTGCGTTGACACTTTCAAATATCACCCCGCCACTGGTAAACTGGATCGGCCCTTTACCTCGCGACACACTGTGAGAAGAGGAGGCCTCAGTCGTAGGAGAGTATCCTAACCCAAACTTGTCCTGTTTGTTAGGTATTTCTAGAATTTGCCCCCAGCCTGGGGTAGATCCGGCTTGAACAACGGCCCGGGATTCCTTGAAGGAAGAGAGAGTCATCTCTGGTTTCTCAATCATCACTGGAGTCACGTCTTTGACCTTAACGGCTTCGAACGCCTGACATAGGGTTTCGTGGATTTCCCCGTCCATCTCAACATATTTGAAGGACGACAAATGGCTCACCATTATATCTTCCTCGCCACAAACAGTTACAATGCTGCCCCCTACAACATACTTGAGTTTCTGGTGCAACGTGGAGGTCACGACACCAGCAGAGTGGATCCATGGCCGGCCTAAGAGACAGCTGTAGGCTGGCATGATGTCCATGATGTAGAAGACTGCGTCGAAAGTTTCCGGCCCGACTTGGATTGGCAACGTTACCTCTCGAAAGACATGACACTTGGTTCCATCGAACGCCTTCATAACCAGATCACTGGGTGTGCAAATCAATCCTTGAGTATCTAACTTCATTAATGCCTTCTTCGGAAGAACATTAAGCGATGACCCAGTGTCCACCAACATATGAGCCATAACTGTTCCCCTACACTCTATCGAGATGTGCAGGGCGCTGTTGTGGTTTCTTCCCTTCGGCGTCAGCTCCAGGTCAGTGAACCCTAACCCGTTTCCAACATTCCCGTGGGCTACTACCCCTTCCAACTGGTTGACCGAGATTTCCTGTGGTACATACATGGCATTCAAAACCTTTAACAGCGCGTTGCAATGTGACTCTGAACACAGCAACAAATTCAGGATGGAAATTTTCGAGGGTGTTTGAGGAAGATGGTCAATGATCTTGTAATCACTCTTCTTGATCAACCTCATGAACTCTTCAACGTCCGTTACAAGTAAGTCCTTCTCTACCCCACGAGGGGTTTCCTCAACGACTTTACTCTTTCCCTTATCAGTTTCCTCAACTTTATCTGCTTTGTCCGCCACACCCTCAGGTGGAGCGAATACTCTTCCACTTCACGTGATTCCGCCAATTCCCACTAGGTTATCCACAGACCGCCTAAATGGTTCCAGTTCTAACTTCTGTCCGTTACAGTAGACGTCTGCCCCATAGTGCCATGGGACAGCATTAGTGCTTTCAAAAGGTATCGGGCCAGCTTTGGTGATGGTAATTGTGGGCGGCCTGAGTGCAGAAATGGTTATCGTCTGGCGAGGGATGGTGATGGTGGCAATCTCATCATCTTGCTTCAGCATTACCTCTCCAGATCCACATTCGGCCCTTCGGCTAAACTGCAAGATTCCTTCGGTCATCAGACTCTGAATCCCCTCTATCAACTGTTCACATCCATCAGGACGAGTCGCACAGCCCATACACAATTCTCCACAGCCCGGAAAGAAGCCTCTCTTCATCAGCTTGGCTTTAACGAAGCTAAGCGGTGTTTTTAGATCCATGACATCAATCAACACATCTAAACCCTCTTCTTCAATAATGGCATTCACCCCACCTCCCCTATGATTCGGCATAGGGTTCTTTGTGACATTCGACACATTATCTGAGAAATTGATGATCTTAGCATCCACCATATCTTGCACCTTGTGCTTGAAGGCTTTGCAGTTTTCTATCGTGTGGCCAGGTGCCCCTGAGTGAAAATCACATGTTGCGTTTGCATCATAACCCTGCGGAGGTGCCCCTGTCAAGGGAGCCAGGGTTCTCTTCTAGACTAGCTGTAACTGAAGCAGAGTTTGTAATAGCTGAGCATAAGACATGGGCGGTGTCTCAAGGTGACGACTTGACAGAGGCGCCCTGTTCTGATACTTTCTGTACCCTTGCTGATTTGGCTGCTGCTGCTAAGGCTGGGGTTGTTGGACAACAGGGATGGTTATGCTAGCCACCTGTTGGCGCTGAATTTTACCCTTCCTTCGAGCGTTAGACACGGCGCTCGTCTCTCCTTCATGCCTCTTGTTATTGTACAGTTTCTTTCCTCCTCCAGCTGAGGATAGATCAACACCTTGGATTTTCCCCAACTTGATCCCATTTTCAACATGCTCGCCAGTAATTATGAGATTTGAGAAACTCCCTGACATGCCACTGACCAGTTTCTCGTAATAGACCCCCGGGAGAGTGGCTACAAACATCTCAACAAGCTCTCGTTCAACCATCGGCGGATGAACTCTAGCTGCTAATTCACGTCATCGATGGGCGTATTCTTTGAACCCCTCGTTGTTCCTCTGTGACAAGTTCTGCAGTTGAACCCGGTTCGGAGCCAAGTCATTGTTATACTGATAATGGTGCACAAAGGCCTCAGCAAGTTCCTTCCACGTGCGTACACTGGTGGGTTCCAAACTCATGTACCATTCCAAGGATGGTCCGGACAAGCTATCATGAAAGAAGTGCATCAGCAGCTTCTCGTCTTCAGAGTGAGTGGACATCTCTCGGTAGTATGACCTTAAGTGGACACGAGGGCAAGTGGTGCTCTTGTACTTCTCAAAGTCGGGTACCTTGAATTTAGGAGGCACCTTGAAATCAGAAATCAATCCCAATTTAGTCATGTCGACCCCCATAGTGTTCAGGTTCTCGAAATTCCTCATTTTGTCCTCGAGTGCCTTAAACCTCAGACGTGCTTCAACAGTCAATTCTCCTTCAGCACTCCTCTGTGAGAACAAATCTTCTTGACGATCTTCTAGCCATGGCTGAGGCCCATACAGATTTCCAACGCCTGTGTTGCCATTTCCCAGTCCAGCGTTGCCATTAGCTTCAAAATTTCCATTACCGACGCCAGTCGTATTACCATTGAGCCCGATGTTAGTGACCACATTGCCGTTACCAATTCCATTCCCCCCGGTCACGAGGATGCCACCCTGAGGAGTTTCAATAGGAGGAGGGGTTGGAACACTCCCTCCATGAAGTACACCGTTGCTGTCAACCCTTGAGATCAGAGGCTGGACCAATGTTCTGAGCTGGTCTTGGCCGTTGGCAACCACTTGCATGAGCTCCATGAAGCGGTACATCCTCTCTCGGAGTTCCTGGACGTCAGTCTACACTTGTTCCATTGCTCTAGCTTGATTTGCTCTGGTCGGATAGCGGTGGATCGGTCTTTGACAAATCCTGGAACAACCCGCATATACAAAGGGTTAGAAAAAAATGACAAGGTGCTTATCATGCAAATGCTTCATGCAAATGGAAACGTGTGTCTGTGCCTTGGGGAGATTCCCCCCGATCCTAGTTTCCGAGACAAATAAAGTCTATGATCCAATCATGGAAAAGAAATCCTCATATATTCATCTGAAAATCCCACTCGGGTAGCGTACAACTGTAATCACATACAACTGAAGCAATAAGGCATGACCCCAACCAACAGACCTGGTGGTGATCAACATATCAATGCATAAAACGTACAAAGAGAATACAACAAGATCAGGTGCAGCCACGGGCACGAAAATCTTCTAACAACTTCTTTGTAGCGGGGTGATCTGACTGAGCAAGCAAACCCCGGGCCAGCAGGTCCCTCTGACCGACGGACTTTGGGAGGTTCTCGGCAACGCTCCTAGAAATACCTTCTTCAAAATGGTTCTCGACTCTTCTTCATTTAGCATCAGCTCGGAGTTGAGAATCTTGCAAATCCGCCTCGACCTCAGCCAATCTATACTGGATGTCATGTCGCAGGGAGGCTTCAGCCTATGTACTCTCGTCTTTCACCATAATCTGAGCTTCTAGCTCGGCTACTCGCTGCTTCAGCTTTTCTTCCCGCTCTTTGTACTTGGCTATGGTGCTGCTCTAGACCCTCTCGTATTGGGTTAACTTCCGGTACACTCTGTCCAGATCCTGTTTCTTGGTCGTCAACACGTCATGTACTGACTTCAGGTCCAACCCCAGACGTTCCCTAGCATCAGTTTCTTTGGTCAGGTTGGAGCCTAGACGGTTGATCATCTCAGTCTGCTTCTTGCAGGTATAAACGGCTTCACTTTTCTCTTTCCGAAGTTGAGCGATATCTTTCTCCAACTCTTCGTTGGCCTTTTGTAGCTCTTCCTTCTCTTGGAGTACATGGTTGAATTTCTGAATATCAATTGTAGTAGGCTCTTTATACATGGGAGCACACAATGGTTCCACAGCAGGAAACTGCATTAGAAACTTGGCGGCTCTTTCTCGAACCCAAGTCACGTACGGATAAAAGGCCTTGTTGTTGCTCTTTCCCAGCAAGACTTTCCCCTTTCGGTGAATTTTACTCCAAGCATTTTGTACCTTGACCAAAGTGTCACCTTCAAGCAACCCTGTGAGATACAGAGATTCCTGTATCTCTTCCTCTTCAGGAGGACCTCGTAGTGCATACCCAAACTGTCGTACTAGCAGAGATGGATTGTAGTTGATACATCCATTCCTTCCTGTCGCTTCCGCGAAAATAAGGTGCCGGCAAAACAGAAGAGTCGCCACCTTTCGTTATTTATCCCTCGGAACGGGAAAGGAAACGATCGGAAAAACCTGACGAAAAAGGTATAAGACAAGGTCATCGCAACCGTTGTCTGGGTTCGGGAGTCGGTTACGCAAGGGGAAGGTATTAGCACCCCTCACGTCCATCGTACTCGATGAGATCCACGCTTGTTGTGTTTACTGGACGAGTTGGTTTATCTATCTACCTATCAAGGTTGGTCTGAAAACAAAAGAAAATGACTCGGCAAAGCGTCGCACTTTATGCCTACGTATTCTCATCAGAGAATGAGAAATCAGAGTCAACGTAGTTCGACCTACTACGGGTTACGGGGAAGGTGGCTCGCCAATACATCAGTATTGTGCCTACGTACTCTCAACAGGTTTGAGAGATCAGAGCTTACGTAGTTCGGTATAATACGGATTACGGGAATTCAGATTCATCTGTTTTATCGAGTAGGGTTAAACAGCAGTTCCAGCAGTTAGGGACAAAGCCTGTTTGCGTTGGCGCTGAAGTTCAACGACACTCTTTTCTTTAGAAAGCTTCCTTTGAATTATGGGCCCACGGGGCAAAAAGGTTTGAAGTTTGTTTTCTGTCTTTTACGAAAGAAGTGTTTTTTATTGTGTTTGCAATTTCAATCGCACTAAAGACTATGACCTGAGAGTGAATGCGCCGCATGTCACCCAAAGGGTGCCATACTAAACATCCAGACTGTCGAAAAGAAGCTCTCCAACAATCCTCCCTCAGATAGCTTAAGGCTCGTAACGTACGAAAGAAATCATTCATGATTACTGTATTTTAAGCTGTTTTGAGATGAGAAGAGAAAGGCTCAACTACGGGGAGACTATCAAGTCCTACTGTTGTCATGACACAGATTCATCCTATAGTTGAGGTTTGAAACAGGGAACTCCTGGAAGTTATCATACATAGGTTTCAACCTAAAGTTCTATCATCACTTCCTTATCAAAGGAAATGAGAGTCCTAAGGGATCATGTCAATGATAAACAGAAACAGATAAAGCATCAGCTTAAACAGTAAACGGTAAACGACTATAAAATGCATGCAAGGCAAGTGAGGGAGGAAATGTGTGTGGGGCAGCAGCCTCCACAAGCTCATCTCAACCTCAAGCCAGATATGAATAACCGCAATCATACAGAAGAAATAACACGCTTTCAAGCAAGATATAAGAGACTGTAATCATACAGAAGAAAATGAAATGCTGTCAAGCAAACACAAACCACATGGGCAAGGGAGCAGGGCTCTACCGAATACCCGCAAGCAAAGCCATACAGTAACAATACAAGCAGAGGGAGCAACTCAACCTCTAGTGCAATCATGCTCCTAGATTAAAGTCAGTCTAATGATGGACTTATTCTAATGCATCAAGCAAGTCAAACAAGGCACACCAATACAGAAAAGAAAACAGACAAAAGAAGTATATCAACAACTCTTTCAACTCAAAGCTTCAGCTCTTCTAACAGCAATTCAGTCATCAAACTTCAACCACCTTTCATGCCAAGTATCAACTTGCTTCTCCAAGGTTTCAATCCATCAACATAAGTTTCAACTTATCCTCCTTCTCCAAGCTTCAGCTCTTCAGTCAATTCCACCTTCAGGCTTCACTCTTAACCACTAGTATCAACTTGATTCCTTCAGGATCTCCAAGCATCAATGTAAGTATCAACTTATCTTTTATTCCTCAGCTTCAGCTTTTCACTCAATCTCAATTGAATCCTCTTCATAAGTATCAACTCAGTCTTCAAGCTTCAGCTCTCTTTGCTTTACCAGTTTCAACTTGGTCTTCTTCTCCTACAAGCTTCAGCTTCTCAGAGTAGTCTTCAATCACATGGAAGTGTCACCTTCACTATTCACTTTTCTTTCAAGCCTCAGCTCATCACTCAATCTCCCTTGGTTCTTCAAGTACCAACTTCGTCTTCTTGCTCTTCAAGCTTCAGCTGCAATGGCAGTGCTCAAGGAATCATCCTCTTCCACACTCTTGAATGAAGTCTTCATCTTCAAACTCAAGTCTACCATCTCTCAAGATACTCCAACCAGAAGACAATTGATTTGACAGGATGAGGGGAAATGATAAACAGCTTACTGACAACCAAAGGAAGCCTGTAAGGGTTCATCATTATGAGAGACTGGTTCCCTCAAAGTTCTACTTCCCAGATAAAGCCACTCATCCTTCCAAAGGAGGGATGTGAATATTTGAGAAGGACTTTTAGTCATTGAGAGGAATGGAAGCACAAGATGCTTTCCATGTTTGAGAGGATACGACATAGGGAGAGCCTTGTAGTTAGAATGATTTCTTTCACAAACATGGAAAGCATCTTGTGCTTCCATTCCTCTCAATGACTAAAAGTCCTTCTCAGATATTCACATCCCTCCTTTGGAAGGATGAGTGGCTTTATCTGGGAAGTAGAACTTTGAGGGAACCAGTCTCTCATAATGATGAACCCTTACAGGCTTCCTTTGGTTGTCAGTAAGCTGTTTATCATTTCCCCTCATCCTGTCAAATCAATTGTCTTCTGGTTGGAGTATCTTGAGAGATGGTAGACTTGAGTTTGAAGATGAAGACTTCATTGAAGAGTGTGGAAGAGGATGATTCCTTGAGCACTGCCATTGCACCTGAAGCTTGAAGAGCAAGAAGATGAAGTTGGTACTTGAAGACCCAAGGGAGATTGAGTGATGAGCTGAGGCTTGAAAGAAAAGTGAATAGTGAAGGTGACACTTCCATGTGATTGAAAACTACTCTGAGAAGCTGAAGCTTGTAGGAGAAGAAGACCAAGTTGAAACTGGTAAAGCAAAGAGAGCTGAAGCTTGAAGACTGAGTTGATACTTATGAAGAGGATTCAATTGAGATTGAGTGAAAAGCTGAAGCTGAGGAATAAACGATAAGTTGATACTTACATTGATGCTTGGAGATCCTGAAGGAATCAAGTTGATACTAGTGGTTAAGAGTGAAGCCTGAAGGTGGAATTGACTGAAGAGCTGAAGCTTGGAGAAGGAGGATAAGTTGAAACTTATGTTGATGGATTGAAACCTTGGAGAAGCAAGTTGATACTTAGCATGAAAGGTGGTTGAAGTCTGATGACTGAATTGTTGTTAGAAGAGCTGAAGCTTTGAGTTGAAAGAGTTGTTGATCTGCTTCTTTTGTCTGTTTTCTTTTCTGTATTGGTGTGCCTTGTTTGACTTGCTTGATGCATTAGAATAAGTCCATTATTAGACTGACTTTAATCTAGGAGCATGATTGCACTAGAGGTTGAGTTGCTCCCTCTGCTTGTATTGTTACTGTATGGCTTTGCTTGCGGGTATTCGGTAAAGCCCTGCTCCCTTGCCCATCTGGAATCACTCCTTGACATCCATGGAAGAAGTATCAATCAAGAAAATGGATGGAAAGTGAGGAATTTTCTGAAACCGATTTCAATTGCAATCCAAGAAAACTCAATCTCAAGCTATGCTCTCTCCTTCAATCAGCACCAACCTCTTCAATGGATCAACTATATTCCTTATATAGATGATGTTTGGATGATCTAGAACCCTCTAGATCCTTCTAATGAGAGTTTCCACTTCTCATGTCATGAGATTTTCAAACACATCTCATGCTATGCCCAATTCTGTTTGCAGCTTGGAATCAATCCTAATCTCTTTCAATTTCTCCCCTAGTGAGATATTAGAGGTGTTTAGCTTGCAAAAAGCCTTGCTCATGCCTTGATTTTGAGTTTTGCAAATGTTGCTTAATATGCAAGTAATCACTTTTCAAAGCAAGTCCATAAATTGAGTCTCAAATAAAAAATGTGGCTGAACCAATGTTCTTGAAATGTTTTCTAGAGTCAAAATGATATATTATATGCCATGGTTTGGATGTGTAGGTTGAAAATATCAATTTCCAACTTTGGCTTATTTAACTTATGCCCTTATTTTAGGTCATTTTTGCAACTTTGAGCTACAAGCATTTCCATCATCTCATGACATCCTTACTAACATTAAAACATCATTTTGAACAAGTTTAATGTTGAAGATTTTTCCATTTGAAGCTTGGAAATAGGAGTTATGGCCTTATGCTTGAAATGACCTGTAATCTCCAAATGACCAAAATGCCCTTGACTTGTCAAAGCCATAACTTGAGCTCTACAAATCCTATCAAGGACTTCTAGTACTCTCTAGAAAGCTAAGAAGATAAGGAACAACATTCATGTTGACCAAAAGTTAATAGGAATCATCCTTCTTGGGGAAAGGTTTGATGCAAGTTGGGTAACTTTCAAGGCCCCAAATTCACATACCTCAGATGACCTGTAACTTGTAAAAGTCATAACTTGAGCTCTACAAATCCTATCAAGGACTTCTAGTACTCAAATTAAATCTAAGAGCAAACTCTAAAACATTCATGTTGGGGGTAAGATGAGATGACAATCACATCTTGAGCTAAACTGCCTTGAAGATAGGGGTCAAACTAGGGGATTTTACACTGTCAAGCCTTAGAAACCCTAGTTTGAAACTTCTCAAACTCTTCAATCATGATGAGTTAACCTTGGAATCATACTTATAGCATCTCAATGCAGAAATCCATGATCACATGGCCTTTGGATTAGGTCTCAACCTTGTTCAAATCATCAGTTGACATAGGGTTGACCCAGTCAAACCCTAGCTGCACCACTCATGGCTGAGCCTTCTTAATCTTACACAATGACCTGTCTAGGCTTCATGATGGCTTTCAAGACATCGCATAAGCTCTATCAAGGCTTCAATTCCACATTCTTGGCTTTAGAATCATCTGATGAGCTTCCCACAACTCTCAAGTTAGGAGGCACACACTCTTGGTTTCAACCACTCTCTCTGAGGATCTTTTCACTTCTCTGACAAGGATATCAACCCTTGAACACTTGAATAACCTTCTTGGCTAGCTTCATAGTCTTGTATAGCTCTTGATTGGTAATCATACCTCTTGATCTCATGCTCACATGTCAATGAAATGCAAATGATAATGCTAATGTGAATGAAATGCAACATAAGCTAGGTAAAGAAATGTTGGGCAAATTTTGGGGTGCAACACTTCCGACCAGGGGGACGTTCGGAAAAGCACAGCAGCTATGCACAATATCTTTGCCCATCAGATCTCTATCAAACTAGATGATATCGTCAGCAGTCAAACCCATCAAACGCGCAGACCAAGGCGAAGACTCAGCAGAATCAATGAACGACCCTGACTTAGGAAGATGGCTAGCAAACCACTTATACAGTAAAGGAGCACAACATGCCACGTTCTTCCCCTTTCTGTTTTCATTCTTGCTGTGAACTGAATGGTAGACGTCTCCGAGGAGAGTGGGCACTGGATTCCCGGAGGCAAATATATGGCCAGCATCCATACTTATGAAGTCCGAATGACTCGGGAATAGCACGATCCCATAGATACAAAGGGCTAAGAAGGCATTGAACACATCCCAGTGACCCTTCTCTGCAAACTTTCGGGCTTTTTCCATCAGGAAAGGCAAAGGGAAACCATGAACTCCGATCTTTCTGGATACCATCCCTTCCAATTCAGACTCATCTACATGCAGAGCGTGAGTCAGCTTATTCAATTTGGGTTCACCCTCAACATGGTAGTAAGGCATTTGATTCATCAAAGGCACCCCTAACAGGTCAGAGTACTCTTCCAAGGTCGGAGCTAGGACATAGTCTGGAAACACAAAGCATCTGAGCTGTGGGTCGTAAAACTGCAGCAGAGCATAGAGGCCATTCAACTCGTACGTAGGAAGCTTATACACAATACTCAGTAGTCTCCCATAACTCTTTATGAAACTCTCCATCACTGTCTTATCAGCCAAAGAAATCAAAGCTCGCAATTCTCGGATGTCAGGTGTTGGTAGCTTGTAAGCTACAGTCTTCTTCAGAGATGCCATATCTGCCATGAGGATCAAGATCACTAGAACCAGGGGAGAAATATGCACCTGCAACACAGACACACGTTAATGACATGCAAATGAGGATGCAAACAATGCAAAATGCAATCATGCAACAGGAGATCAAGACGACTGTGTTGTTGAAGAGATGAAGGTTTTGTATCAACAAAACCGCAATACTGCTCTGTCAAGAACAACCATATCTCTGAGGAGAAGAAATCCCTGATACCAGACCATAAATCTGCTCTGTCAAGAACAACCACATATCTGATGACGGGAACCTCTGGTACCAACAAAACGGATTCACTGTCAAGAAAACCAGGTAGTCTGAAGGTTAAGGTTTCCTGCAACAAACCCGACCCTGCTCACAGGTATGGACCTAATCACGGAAAAGGCTCGGCATCCTATGCGGTCATCAGCGTCACAGACTTTCAAGAAATGACGATACGATACCCAGGAGGTGTGGCATCATCATCTCTTGAAGCGGCCTCACTTAGCTGAATTCCAAATGATCGGTTTCCAGAGTCGACAATCCTCAGATCCAACGACCCCTCGAGTCCAAAGGACCGATAGGAAGCTATCAAAGAGAATCTCGTCTGAGTGTGGATCACGTGGGAACAGCTGCATGCAAAGCAAGCACGTCCTCCGCTAACCCACTCTAATACTATGTAGCTCTCAAGCCTGGGTCTGGCTTCTCACTCATCAGAATGCCCCTCCCACAACAGTGCAGATAATCATATCATACTGAAAATAAAGGGCGGGAAATAAAAGGCGATAAATAAACACAACCCACCAAGTAATCATACAAGTGCTAGGATTGACTCTCACAGGGGACGTTGGATCCCCAAACTGACTCGCATAAGGGACGTTGGATCCCAGGAAACTATCAAGTCCCCAGCAGAGTCGCCAGCTGTCGCTACCGCGAAAATAAGGTGCCGGCAAAACAGAAGAGTCGCCACCTTTCGTTATTTATCCCTCAGAACGGGAAAGGAAACGATCGGAAAAACCTGACGAAAAGGTATAAGACAAGGTCATCGCAACCATTGTCTGGGTTCGGGAGTCAGTTACGCAAGGGAAAGGTATTAGCACCCCTCACGTCCATCGTACTCGATGGGATCCACGCTTGTTTTGTTTATCTGACGGGTTTGTTTTACTATCTACCTATCAAGGCTGGTATAAAAAAGAAAAGAAAATGACTCGGCAAAACGTCGCGCTTTATGCCTACGTATTCTCATCAGAGAATGAGAAATCATAGTCAACGTAGTTCGACTAACTACGGGTTACGGGGAAGGTGGCTCGCCAATACATCAGTATTGTGCCTACGTACTCTCAACAGGTATGAGAGATCAGAGCTTACGTAGTTCGGGATAACACGGATTACGGGAATTCAGATTCATCTATTTTTTCGAGTAGGGTTAACAAACAGTTCCAGCAGTTTGGTGTACGCAGCTCGACCCTTGGAGACTTAGGCGTTACTGTTTGCAGTAGAACTGAGAGTTAATGACACTCTTTTCTTCAGAAAAGCTTCCTTTGAATTATGGGCCCACGGAGCAAAAAGGTTTTACGTTCGTTTTCTGTCTTTTACGGAAGAACTGTTTTTTAGTTGTCTGTAGTTTGTACAGCACTAGAGACTATGACCTGGGAACGAATGCGTCGCATATCGTCCAAGGAACGTATACTAAACATTCTAGACGATTGAGAGGAGGCCGCTCAATTATCATTACCCAAGTAGCTTAAGGCTCGTATCGCACTTATACTAACTTGCCTTTATTACGTTTTTTACTATTGTTTCAAGATGAGAAGAGAGAGGGACAACTACGAGGAGACTGTCAAGCCCTAATGTTGTCATGCCAAGGATTCATCCTATGGTTGAGGTTTGAAACAGGGAACTCCTAGAAGTTATCATGCATAGGTTTCAACCTAAAGTTCTATCATCACTTCCTTATCAAAGGAAGTGAGAATCCTAGGGGATGATGTCAATGATAAACAAAAACAGATAAAGCATCAGATTAAACAGTAAACAGTAAACAGCTGTAAAATGCATGCAATGCAAGTGAGGGAGGAAATGTGTGTGGGGCATCAGCCTCCACAAGCTCGTCTCGACCTCAAGCCAGATATGAATAACTGCAAAAATGAAAAAAATAAAATGCCATCAAGCAAATCACAAACCACATAGGCAAGGGAGCTGGGCTCTACCGAATACCCGCAAGCAAAGCCATACAGTAACAATACAAGCAGAGGGAGCAACTCAACCTCTAGTGCAATCATGCTCCTAACTTAAATTAGTCTAAACATGAACTTATTCTAATGCATCAAGCAAATCACACAAGTCACATCAATACAGTTGCACAACAAGTAAACAGACAGGAAAGAAAGCAAATCAACAGCTTCCACCACTTCACAGCAAAGCAATCCTATGACAGCAGTTCAGTCCTCAGTCTGTAACTGTTCTTCAAGTCTATCCTCTTCAAGAGAATGAAAGGTACTCCATCCTCAAGCTTCAATCTTCAAGGTAGACTCCACCTTCAGGCTTTCATCCTCAATAGCAAGTATCAACTTGCTTCTTCAAGCTTTCAATGCATCAAACACAAGTATCAACTTGCTCTCCATCTTCTTCAAGCTTCAGCTCTTTCTTTAATCTCAATTTGATCTTCTTCACAAGTGTCAACTTGTTCTTCTTGATCTTCAAGCTTCAGCTCCAAGGCAGTCTTCAAACAAAGGGGAAGTGAAACCTTTAGCATCTTCAATCTTCTAGCAAGGAACTCCATCCTCTAGCAATGGAGAAAGATTCATCCAACAAGAGCAAGGTGGGGATAGGGAGAAGCAAAGTGAAGACCAAAGGTCACCTCTAAGCACTCCACCATCAAGGAAAGGAACCCTCAAAGGTTCTAGCAATTTGTGAGGAGCCACTCATCCTACCAAAGGAGGGATGGGGCCTTCACAATAGGACCTTACATCATAGGGAGGAATGGAAGTGATCAACACCTTCCATGTTTCATAAAGGAAGAAAGTTTATTCTAAAGGATCTCCCTAAAAACCCTAATCCTTAACCCTAAACAAACTACACCAAAAGGAGAGCAAACTTCAAGTCCAAACTCCATCATGCACTCCACATCAGCCCACACATGTCTTCATCATCATCCAAGAGCAGAGGAAGCAACACCCTAATCTAAGGGAACTAAAGAAATCAATCTAGTTGAATTAGCAAGTTAGGATCACCTAAAACCCAGTACTAAAGTTAATCCTAACTAAAATACTAAAACCAATTGTAAAATCCTACAAAAATAACTATGGGAACCTAAGTCAATCATGACTCTACCATGTTAATTCCAGAGATCAAATCATCCAAAAAGTCCTAGAATTAAATCCTAAACTATGGGGTACTAAGGTTAAACCCTAAAACTAGAGCACCTAAAGTCCAATACAAAAAACAGCCCTAAAATTCTTCACAAAAATGTAAGAAAATTACTAGAGGATCATGCATATCTAAACTAGCTACACACTAAAAATCAGTCCAAAAATCATCATCAAATGATCACACAAAAATCCACAAGTCAAGGTATCAACCATTATGAATTATTATCAAATAAAAGTACAAAAAATGCAATTAAAATAAAAAATGCATGAATTCCCAATCTTTTAATTCAACAAAATTCTAGATTCAATCATGAATCAGGGGGAAAAAATCTGGATCAAATTGACTAATTTTCCTATTTATTATGAATTAATTCCTAAACTATATGAAATAACAAAAAATAAAGAAAATACAAGAAATTAATAAATCCTGTGTATCAAATAGCAATCCAACAATGTGTATTTCACGAGCTGGGCCAAAAGTAGGGTGTGGGTAGCAAGAAATACCAAGGCCCATGCGCTATGAATTCACTCAATAGTTCACTTTAGAAATTGATGCAAGAAAAAAGAGTACATGCCAGGACTCGAACCCACTCTCTCTTGGTGTATACAGCGAAGCTACAAGACCTGAGGTTCTCAATAATCAAAATTGTGCGTTTTGGGGGAAGTATACGTGGCGCCATGAGGGCGCTTGGATTTCTTGACCCAGTCAAGTCTTCAACACGAATGGACGACCCAGACTTCATCTTCAACCTTTTAAACCTGCAAGTCTGCGCGCGCAAGGTTCATCGCCGGTGGCTTTTCCGGCCACCCTGGCACAACCCTAACTTCCTCTACACACACCCATTTGCCACGATCTTTACATGAAACTTGACCAGAATTTCACCAGCAATTCATACATACCATCTATTTACTCTAAAACCGCATGAATCTTGAAATCAACATCTCAACCGAAAATGCAATCCACCCTAAATTGTCTCTAAACATGCGATTAATCATCCTAAATCCAACTACACTTCATCCTGAGCCTTACCACATGAAGGTTTCTACATATCTCCCTATAAATTATGCAAGAAGTTGATTTGTACCAACCTGATTTCAGATGTAGAACAGTCACACTCCTTGCCCGATTTAGCCTTCAATATGATCCAGACTCACTCCAAATCTTCCTCTGAAGCTGATGCGCACCTTGATTTGGCTTGATTTTCCTTCAAACTCCAAATACGGTTTTTGTTTTCACCTCTGATTTTTCACTTGCTCTCTCTGCAACCAGCATCAATCTTCTCCAAAAAGCTTGCTGAACACACTCTAATGGTTATATAGAAGCTAGAGGAATCATCCAGAACCTTCTGTAACCTTCCACATGAGATTTTCATTTTCAATTTCTCCTTCAAAATAACATGTGCAACTGCCGTGTATTTTCTCTGTTCTGGCCTGAATTTGCTTGCAATCATCATCTCATGAGATATTGAATTGGTTGGTGGCGATTATTCCCTTGTTTGCAATCCAATGATCCAAGTTTGATATGTTACTTCATCATGAAGTAACAAAATGGAAGTGCATGAATTTGACCTCAAACCAAAAATGTAATATTGCCATTGTTTCCAAAATGTATTTTCCAATCAAATTGACCTATAATTTTGCCTTGTTTGGACACAAATCAGTTTATTTGAATTGTTCTCATCTTAATTCATTAAAATGGCTTTTATATGAACTTTCTTCCACCAATGCTTGATATAATCCATATCAATGGACACTTGATACTTAGACAAGCTAAAAACATCATTTTGAACAACTTTCATGTTGAACAAAAATCCATTTGAGGCTTACAAGATGGTGAAATTGACTTATGATTCAAAATGACCTGTAATGTCCAAATACCCAAAATACCCTTGACTTGTCAAAGCCATAACTTGAGTTCTACAAATCCTATCAAGGACTTCTAGTACTCTCTATAAAGCTAAGAGAATAAGGAACAACATTCATGTTGACCAAAAGTTAATAGGAATCATCCTTCTGAGGAAAAAGTGCCATGCAAGTTGGATAACTTTCAAGCTCCAAATTCACATTCCTCAGATGACTTGTAACTTGTCTGGCTCATAACTTGAGTTCTATAAATCCTATCAAGGACTTATAGTACTCAAATTAAATCTAAGCTCATGCTCTACAACAATCATCTTAGGGTCAAGATGAGATGACAATAATATCTTGAGTTAAATAGTCTTGAAGTCAGGGGTCAAACTAGGCGATTTTACACTGTCAAGTCTTAGAAACCCTAGCCTGAAACTTCTCAAACTCTTTAATCATGATGAGTTAACCTTGGAATCATCCTTAGAACATCTTAATGCATCAATCCATGATCACATGGCTCTTGGATTAGGTCTCAACCTTCTTTAAATCATCAGTTGACTTAGGGTTGACCCAGTCAAACCCTAGTTGCACCACTCATGGCTGAGTCTTCTTAATCTTGCACAATGACCTGTCTAGGTCTCAAAGTTATCTTCAACACTTCTCATGAGCTCTCTCAAGACCTCAATTCCATCTTGATGGCCTCATAATCATCTGATGGTCTTCCCCATAACTCTCAAGTTAGGAGACCCACATTCTTGGTTTCAATCACTCTCCCTGAGGATCTTCTACCTTCTCTAACAAAGATATCAACCCTTGAACACTTGAATAACCTTCTTAGCTGGCTTCAAAGTCTTGTGTAGCTCTTAATCTGTAATCATACCTCTTGATCTCCTACATACATGTCAATGAAATGCAAATGATAATGCTAATGTGAATGAAATGAAACATAAGCTAGGTGAAGAAATGTTGGGCAAATTTTGGGGTGCAACAATACAACCCTCAACTGAGTCTTCATTTTGATACTCTTCTGAACAACTGCTCTCGGTGAATTCCTCCATAACATGAATTGATACACCCGCTTGGCTGGATGAAGGAAGATCATTGACCTGAACACCCTGAGCCATGATCGAGATCCTATTGGAATCCAGCAGAGTCTGAACCTGGCTTCTAGGCACCTTACAGTCTTTAGTTGAATGCCCCTGTGCCCCAGCATGGTACTAACAGCAGACGCTGACATCAAAGTCTGGCGGATATGGAGGAATCTCTGGACTAATCTTCTTTGGCACTATCAACCCACCTCTGATCAAATCCGGCAACACTTGACTGTACGATACCGGCAACTGAGTAAAATGCCTTTCTGGTTTCCTTGACCTTCGTCTAACGTGCTGACGCGGCTGATGACGGTATGACTGTTGACTCTGAAGGGAAATAGATACCTGATACATAGACCCAACAGATTGCTGACTCTGTACACTCGAAGTATCTGAAAACTAAATCTGAGGTACAGGAGATTTCGGGATAACATCACTTTCTTTCTCCCATTCTTCTTGAGAACTAACAACTGATTCATTCTCATCAACTGAAGTATCTGAGATGGCTCGAATCTTTCCACTCTTGATTCCACTCTCGATACGTTCACCCATTATCACCAAATCAGCGAAGTTCGACATTCTAGCACTGATCATCTTGTCAAAGAAATGGCCTTTCAAGGTACCCAAGAATATGTCAACCAACTCTCTGTCCTGGAAGTGGGGGTTGAACACGAGCAACTAACTCTCTCCATCTCTGCACATACCTTCTAAAGGATTCATTATCCGCCTAAGATAATTCTTGCAACTGCACGTGACTAGAAGCCATGTTGAGATTGTAGTTGTACTGCTTCACTAAAGCATTGGCTAAATCTGACCACGATCGGGTGCAACTACTTTCCAACTGCATATACCAATTCAACGATGCTCCACTCAGACTATCCTGAAAACAGTGAATCATAAGCTTGTCATTATGGACATGTGAAGTCATTTTTCTATAGAACACCACCAAATGATGCTTCAGACAACTATCCCCCTTGAACTTCTCAAAATTCGGCATTTTAAACTTCGAAGGCATCACAAGACCTAGCACCAAACACATGCTCGAAGCATTCAGATCGAGAGCATTCTGACTCTTCAGGGCATTAAGCTTTTCCTCCAATAGACGATATCTTCTCATAAACTCAACAGTCTGTGGGTTCTCAGCATTAACCTTTGGAACAGTCCTTTGAGGATCTGGCACAGGGAAGGTGAAATTCTGATAGTCCGTGTCATGAAGAGAAGATACATCTCTATCTCTGGAAATGGTACGCTCTTGTACAACAGGAATCTGCACAGGCTGAGCTTGAGCAACATTTTTCACCGGAGTCCTCTGAATGTCGGCCTCTCCTCTGGTTATAACTGTCATGGCTTCCATGAGTTGATCCAACCAATTCTTCATCAATTCAAACTCTGACCTAGTAACAACCTGATTCTACTCTCCTGAGTTCATGATTCTACCAGAAGCTAATTCAAGTCCAATGCGAATGTCGGGAAATCAACTAATGGAGCAGACAAAAGATGGGTGAGCTCCCTGTTCCTGCTGAGGATGGATATGCAACTATGAAATGCAAATGCAATGCAATGCAAAATGTTGATGCAACAAACAGGGGATCAAAGTATCCAATGCTAAAACTCGCTGCTATGCTGTTGACTGAATTCAACAATAGCTTTGCTCTGATCAAAACCCTGAGACAACACACTGGACGGAACATTCAGGATCAACAGTCTGCACTTGATAAGAAAAACTGGGTTAGTTGAAGGCCAAGTTTCCTGTAAAACCCATCCCTCTTACATGTGGGTTCTAGTCTTGAAAGGTACGACATCCTATGCGGGCGGTCAGCGTCACAGACTTTTGAGAAACGATGATACGTTCACCATTTCTGGTTTGCTATCATAGTTTAACGAAGTGGCCTCACTTAGCTAACTTCCCAAATGAACGGTCTCTAGAGTCGACAGTCTCTCTAAGTCAATATTCCCTCAAATGCACCAGACGCGCAGGATATAATATTTCCAAAGAAAAACCTCGTCTGAATGTGAATTTCACACGAGCTATTGCGCATCCAAACGCCACACAAGCTCCCTCTAATCTCCACTCTAATCCTATGTGTATACTCAAGCCCAGGTCCGGCTTATTTCTCAATGGAACAACCCAACCCACGGCACAACAGCAACAAGAATGCAAAATGCAATAATATACAACAGATAATGTACATAAAGCAAAAATTGTACAAAGGCAAACGCCCAAAGACACAACCAGACAAGCGCTAGGAGTGACTCGCATAGGGAACTATCGACTTCCATAGTAGAATCGCCAGCTGCCGCAACTGCGAAAAACACTCGGCGGAAAATAGAAGAGTCGCCACCTTTCGTTATTTATCCCAAAGAGAGGGAAAGGAAACAATCGGAAAAACCTAACGAAAAAGGGAAAAGACGAGGTCATCGTAACCAATTCCTGGATTCAGGAGTCGGTTACGCAAGGGGAAGGTATTAGCACCCCTCACGTCCGTCGTACTCGATGGGATCCACACTTGTTGTCTATCTAAGGGTGTGTTTATCTATCTACGCTAAAGGCTTGCACGACAAAAAGAAAAGAAAAGAGACTCGGAAGAGCATCGCCACTCTGTGCCTACGTATTCCCTCGTGCAATGGGAAAGTCAGAGTCAACGTAGTTCGGCTAACTACGGGTGAAAGGGGGAAAGGTTGCTCGCCAAGACATCGCATCTTGTGCCTACGTACTTTCATCTGGTATGAAAGATCAGAGCAAATGTAGTTCGGCCAACAAGAACACCGGCTGGTTCAAAAGTTTTTTAGGCCCGAGTAGGGTTAGCAAGTAGTTCTAGCAGTTGGTGTATGCAGCTCGACCATTGGAGACTTAGGCGTTCCCTTTTGCGGTAGAACTAAGAGTTAACAACACTCTTTTATCTGAAAAGATTTTCCTTGATTAAGATCCCGAAGGATGAAAAAGATTTGAAGTGTTTTTGTGTTTTTTAGTGAAGTGAATTAATTCGGTTTGTGATTCACGTTGCACTAAAGACAATGACATAGTGGCGAATGCGTCGTGTATCGCCCCTAAACGGGACGTACACTAAACACTCTAGATAAGCGAGAGGAGACCCCTCACTCATCATTCCCCATGTAGCTTAAGGCTCGTAGCGCGCAACGTTTATCGCTTTTATTAGATGGATTAGAATTGTTTTGAGATGAGAAAGAGAGACGAATAGAAGGTCTAAGGGAAACTCGGCCCTATGGTTGTCATGTAAAGTGGTCCTAAGGTTTGGATTGAAAGGGGAAACATCTATCCTAATGTTAGCATGTTTGGATTGAACGCCTAATGTCTCTTCTACTCCTATCCTAAATGGAGGGACTAGGAATCTTATGGGGATCATGGCAAAAAGCACAAGAAGAACAAAGGAAAGATCAATCACAAGTAGAAAACGCAAACATGAAAATGCACATTTAGAATGGTGGGAGGGAGGAAAAAATGTGTGGGGCAGCAGTAGCCACAAGCGCGTCTCGACCTCAACAGCGATGCAAAATGATGCAAACATATGGAGAAAAACCAGAGATGTAAGCAAATAAACATGCAACAAATGCTCACTTCGAACCACATACACAAGCATGCGACCAAGTGGAGAATGAACACACATGTCAACAAAATCATGATTAATCAACCACAAACAGTGATGAATATCCAAAACATTTCAATCCTAATGCATCACATTGATCTATGATGATTCGAATTGAAACGGTATGCAAACAAGCAAGCAAAACAGCAAATATGTCATTTTGGCACATTGTTAATTGGTTAACCCCTTAGGTTAATCGGTTAACACCTTAAAAAGTTCACAAAATCTGGAATTTTGAACAGGTTAATCGGTTAACCGTATGCGTTAATCGATTAACACTGTTAACGTTTGAAAAAATTTTGAAAGTTTGAAATGGTTAACCGGTTAACCATATAGTTTAACCGATTAACACTGCACCAGAAGCTAAAAATAGCAGCAGAGAATCACTTCCAGCACAAAACAGCTTATCCAAGGTTCCAACAGATCAACTTATCAATTAAGCACGAAATTAACAACAAAAAACAGAGATCCAACAGCATGGATACACAATTACACAACAATATCACAATTCAAATGGATCGAAATCAACCAAAATTCAATCGAATATAAAGATTAACATGATAAGCTCAAAAATTAAATCGGATCGAAAATTTCAACCTTCGAAGCAGAGATTTGCTTCGGTGAGTGTTGATCAAACTGAGTTTGAGTAGATCCAAACAAGATTATCCGGAAAACTTCAAGATCCACAATAACTGTTGTTGTATGAATGAAGATCCACCAAATTTGAGTGAAAAAGCTTCAAATAATCACTTCTAGATCCAACTCCAGATTCAGATCCAAGCTTGCACGAAAATTGAAGATGAAAATTGATCCAATGATGATGGTAAATGGAGGTTTATGCTCAAGAATCCATTGATTCCAATGAAGAATCAATGAATCCAAATGATGAAGAGCTTTTAGTGAGGTTTTGGGAATGGAGAAATTTGAGAGAAAATTGAGAGTGATGAGATCAAATCTGAAGTGAGAGTGAAAAATGAAGGTTAGAATGTGTTGGTTTAGAGTGGATCACTAAAATACCAATTAGGTTGGGATCCAAAGCTAGGTTCGGGAATTTAGATTGGAAATCAAGGTTTGGAATGAGGAATGGGATTTTGGAGGGAAATCTGAATTTTAAAGATGTTCTAGATCCTTCCCACATGAAAATTTGAATTCCAAGGTGATCAAAATTGGACCCCAAGTGCAATTGGCTTGCAAAATCACGTACAGGGCAAAATCTGCTATGGTTAACCGGTTAACCATATGCGTTTACCGGTTAACACTGTTAAAATTTCAAATCTGGGCTAATTTCTCTTTGGTTAATCGATTAACCATATAGGTCAACCGATTAACACCTTCAAATTTTGAATTTTGGCGCCTTTTGGAGGGAAAACTGCCCGTTTGCCCGTTTCTTGCCGTTGTGGGCTCTGTTAAGCTTCTGGAATATGCTCTTGAATGCTGTAACCATGAGAATGCTCGAGATAACCTGAATGTTGCTTTCTGAGCTGAAAAATGCCCTACAAAATAAAATCGGTCGCTCAACCGCTGGGCAAAATAAATGCCGGAGATACTCGCTGCTTTGATTGCTTGCACCAATAATGAATTTTGAGCCACAGGAAAACCTCGATCCCCTGTCCCAAGAACAAATGCTATGCAAATGCAGAAATGCTAGAAGAAAATGAAATAAAACAAAAGCCACTTAAAGAAAAAGGTTGGGCAAATTTTGGGGTGCAACACTTCACCAAATGGGTTGAAGCAGCCTCGTATGCCAATGTCACAAAGCAAGTCGTAGCCCGGTTCATAAAGAGGACATCATCTGCAGATATGGAATACCCGAGCGAATCATTACTGACAATGGTTCGAATCTGAACAACAAGATGATGAAGGAATTGTGCCAGAATTTCAAAATCGAGCATCATAACTCATCTGCCTATCGTCCGAAGATGAATGGCGTTGTTGAAGCGGCCAACAAGAATATTAAGAAGATAATGCAAAAGATGGTTGTCACTTACAAGGATTGGCATGAGATGTTTCCCTTTGCTTTACACGGTTATCGTACTACGGTACGCACATAGACCGGGCCAACTCCTTTCTCGCTGGTATATGGTATGGAAGTTGTCCTACCACTGGAGGTCGAGATTCCTTCTTTAAGAGTTCTGGTCTATGTCAAGCTCGATGAGGCAGAATGGATAAAGAACATATTGAATCAGCTCAGCCTGATGGATGAGAAAAGGCTAGCGTCTATTACGTACGGTCGATTTTATCAAAGCCGGATGAAGAAAGCTTTCGACAAGAAGATGCGCCCTCGAAGATTTTAGACGGGTGATCTTGTGCTGAAAAAGATTCTCCCACCATAATCAGATCACAGGGGAAATGGACTCCCAACTACGAAGGTCCGTATGTCGTTCGAAAGGTCTTCTCCGGAGGAGTCTTGTTGTTATCCACCATGGACGGTGAGGATTTTACATCCCCTGTGAACGCAGACGCAATTAAAAAATACTTTGCTTAAAAAAGACCCGCTTGAAAGAAAAAGAATATCCAAGCAAAAATAGGGCATCCCGGCGAACCATAAAAAAAGAATAGGTTCGGGCAAAAATTAGGGATAAAAATGAAAAGATGTAAACCCGCAAAGTCGAAAACCTGAAAAGGCAACTTTGGCAAAAAAAAAGGGTATACCGGTGAATCGAAAACCCGAAAGGGTGGTTCAGGAAAAAGTTAGGGATTGAAAAGCAAGTGACTGCGGTCTATGTTGGAACCTCATTGCTTAGCAGATTGGGAGGACCTGAGGGCTGTTTATCCGAATCAATCTCTTTTGAAGACGAAGCATCGAGAAAGCATCAAGGTCAGACGAGTCATAGAAGGATCAGCTCATGGTGTTTGTCTGTGCCACATTACCGACATTTTTGTACACTTTTGTATATTTCTGTGTATATCTGTATTGTTGTTGCGCAGTTTCCTCTTTTCAAGGGTTGCATCTGTTGTAAAACTTTGCCTATTTACAGGCCATCTATCAATAAACATATACTATTCAGTATCTCGTTTGTTTTGTTTTAACTTTTACTATTTTTTTTTGTGGAAAACGCCCAACGTTTTGATAAACTTGCACATACATAAACTTGCAGGCCTTGGCCAATAATTGTTAAAACTTTGAATTAATTGAACAACGCCATGAATGATGACTGAGATAGTTCCGTTTGCGTAGGATATCTTGTCTGTTTGTTCAGTTTTGCAGGGTCGTTACCCTTGGGGCAAAGAGGTGTGGATGAAGTTTGTTTTATCTCTAGCCGGAGTCTGTTTCCCCAGTAAGCGAAGTCTGCATCTCTATCCCTAGTGGTGTTTGTATGCAGTTTGAGCGAGCAGGTAGCGTGTACGCTTTCCCTCAGGAGTTGGTGCACATTTAATCCCCGCAAGGTGCATGTTCGGATGCACTCCCTAGCGAGTTGTGATTGGTTTTTCTCCCCACTGATTAATCTATAGCCTAGGTAGATCCGCTTCCAGTTGAGTAATCCCTAACAGGATGGAGGAATGTTGTTACCTCGGCATTTTCTTTACAGGAGGTCAGTGAGGGCCCGTTTCCCCGACATAAGTCCAATTGTTATTGGCATGAGTAGGTTGTTTCCCCAGCGGGGTGGTTTCTGTATCTCTAGCATTTATTTTGCTGATTCAGTTCCGTTGCATCTGCATCCGTGCATAGCATTTACCCAAATGCGTAGCATTTCCATTTCGTATGGAGAATTACGCCATTTCAAACATATGCATGTGAAACATAGGCCAGGTTGTTATCTCTTTGTTTCAGGTGTATCCTCAGAGGTTTGATCTTTTCCCTTGGTATCCAGACCATGGAAATTTCCGGTAGCCCGCGCGATATCCAGATCCCGGCTCATGTTATTCCCCAGCAGTGTCTTCTGATTTCAGCGGGCCATGCTGTTTAAACTCATTTGGTATCCAGACCTTGATGAGTGTTTATGATGAATTCCTTAGTCCGTCGAGTATCTAGACTCCGGTCCATTCCCAAATAATGGGGATTTCTTTTTTCCGTTGAGTATCCAGACTCCGGTAAAGATAGTTGTGGTATCCAAACCACTGTGATTGATTTTATTGTGCTTTTGCCACTGAGTATCCAGACTCTAGTGAAGACGGTGTGGTGTTCAGATTTTGATGGGTATGTTTGTGATATTTTTCCCTCGTCCGTTGAGTATCCAGACTCCAGCCAATGTTGTTGAGTGTTCAGACTCCGGCAAATTTCCAATGTGTGATGTACTTCTTAGCCCTATATGGTATCCAGACCATGACAGTTCGTGATGTGGTCCATTTTGTTCGTTGAGTACCCAGACTCCGACAACTTGAAACGGTATTCTTAAAACTCCAGCGGTATCCAGACCCTAGTAAGTGTTTCTTTGTCTGTTGAGTATCCAGGCTCCAGTTAATCTTCCTTGAGCATCCCGACTCCGACTTATTTCGTTGAGCGTTCAGGCTTCGGCTTTTCCGTTGAGTATTCAGACTCTGGTGAATTTTCCATTCATGACGTATTGCTTTTTCCGTCAAGTATCCAGACTCCAGTAAAGTCAGCTCGGTATCCAGACCGTGATAAGTTGTGGTTGTATTCCTTCTCCGTTGAATATCCAGATTCCGGTTAATTTCCAATTCGTGGTATTCCCTGTTCTACGTTGAGCATCCACGCTCCGATTCTTTTGTCCGTTGAGTATCCAGACTCCGGTCAAGTACGTCGAGCATCCAGGCTCTGGTTTATTTGGTTGGGTATCCAGACCTCGATGAATAGATTAACGGTCAGTTTCGTTGACTATCCAGACTCCGGTAGGTTTCATATGGTGATGATCTCCTTTGTCCGTTGAGTATCCAGGCTCCGGTCAATCTTCATCGAGCGTCCCGGCTCTGGTTATTACGTTGAGCGTCCAGGCTCCGATCGAGTTTACGTTGAGCATTCAGGCTCCGATTTATGACTATGAGTGTTTAGACTCCGTTAAATCTCCAATTCAGTATGAATTCCGGCTTTTACGTTGAGCATCCAGGCTCCGGTTTATTACGTTGAGCATCCAGGCTCTGGCCCCTACGTTGAATGTCCAGACTCCGGCAATTTTTATTGACTCATTTTGTTCGTTGAATATCCAGATTCCGGTAATTTGAAAAGTTCCCCTTTAATCTGTATGGTATTCAGACCATGACACAGTCTTGATGGACGGATTCATCTTAATATGTGCCCCCAAGAAGAGTTACTCGGTTAAGTTTCTCCTTTCTCCCTGCCAGAGTTGCTTGGTTAAGCTTCTCTCTTCCCCAGCGGAGTATGTTTGTAATCAGAGCAGTTGTCTCCGAAGCTTTTATTTGTAGTTTTATTTTCTGCGGTTGGTAAATTTTCGGGTTCTTTGGTATTCAACCTCCTTTTACCTTGATGGCGTGAAAGTCGTTCGCTTTTCACTCATTCAGGTCCAAGTCGTTTGAATAGGGTCAGTTGTTGCACCCCAAAATTTGACCAACCTTTTCTTAACCTGGTTTATGTTTCATTTCATTTTCTTCTAGCATTTGCAGTGCATAGCATTGTTCATTTAGCAGGGGATCAAGAGGTTGTGCATGGTAGGAGAAGGTCACCAAGAGTTTTGAACCTAAGCAAGGGGTTTTTACTCAAGCATGAATGGTCATCAAGTCATCAAAAAGTGGTCAAAGTTTTGTGAAAGAGTTGATGGGTGTATGTGGATTAGCTCCTAACTTGGAGGCCAGTTGAAGATCATCAGAGGATTGTGAATTCATGATTATGGTTATGGGATGTTGAGGAAGCTCACTGAAGGCTTTGAGAGCCATGTTGGAGTTTATTCATGTTGTTGTATCATGTGGAAGAAGCCACAGTCAAAGGTGTTGCAGTTAGGGTTTTCATCTGGTCAACCCTCAGTCAACTGTGAAATTAAAGGAGATTAAGACTCAATTCCAAGTATTTGTGGTCATGGAATGTTGTGTTGAGATGTCTAATATATCATTTCAAGATCAAATCAAGAAGAATCAAGAGTGTGAGCATATTTCTCAGTGTAAAATCCCCTGTTTAGTGTCCAACTTCAAGACCACATATCTCAAGATACAAGTCTCATCTCATCTTGACCCTAACATGAAACTTGTATAGCATGTTTCTAGCTTTCTTTTGAGTACTAGAAGTATTTCATCTGATTTCTAGAACTCAAGTTATGATGCTGATAAGTTACAAGTCCTCAGATGAATGTGATTTTGGTCAACAAAAGTCAACTAACTTTCAAGACACTTTTGACCTAGAAGGATGTTTCTCCTCACTTTGACACAAACATGAAAGTTGTTTCTCATGATCTTATCTTTCCAAAGAGTACTAGAAGTCCTTCATCTGATTTGTAGAACTCAAGTTATGAGGCTTGTAAGGCAAGGGTATTTTGGGAAAGTAGGATTACAGGTCATTTTCAATATAGGTCCATTTCACTATCTTGCACACTTCAAATGAAACATTTCTCAACATGAAACTTGCTCCAAATAGTCCTAATTTCATCACCAAACCATCTCATGTCACGATTAAAGCTTGGATTGGATAATTGATGTGAGACTTCTTCATGAAGAAAGCTTAAAAGGGGGAGATGGCAGTTATTTGATTTTGGACCAAAACAAGGCATGTTTATACATTTTTTGAGTCACAAAGATGTAATAAACCAGATGCAAGTATTGGATTTCAGTTTTGGTGCCATTTTCATGAGTAGTTCAATGGCAACTTTGATTGAAAAGTTGACAAACCAATTTCAACCATGTGATCAAACCAAGGGCTGAATATCATCCACATGATCAAAGTGAATTACCAGCAAGCTAAATGAGTGAATTTCCAAGCTTAACAGCTCAATTTTCATGTGCATTTTGGAGGCTTCATGTGCAATTTTTTGGATTTCCAATTGGACTTAAACCAACCTTGATTGGGCTTTTTATGCATCCAAATCCATCATATATAACTTCAGAATGCTTCACAAACCTTCGTAGGCGAAATTGGTGAAGAATTGCTCAAGAACTCCATTGATAAAGCTCAAGAAAAAGTGGAATACAAATTTTCATATTCACTCAATTTCAAACCAAATCAAGCACATCTAAAGCCTCAGGGAGGATTGTGGAGTGATTCTGGTTTATTTCCAGCAAGTTTCATCAAAGTTTGAAGGCTCAGTGGAAGTTCTCCACTAGGTAACTTTCAATTCAAATTTTCTCTCTATTTGTGATCCAATTGAATGTCATTTTTGCATGATAATGACCTAGGAGCTGTGTAGATTAATTCTAACTAAAATTGACTGGCATTGGCGATGATTTGTGATTTGAGCTCCAAACTATTTATGTTCGATTTGGCTTGTACATGGACTATATATTAAACTGAACCTTGGATTTGAGTTGTATGAAGCATGAGGAATCGATTGGTGTAAGAAATTACGCGTTTCATGAACTTTTTTGAGTTACCACTGTTCATCGTGGCTGGAGAAGATGACCGGAGGGAATCTGGCCACTGTTTGGTTTTCCCTCTTATTTTTCATGTTTAAACAATGAAGATGATATGTGGCTTGCTTCTGAGCCTTTGGATTCGTGCTGATTTATGGACCTAGACCAGATTTGATGGTCATGATGTAATCTCATTTTGTGTTGATTATTCATTAATTGCGTGGCAGCCTGATGACCTTTGGATGGTAGTTTAGTAATCACAACGTAAGGCCAGGATTGTGTTGACTAAGCTTTAAGTGAAATGGTGCGTTTCACTAGCTCGTTCCTCATCTGTTTGATTGCTTAACCTGGGCCTATTTGTGTGGCTGTGATTCATTTTGGTTTTTGTTTTATTCTGAAGAGCACGCGTGTCATGTTTTGGACCCATGGATTGTTGGAATGGTATATGTATTGTGTGGCTGAGATCGTTTCTCATTTGTTTGGCTGATTTAGTGGACCTGGGCCATCTTTGCTTTTGACACCCCCTGCACACAAGCCCAGTCAGTTTACACGCAGCTGGGCTGCTATTCACACCTTGTTTTTCCTTTTTTATTTTATTTTCCTTTTTATTTTAGTTTTGTTACTGTTTAGAAATAATTCAATATAAAATACTTCTCCACGTAATAAAATTCACCAAAAATATTTTCTGGACAATTTGAAATATCTTTTATCTTTTAGAATTTTTATTTAATTTTTTTGAATTATTTTTCATTTAAAAAAGGAATTATTAATTGGAGATGTTTTGTTTGGATTAATTCTTGACATGTTTTAGTTCTTGATTTGTTTCTTCCTTGTCCTTTTGATCCAATGACTGAAAATTAATCCTCATATCCATGATGAGTTGATAAATTTTTGAGGACCATTTTGCCCCTGTTGGTTGACCATTGGTTTGACTTTGATTGCATTTCATTTGACCCTCGACAATCCTCATTCACAATGGGACACCCTTGTGAATCAATTTCTTTGGTGGTGTTGTGAATTGATTTTGATTGTGATCTCTTGGCCTTGAGTGGTGAGACAAAGTCCTACACCCGGACTTGAGGGAACTTATTATAGGAAGGTGATATATTCGACGAGGCTTATATGGAGTGAGTCCGGACCAAGCTGACTTGAGAATCACCGCTCAGTTGAGGCCCTCTCGAAATAGTATTGTTGAACGAGTAGGTCATGAAAACATTCCCTACTTTCGACCTTGGAGCCTGTGATACTGGGGACCGTAGTTACCTTTAACCCCACTTTGGCCTTTATTAGGACGTAGTGCGATGACTATGAGGGAGTAGTCCCGAAGTAGTTGATACGCGATGCTACACTCAAAAGAGGTCCTCTTGAGAATATTATTAACCTAGTCTGGAAATTGATAATATCTGAAAGATGGACTAATGATTTTGGGCACCCTCTTAGAACCTTGTTCTACAGGTACAATCACCTTTAGTCCACACCCTTTGAGAATGGGTATACCCTTTGCTCCATGCTCGTTGCAAACCTAGGGCTTTCTTGTTTGTTTATCTTTATGTCCCTATGTGCTTACCTGTGTTTGTTGCATCCATATAGTATCATACTGCATTGGACTTCATGGAACTCACCTTTGTTTACGAACATTGTAGGACTTCATGGAACTCACCTTTGTGTTACGAACATTGTAGGACTTCATGGATTACAACAGGAAAAACAATTTAAATATTCTTTTAAGAGTTTTAAATTGGATGACCTAAGGAAGTTGAGAGCTTTGATAAGGATTCAAGAACAAGTATGGGAAGCTGCTATCTTTGGTTAGTCGTCAAGTGAACGAGAAACTTCTTTCTGCTTTGCTACAGCTCTATGATCCGATTTATCACTATTTTACCTTCCCGGACTATCAACTATTGCCTACCCTAGAAGAATACTCTTATCTGGTTGGTTTACCTATTCATGATGAGTCTCCTTTCCCTTTCTTGGAAGTGAACCCTAAAGAACAAGACATTGCTAGAGACATCCTTTTAATTAAGAAAGCTCAGTATTATAATGATCATATGAGCCTGGCTACATTTGAGGCGATCTTCGCTTTACTTATTTATGGAGTGTTACTTTTCCTGAGTTTTGAAGGATTCGTCGACCTCAACGCCATTAAAATCTTCATGAAGAATAATCCGGTACCAACTTTATTGGGTAACACATATTATTCTATGCATCTCCGAAGCTTTCATGGTGGAGGGATGATCACCTGCTGTGTGCCCTTATTATACAAGTGGTTTATTTCGCACTTGCCTAAGTCTATTTCTTTTTGGGATCTCAATAAAGGACGCTGGTCACAAAGGATTATGGCTCTAACTCATTCGGACATCGATTGGTATAGTCGTGTGTATGATGGGACATTAATTATTGATAACTGTGGAGACTTTGCTAACGTACCCTTGCTCGGATTTGATGGAGGAATTAGTTACAATCATGTTCTAGCACGCCGACAGTTAGGATATCCGTTGGAAGGACCACCCAAGAGTGTTCACGTGGAAAGTATCTTCTTCAAGGATGACAAAGTACTTCAAGATAAGATTGTGATTGCTTGGCGTCACTTGCATAAAAAAGGAAAGGAAAGTCTGGGAAAACCTAATTGTGTGTCTTTGGAACCATATCTTTATTGGGTCAGAGAAAGAGCAATCAAGCTGAAGATGCCTTATCCTCGTCAAGATCCTATACCTCTAAGAAGAGAACCTATTCTGGTTTTTATCTCTGAAGCTGAAGAGTTGAAGATCGCTTTGAGAAAAGCACAACATGAGTCGGAAGCATGGAAGAACAAGTACCAAGTGGTTGTCGCAGAGAATGCGGAACTTCAGAAGCAACTTTAGTCGAGGAATGAAGAAGCACTTTCTTACAAGAGAAAAGCCCAGGAGGATTTATTTTATTTCAACCCTCCATCTACCCCATGGAAGTTGATTGTGGACAAGCCTATCCTCGAGAAGACCCGGCTGGAAGAGCAGATCTAGTAGTAGAATATGAAGCTTCCTTAGGACTTTATTAGCTTTTATTTAGCTATTTATTTAAGACTCTTTAAGGAATATTTATTTGTAATCCGTTTTAAAACAATAATAAACATTTTCTTTTCACAACGATGTTCATAAATATCGGAATTCCATGAAGTCTTCGCATCTCTGCATAGCATTTCTTTTGTTCACTTTAAGAAACTCAATTTTGTTTTGCAGGTATTTTAGCAATGGACTTTAGAAGAGAAACATTGAAGTATACCTTCCAGAGTTCCAACATCGAAAGCTTAAGAGAGTTAGCAGGTCTAATTGACAACCGTCTCACTTTCTCGTCAGAATATGGAGGAGTCTTTTCGCTTCTCAAACTCAGGATGATAGATGGGCTGTTGGATAAACTTGTTCAATTCTACGATCCCTTCTACCATTGTTTTGCTTTTTCTGATTACCAGCTGATGCCGACCTTGGAGGAATGTTCCCAGCTTATAAGGATGACTGTGACCACCCGGCCTGTGTTTTATGGATTGGAAGACACACCTAGTGACCAGGAGATTGCGAATACTACCCGCCTCAGTTTAGTTGATGTTCAAGCTCACTTGACCACCAAGAAAGGAGTCCTTTGATTTCCAGCTGATTTCTTAATAGAAAAGATCCATTATCATGCTGAAAGGAAAGAGGTATCGATCCTTGAAGCTATCTAGGCATTACTAGCCTATGGGATTTTCTTGTTCCCAAAGATTGATGATTTTGTTGACATGGATGCAATCAAGTTGTTCATGCTCAAGAACCCTGTTCCTACTTTTCTAGCCGATACTTATCATTCAATTCATTTGCGAAATACTGAAGGGGGAGGGCATATAGTCTGCTGTACTGCTCTGCTTTATTCGTGGTTCATTTCTCGCCTGACTTGGTATCTGTCTATCTGGGAATTGAAGGAGGCACCCTGTTGGCCAGAAATAGTTATGGCTCTTACTCATTCTAACATTGTGTGGTATGATCCTGCATATGGAGGCACGAGAATGATCAACAGTTGTGGAGACTTCCCAAATGCACCTCTTATTGGGATTAAGGGATGTATCAGTTATAACCCTGTTTTGGCTCGGAGACAATTAGGGCATCCTATGAATGAAATACCCGACCAGACTCTGTTGGAAGGAATATTTCTTAAGGAATGAGAGAATCCAGATTTGAAGGTTAGAAAACTACAAGCTTGGAATCACATCAACATGAAAGGGGTGACTGCACTAGGATACCCCGACTGTACTATTTCAGAAGATTATCTACATTGGGTGCGAGAAAGGGCTCTCAAACTCAAGATGCCTTTCTCTTTTCATGAACCCATGGTACTGACCCTTCGAGATCCTGCTTGGCTTGATACGAGTGACATAGGTAATTGAAGACTGCTTTGGACGAAGCTGAGAAGCTGAAGAATGCTTGGAAGAACAAATACTTTATCCTCAAGTTGGAAAAAGAGAAATCTCAGAGGCTGCAACTCGAAGAAGGACAATCTGAAAAGAAGAGAAAGGTGCGAGACGATTTATTTTCCCCTCACACCTCATCAAGGACTATTACCAGTGTCGACCTTCCTCCGACTAGTATAACTTGGAAGCAATATGTGGACCAGCTCATCAATGAAAAATAAAAATTGCAGGAGCGTATCAATCAACTCAGGGAAGAGCTTCATGCGAAAAAGGGACCTTCGGAGTAGACTTCTAAGTTTCTTTTGCTTTTGTTTTGATGTAATAAAACTCTTGAAGGAGTACTTTGCTTTGTAATGTTTCTCAAATTTCAATAATAAAATAAGTTTTTCAATTATCCTATGTTATAATATTTGGTGAAACATTTTAAGTTTCTTGAAGTTTCATTCTGCATTTGCATTTTGCATCAGCATAGCATCCTTTGCATTCCAGGGTCTCACTCTTGCTTCATTTTCACAGACAAGCTGAATCACCGGTACAACACTCAAGCCATTTGATGTCAAAAGATGGATCAACTGGAACAAGAAAACAGGGTGCTCCATGATGAAGTTGCAATTCTGAAGGAAAGCTTGGAGAGATTGAATGGGTTGGTTGAAGCTCTATCTAGTCAGTTTGCGCTCAACAATCAAGACGTTCAGAGGACTGTTATCTCTGAAGTTGTATCAGCACCAATCCCAGTGGTGCCCACTACTTCTAAGCCTACCTACAGCATGCCACCGGGTTTCCTGTGGGGGATGCCTCCTTATTTCACTCCGACCCGTTATCGTCCACCGGTTTCTGAGGTTCCTGCTATGACCATTGTTCAAGTCGTTCCTGCAACTGTTTTTGTGATGACTACGACACCTCCACATGTGAACGCTGCTCCATACATTCTAGATGATCCAAATTTTCATGGATCACCAAGCGAAACTGTTAGATTCGAGGAAAGAATGGATGGATTCTAAGACATGTTTTTTGAAATTCAGAAGGAATTGAAAGCTCTTTGTGGGAAAGAATTGTTTGGTAAAAGTGCTTCTGATTTGTGCCTTGTTCCGAATGTTAAGGTTCCGCCGAAGTTTAAGGTCCCTGATTTTGAGAAGTACAAGGGAAATACTTGTCCACAAAGTCACCTTATTATGTATGCTTGGAAGATGTTCGCGCAAACCGACAATGATCAATTTCTTATTCATTACTTCCAAGATAGTCTAACCGGTGCAGTACTTAAGTGGTATATCGGGTTAGACAGTGCAAAGATTCGAACTTTCAATGATCTGGTTGGAGCTTTCATCAAGCAATACAAGTATAATGTGGACATGGCTCCTGACCGTGATCAGTTGAGGGCCATGGCTCAGAAAGACAAAGAGAATTTCAAAGAGTATGCTCAGCGTTGGCGCGAGTTAGCTGCCCAAGTCATGTCACCATTAGAAGAAAAGGAAATGACCAAGATCTTTCTGAAGACTCTCAGTTCATCCTTTTATGAGAAGATGGTAGCAAGCGCGCCTAGTGACTTCACTGAAATGGTAAACATGGGTATGCGTTTGGAAGAAGGGGTGCGCGAAGGAAGGTTAGTCAGAGAAGGAAGTAAGAGCATGATGTAAGTGTTGTATAGCAGGGACGATCCAAGAGAGGGTATTCACCGTCACAACAAGTTGTTGCAGTAATGCCAATACTCAATGCTCCATCTTATCTACCACAGTTTGCTCAACCGTATCAGCAATCTCAGTCTCCCGGGGTTCCACAACCACAACATCATCAAAATCTACAATCTCTTCAACAGAATCGGCCATTCAACAATCAGGGTCGTGTACACTGAAGAATAGACTTTGATCCCATCCCTATGACTTACTTTGTACTATTCCCGATTTTGATCCACAAAGGTCACATCCAAACGAGAGCTCCACCTGAGGTACCCAAGAAACTTTCGTACTGGTACAAAGTTGACAGGTTTTGCCCATATCATCAAGGTGCTCCAGGTCATGACATTGAGAACTGTTATGGTTTGAAGGTAAACGTTCAAAGATTGGTTAAGTGCGGGATCTTATCCTTTAAGGATTCGAATCCTAATATGCAAAGTAATCCGTTACCCCTGCATGGTTCGTACTCCGTGAACATGATCCAAGGTTATTTGGAAGAAAATGATCAGAAGACTCCAGGTGAAAAGACTGAGGAAGTGTTTGTTATAGTGCCTCACTTTAAAGAAGGGGAGCATATTGAAATAACTTATGATAGTAGAAGACCACCTGTTACTTCTTTGGTGATTAATGTGCCTGGGCCCACCCCTTACACTTCTAGTAAGGCGGTCCCTTGTAGATATAATGCCACGATGATGGAGAACGGAAAGGAGGTGTCGTTACCTACGTTGCCTTCAGTTGTTAATATCACGGACGTTAGCAGAGTGACAAGGAGTGGTCGAGTTTATCCTTCGGTACCTTCGAAAGACAAAGGGATATCATCTGAGCAACCAATTTCTAAGGTTCCAACTGTAGAACAATCTGGTGGATTTGACTTATCCAAGCCGAACGAATTCATGAAGTTGATCAAGAGAAGAGAATACAAGGTTGTAGATCAGTTGTTACAAACTCCATCTAAAATTTCTGTATTGCAGTTACTCATGAGTTCTGAAGCCCACAGGGAAGCGCTCCAGAAGGTTTTAGAGCAAGCATATGTTGAACAGGACGTAACCATGGAACAATTTGATAACATTGTCGATAATATTACTTCAATCAACTATCTTGGGTTTAATGAGAAAGATCTTCCGGAAGAGGGAAGAAATCATAATATGGCCTTGCATATTTCTGTGAATTGTGGCAATGAATCTTTGTCTAGTGTGCTGGTTGGCACTGGATCTTCTCTGAATGTGATTCCCATAACTACTCTGTCTAAGCTGTCATATCAGGGACCGCCGATGAGGCCAAGTCATGTTATTGTCAAAGCTTTTGATGGATCTCGAAAGACGGTAATTAGTGAGGTGGATCTACCATTGACCATTGGCTTACAAATCTTTATGATCACGTTTCAGGTCATGGACATTCGCGCCGACTTTAGCTACTTGTTAGGAAGGTCGTGGATACATGAGGTTGGGGCAGTTACTTCTACTTTACATAAGAAGTTGAAGTATACTTTTGAAGGAAAAATGGTTACAGTTTATGGAGAACGAGCTTTAGTGGTGAGCCACCTATCTTCGTTTTTGTATGTTGAGGCTGAAGAAGAAGTTGGTACACAGTTTCAGGCTTTCTCTATTATGGACAATAATGCTCAGAAGTCTAGGGAACCCATGTCATCCTTTAAGGACGCACAGCAGGTTGTGAGCAGTGGTTCTTAGATAGGTTGGGGCAAGATGTTGTTTCTACTAAAGAACAAGAACAAAGAAGGTCTTGGCTTCTCCACCGGTTCTACTCAACAGGTTGTTAGAAATAAAGAGTTCCCACCGATCAAAGAGGTGTTCCGCAGCGGAGGGATCATCCATCCTCCGCACATAAATGCAGTGTCAAAAGATGAGTCTGAAGGCTACATATCAGATGGTTTTGCAAGTCTCTCCATTCCCTTTGAAGATTATGAACTTTACATGGAGGATCCAGGGTATGTCTCAGACGACTTTGATTACAGTTTTGGAGTCTATGCTGTTACTGAAGAGGATTCCGATGAAGACATTCCAGACTTTGTGACTCCGGGTGTATTGGTCAAGAACTGGAGTGTGGTTAAAGTCCACTGTTGTTCATATATCAAAGTAAAACATTTGCTTTTAATTTTTTGCTCTGCCCAAGGTGAAGATTTGTTGTGTGGGCTTACTTTTTAATAATTCTCTTTGCTCTGCCCAAGGCAAAGGTGATTTTGTTAGGCATGTTGTTCTGATTTTGCTATCATCAATAAAATGTCATTTTATTCCATTTTTATGTTATTTTATCCTTTATTTATTTCTGTTGGAAAATAATAAAAAATAGCATCTTGCATACACACAATTTCCACTTTATAAAACTGAATAAAACCACATCGCTTGCGCAGATTGCTGTAGAAATCACATCTCGGGAATAATGACCCACTTCCTTCGCTGAAATTCAAATTTCCCGTGTTTGAGGCCGAAGATGAAGAAGATGACATTCCATAAGAGATTTCTAGATTGCTTGAGAATGAAGAGAAAGTTATTCAACCTCACCAAGAGCCAGTAGAAGTGATCAATCTGGGTACAGAAGAAATTTGTAAGGAAGTGAAAATTGGAGCTTTGCTCAAATCTGATGTGAAAGAACAGTTGATTGGGTTGCTTAGAGAGTTTGTCGATGTGTTTGCTTGGTCATATCAAGACATGCCGGGTCTCGGCACTACTATAATTGAACATCACTTGCCTTTGAAGGCAGAATGTTTGCCAGTTAAGCAGAAACTCAGAATAACTCAACCTGATATGGTTCTGAAGATTAAGGAAGAGGTACAGAAACAGATTGATGTAGGTTTTCTTGTCACTACTGAGTATCCGCTTTGGTTAGCCAACATTGTCCATGTTCCGAAGAAATATGGAAAGGTTCGTATGTGTGTGGACTACAGAGACCTGAACAAGGTCATCCCGAAGGATGATTTTCCACTGCCTCACATCGATATATTGGTAGAAAACACCACAAGGTATGAAATCTTCTCCTTTACAGATGGGTTTTCAGGATACAATAAGATCAGGATGGCTCCCGAAGACAGAGAGAAGACGTCATTCATCACACCCTGGGGCACTTTTTGTTTTAGAGTTATGCCATTTGGATTGAAGAATGCTGGGGCAACATATTAGAGGGCTATGACTACTTTGTTCCATGATATGATGCATAAGGAAATCGAAGTTTATGTGGACGATATGATATCCAAGTCCAAGATTGAGGATGATCATGTTAAACATTTGCTGACGTTGTTTGGTCGACTGCGAGAATACAAGCTCCGTTTGAATTCTAACAAGTGTACATTTGGTGGGCGATCAGGGAAACTCTTGGGTTTCATTGTTAGTCAGAAGGGTATTAAAGTGGATCCTGACAAAGTGAAGGCTATCCAGGAAATGCCAGCTCCCACTACAGAGAATCAAGTCAGAGGATTTTTGGGACGTTTGAATTACATCTCCTGGTTTATATCTAATATGACTGCTACGTGTAAACCTATCTTCAGGCTTTTGAGGAAAGAACAGGGTTATGTTTAGACGGAAGACTGTCAAAAAGATTTTGATAGTATCAAGGAGTACTTGCTTGAACCTCCTATTTTGATTCCTCCGGTTGAAGGACGACCTCTAATCATGTATTTGACTGTGTTGGAAGACTCGATGGGTTGTGTACTCGGTCAGCAAGATGAAACCAAAAAGTAAGAGCATGTCACTTATTATTTAAGCAAGAAGTTCACTAAATGTGAGTCCAGATACACTATGCTTGAGAAGACTTGTTGTGCTTTAGCATGGGCCGCCAAACATCTGCGACAGTATATGTTGAGTCACCCTACTTGGTTAGTTTCAAAGATGGATCCTATCAAGTATATCTTTGAGAATCCTACATTGACTAGGAGAATTTCCAGGTGGCAGCTGTTGTTATCAGAGTATGCCATTGAATACCACACTCAGAAGGCTATTAAAGGGAGTGTTTTGGCCGACCATTTGGCACATCAGCCTATTTTGGACCATCAACCCTCAAATGATGATTTCCATGACAAAGATGTTATGTATTTGAAGATGAAAGATTGTGAAAAACCTTTACCAGATGAGGGACCCGAACCTGGTTCTCAATGGGGTTTAATTTTTGATGGAGCTGTCAACGCTCATGGAAAAGGAATAGGTGCGGTTATTGTGACTCCTCATGGGTCTCATATCCCGTTTACTTCCAGATTAACATTCATATGTACCAACAATGAAGCCGAGTATGAAGCATGTATCTTGGGCCTTGAAGAGGCAGTGGATTTAAGGATCAAGAATTGGGATGTATTTGGTGATTTTGCTATAGTAATTTACCAAATCACAGGAGAGTGGGTAACTCGGCAGAATAATTTGATTCCATATAGAGATTATGTAAGAAGACTCTTACCTTTCTTTGATAGAGTTGACTTTCACCATATCCCTCATGATGAAAACAGGATGGTAGATGCGTTGGTAACCTTGGCCTCCATGATTGTGGTAAACTTTTGGAATGATTGTCCTCAGATTGATGTGAGACGTATTGACAGACCTGCTTACATCTTTGCCATTGAAGATGTTGAAGACGGTAAACCGTGGTATCATGATATTGAAATGTTTCTCAGAAAGCAAGAGTATCCTTTGGGAGCCTCCAACAAGGATAAGAAGACATTGAGAAGATTGGCTGGTAATTTCCTCTTGAGTAACAATGTGTTGTACAAGCAGAACTTTGACATGGTCTTGCTAAAATGTGTTGACAAGCGAGAAGCGGACATGTTAATGACGAAAATTCATGAAGGATCTTTTGGCACTCATGCCAACGGACCTGCTATGGCTAAGAAAATCTTAAGATTCGGTTATTATTGAATCACGATAGAATCCGACTGTTACAGGTTTGCTAAGAAATATCACAAGTGTCAGATCTACGCAAATAAGATTCATGTGCCTCCGACTTTACTGAACGTTATCTCATCTCTTAGCCTTTCTCCATGTGGGGGATTGATATGATTGGAATGATAGAACCGAAATCATCTAATGGACACCGATTCATCTTAGTGGCGATTGACTACTTCACTAAGTGGGTCGAAGCAACTTCTTATGCTAATGTGACTCGACATGTGGTTGTTCAGTTTATCAAGAATCGGCTCATCTACAGATACAGTGTGTCGAGCAAGATTATTACAGATAATGGGTCCAATTTGAACAACAGAATGATGAAGGAATTGTGTGAAGAATTCAAGATTGAGCACCACAATTCTTCTCCTTACAGGCCGAAGATGAATGGGGTTATTGAAGCCGCTAACAAGAATATTAAGAAGATAGTTCAGAAGATGGTTGTTACATACAAGGAATGGCATGAAATGCTCTTGTTTTCTCTACATGGATATCATACTTCGGCACGCACATCAACTGGGGCAACTCCATTTTCACTTGTTTACGGTATGGAAGTTGTACTCCCGATAAAGGTCGAGATTCCCTCTGTGAGGATTTTGATGGAAGCAAAGTTATTAGAGGTTGAATGGTGCCAGAGTAGATTCGATCAACTGAACCTGATTGAAGAGAAGAGAATGACGGCACTGTGCCATGGTCAGTTGTACCAACAGAGGATGAAGAGAGCATTCGACAAGAAGGTTCGACCCCGCAAATTCAAGGAAGGTGACCTCGTACTCAAGAAGATTCAGTCTTTCCTCACTGATACTAGAGGAAAGTGGGCTCCAAACTATGATGGTCCATACGTGGTGAAGAAGGTTTTCTCAAGAGGTGCTTTGATGTTAGCAACCATGGATGGAGAAGAAATCACTCACCCAGTGAACGTGGATGCTGTCAAGAAGTATTTTGTTTATAACCTAGGAAGTTCAAGTCAACTTAGGGAGAAACGAGTTATTATTCCCCTAATGTAATCACTATTTTTATTTTCCAACATTTTAATATCGGGGTCATGCCTTTTTGCTGACTACCATTCAATAAATGAAAGTTTTTCTTACTTTTCGTGCGTTACATGTTTTATCTTGGTGGAAAAATTCTAGAACAAGTTCAAAATATTTTTCAAATACTTTATGTTTTACTTGATATATGAATAATAAGTGGGCGTCCATGGATGTTTATTTCATTCATGGAGATACCCCAAATCATAGCTCCTGTACAAGACAGATGAAGACTTTCCCGAGACAGCGGATATTTATTTTATCTTGTGACGAAGTCCGACATTCTGAAAGAATTCTAAGCATGCTTATTTTCTCTAGGCAATGTTTGGTTTGTGAAGATTTGGCTTGAGTACCTCTTCACCCGAGATGTTTATTTCATCTGTGTTAGTTTTGTTAGCATACGTATAACATATAGATAGATAGCATGACATGTGCATTTTGCATCTTTGTGTTTGTTGGTTTTGTCTTTTTGGCCGTGTTTATCCCCGAGTGGCTGGGTTGTGTCTTCTCCTTTCAAGTAGAGTTGTCAGCCCTAGGCAGAAAGAGCGCAATATTTCTAATTCCCCCACAGAGTTCGATCCTCGTGGAAGACGGTTGTTTTAGTGGAATCCCATTTGAGTTCATGCCTCAATGGTCAAGTCTTGCTTGACAGTTTCTCTTTAGATATTGCCTGAATTGAACTTCGGTCCCCGACAATCACATTGTGGAGATCTCTAGATTTTTGAACATGGATTAAGCGTGCATTTATTTTGCATTTCACTCCCCAAGAGAATCTTTATGAAGACCACTATTGAAGACAAATATTTCTCCAACAATATTACAAGATTTTCTCAACAATCTATATCTGGATTGCCAGCAATCTCTTTATTTGAGCAACTCGTTTTTTGGATCAGGATTTCGTTCAAAATGACAAATGGCAATCTCCTCTAGATATTTTATCCATCCTCAGCGATTTTATCAATATTATCAACTTATCAAATGGCATCTCTCCGGGAATCCGTCAGAGAAGTTTGTCAAAGACTTTATAGACATTTCTCTTTATTTGAGAATTCGCACTTCAAAGGTTTCATACATTTTACAGCTACAACAAAGATACTCCTCAGGAATGTATCCCCTAGTGAGTCCATCACACAAGTTTAATTCCATCAAATGGCATCTCTCTCGAGAAGTTTGGTGAAGTTTATTACATTTGATTGATCTCTCTTTATTTGAAAAGACATACTCTGCAAATCAACCGACTTACATCTCTTCTGAAGATCCCCGGTGAAGTTTTACAATCTCCATTACATTATGGGTTACCGCTGAAGTTTTATAATCTCCAGTGAATTTTCAATCCCCTGCGAGGATGCTTTCCCGAGTATTCATCATTTCAAGAAGAAATTGAGACCCGTTCATGGCATACAACCTTGATGCGTGGGGAGGTTTATTTTGGTTATTACCTTTTCTTAGGCTATCATATGTTTGATAGTAGGTAATTTACCGTATCTTTTTATTATTACCTCTGCTTAGGCTATCATACGTCTGATAGTAGGTAATTTACCATATCTTTTGTGTTTACCTTTGCTTAGGCTATCATGTGTCTGATAGTAGGTAACACACCTTTCTTTGGTCAGACACCTTTGCTTAGGCTACCGTGTTCGGTAGTAGGTGATCTCTCCTTTCAAGACTATTACCTTTTCTTAGGCTATCATATGTTTGATGGTAGGTAATATGTATATCTTTTGGACAAGTACCTTTTCTTAGGCTATCATGTTCGGTAGTAGGTAATCATTCCTTTTGTGTTTACCTTTTCTTAGGCTATCATGTGTTTGATAGTAGGTAACACACCTTTCTTTGGTCAGAAACCTTTGCTTAGGCTACCGTGTTCGGTAGTAGGTGATCTCTCCTTTCAAGAATATTAGCTTTTCTTAGGATATCATATGTTTGATGGTAGGTAATATGTATATCGTTTGGACAGATACCTTTTCTTAGGCTACCATGTTTGGTAGTAGGTCATCTTTTCTTTCGTGTTTACCTTTTCTTAGGCTATCATATGTTTGATAGTACGTAACACACCCTTCTTTTGGTCAGACACCTTTGCTTAGGCTACCGTGTTTGGTAGTAGGTGATCTCTCCTTTTGTTTATTCCTTTTCTTAGGCTATCATACGTTTGATAGTAGGTAATATACCGTGTCATTTTTGACAGATACCTTTGCTTAGGCTACCAGGACGAGTAGTAGGTCGTCTTTAGCTATCATATTTTTTATAGTAGGTAACGTACGTTCTTTGTTCCAACCGGATACCATTTCTTAGGCTACCAGGATCGGTAGTAGGTTATCCTTCGATTTCAAGTTTCTCGCTCATTGTTTAAGCTACTGTACTCTTGGTGGTTTTATATTATATCTTTATCTGGATTCCCCCAATGCTGGTTGTTTCCTTTCCCCGTGGATTCTCGCTTTGTCAGGCCTGTTGTCTGTCGTCGCTCTTGTGTTTATCGCATGTTGTGTCTTATTTTTCCCCTTTCACATATTTTTTTCCTCACAGGACCTTTGTCTTGCATTCTCATATCATTGCATATCATCTGCATTCGGTGGTATCTTGGAGCCAAAAATTCATGCAATGTTTATATTTATGTCTCTCCTATCACGTTGAGACGAAGATTTCAATCTCCATATCTCCGGATAGAAGAAACTTAAATAGGGGCATTTGTCACACCCTAATTTTTGACTCTAAGATCCCACCTCTTTTGTGCATTTTTCTTGCGTTATTTGACTTTATGTTTACGTTTATTGCGATTAACGAGTTTGTGCAGGAATGTCAAGTACATAATATTGTTTCTCCCGACTTAGGCCCTTCAAGCCATCTCTGGGTTATTTCTAAACAAGACACAATGTACTTATCAAGAGTTCCACAGGGTTACAAGACATTGTTTCTGTAACGCCCCGATTTTGATTATTACATTTTATTGAGTATTTTATTTAATTTGAGTAATAATTGTATTAATTGTGAATTTGATGTGTTAATATGGAGAGTTTTAGGGGAAAATAGATTGGAGAGTATTTTAGACATTTAGTATTTAATGTTAAGTTGGATATTTTGTGAGAAAATGATTTGGTAGATGTTTTGAGAGAAATAGAAAGGAAAGAAAATAGAATGAGATAAAAGAGAAAAAGAGAAAGAATAGAAACATAAGTGAAAGAAAGAAGAGAAAAGGAAGAGAAAGAAAGAGAGAAGAGGAGAAAGAGAAAAAACTTGGAGAATCATCAAGAACAACATCTAGGCTTCGATTTAATCGGGTAAGGGTGTGAAATCTTATTATCTTATCATTGTGTATGATTATGTATGTTTTGATTGGAATTGTTTGGTTGTTTTCGACACATTTCCGTTTAGGCCGAATTAGGAAAAATCGATAGAAACCGATGTTTTCACGGATGAAACTCGAAATAAATTACGTAGTTTAGTCGGGTAATGTTTAGCCGTGATTATTGAATTTTGTTTGATTGAATTTGGTTGAATTTTTGAGTTTTGACATTTTTGAATAATTGGAGGTTAAGATTTTGGATGAAAATCGGAAGTCGTAGAATTTGCGCTTTATGATCCTAAATTGTTACTATATGATTGTGTCGCTACCGCGAAAATATGGTGCCGGCAAAACAGAAGAGTCGCCACCTTTCGTTATTTATCCCTCAGAACGGGAAAGGAAACAATCGGAAAAACCTGATGAAAAGGTATAAGACAAGGTCATCGCAACCATTGTCTGGGTTCGGGAGTCGGTTACGCAAGGGGAAGGTATTAGCACCCCTCACGTCCATCATACTCGATGGGATCCACGCTTGTGGTGTTTATTTGACGGGTTGGTTTTATCTATCTACCTATCAAGGCTGGCTTAAAAAGAAAAGAAAATGACTCGGCAAAGCGTTGCGCTTTATGCCTACGTATTCTCATCAGAGAATGAGAAATCAGAGTCGACGTAGTTCGACTAACTACGGGTTACGGGGAAGGTGGCTCGCCAATACGTCAGTATTGTGCCTATGTACTCTCAACAAGTATGAGAGATCAGAGCTTACATAGTTCGGGATAATACGGATTACGGGAATTCAGATTCATCTGTTTTTATCGAGTAGGGTTAACAAACAGTTCCAGCAGTTTGGCGTACGCAGCTCGACCCTTGGAGACTTAGGCGTTACCGTTTGCGGTAGAACTGGGAGTTAACGACACTCTTTTCTTCGGAAAAGCTTCCTTTGAATTATGGGCCCACGGGGCAAAAAGGTTTGCAGTTTGTTTTCTGTCTTTTACGAAAGAACTGTTTTTTATGGATGTTTGCAACCAATATCGCACTAGAGACTATGACCTGAGAGCGAATGCGTCGCATGTCACCCAAAGGGTACCATACTAAACATCCAGACTGTTGAAAAGAAACTCTCCAACAATCCTTTCTCAGATAGCTTAAGGCTCGTAACGTACGACGTCAGGTAACCTTTATTACTGTATTTTGATTTGTTTTGAGATGAGAAGAGAGAACAGGCTCAACTAAGGGGAGACGATCAATTCGTAATGTTGTCATGCCAAGGATTCATCCTATGGTTAAGGTTTGAAACAGGGAACTCCTAGAAGTTATCATGCATAGGTTTCAACCTAAAGTTCTAATCATCACTCCCTTATCAAAGGAAGTGAGATTCCTAGGGGATCATGTCAATGATAAACAGAAACAGATAAAGCATCAGCTAAACAGTAAACAGTAAACGACTGTAAAATGCATGCAATGCAAGTAACGGAGGAAATGTGTGTGGGGCCTCAGCCTCCACAAGCTCATCTCAACCTCAAGCCAGATATGAATAACTGTAATCATACAGGAAGAAATAACATGCTATCAAGCAAAATACGAGACTGCAATCATATAGAAGAAATGGAATAAAATGCCATCAAGCAAATCACAAACCACATAGGCAAGGGAGCAGGGCTCTACCGAATACCCGCAAGCAAAGCCATACAGTAAAAATACAAGCCGGGGGAGCAACTCAACCTCTAGTGCAATCATGCTCCTAGCTTAAGTCAATCTAAATATGAACTTATTCTAATGCATCAAGCAAATCAAACAAGTCACATCAATACAGTTGCACAGAAAGCAAATAGACAGGAAAAGAAAGCAGATCAACAACTTCCACAGCTGCACTCTCCTTTGACAGCAATTCAATCATCAGTTCTCAACCACCCTTCAAGGCTCTCATCTTCAATAGCAAGTATCAACTTACTTCTAATACATCCACATAAGTATCAACTTATCCTTTCTTCTTTAAGCTTCAGCTCTCCAGTCAATTCCAACTTCAGGCTTCACTCCTAACTGCAAGTATCAACTTGGCCTTCAAGCTTCAGCTCTCTCTTCTTTACCAGTATCAACTTGCTCCTCTTCCTCTACAAGCTTCAGCTTCTCAGAGTAATCTTAAAACACAAAGAAGTATCAACTTCATCCTTCAGTCTTCTTCAAGCAAGGAACTCCATCCTCTAGCAAGAGAGAAAGATGCATCCATCAAGAGCAATGTTTGGATGACTGGTAGCAGAGTGAAGACCAAAGGTCACCACTAAGCATCCTATCATCAGAGAAAGGGACCCTCAAAGGTTCTACCAACTTGCAAAGAGCCACACATCCTACCAAAGGAGGGATGAGGCCTTTACAAAGGGACCTTACATCATAGGGAAGAATGGAAGTGATCAACATCTCCCATGTTTATGAAGGAAGGGAATCTATCTAGAAGCTCTGCCTACAAAACCCTAATCTTAACACCTAAACAAAACTACACCAAAAGGAGGGGATATCCTCACATCCAAGCCTCTTAAAGCAATCCAATGCACCTTCAACTTGCCTTCAACATCACCCAAGAGCAAGAGAGAGAAAACCCTAAGCTAAGGGAACTAAAGAAGTCATTCTAATTGAATTAGTGCATTAGAATCATCTAACACTAGCACTTAACCTAAAATCAAGAAAAATAGTAAACTTCATTGAAAATTCCTACAAAAAATCCTAAGGGATCCTAATTCAATCATGAATCTATCCTACAAAAACCAGAGGTTGAATCATCCACCAAGTTCTAAAAATAAAATCCAAACCACAAGGTATCAACCATAAACCCTAAAAATGGAGCTCTTAAAGTTTCAACCTAGAACTACCACCTACATTCATCACAAAAATGTGAGCAAAATCTATGGGGAGCCTGCATATATGCTAACTACTCACAAAAAATCAAGGCCAAAATCATCATCACATGATCAAACCAAATTCACCAAAATCAAGCATCAAACATGATTATTTTAATATCAATTAAAATGTAAAAATTCCCATAAAATCAGAAAATGCATGAAATCATAATATTTTTTATCTAAAAGATACTAGATTCAATCATGAATCCATAGCAAAAATAATGGGATCAATTGAGTTATTTTTCCATTTTTTATGAATTAATTACTAACCATGAATAAAATGGAAAATAAAAGAAAATCCAAGGAAAATAAACATGCGCGTGGTGTGGATAGCAATAGAAAACAGTTCATTTCCCAGATTGGGCCACAAAGGGGGTGTGGTTAGCACTTGGATTCTTAAGCCTAAAACCACAACTGATTAATGAAACGCTGCGTTCCATTTAGTTCAGAAATCCTTCACAAATTTCATGCACGCGTGGCCGTTGGATGGGGTTTCCAGTCAAAGTCCAACCACAATCTGATGGCTATCAAGTCATCTTCTTCATTTTGAATCCTTGCAACTCAGGCCACCTGCGCGCCCAAAGTCACCACCGGTGACATTCTCCGGTCATCATCTCACAACCCTAACTTGCCATAGAATCCACCATTGGCCACGATTCCTTGATGAAACTTGTCCCAAATCTCACAAGGAATCCACTCATGCCCTCAATTCAATCTAAATCCTCAAGATTTGCAAGAACCACATCTCACCCGAAAATGGTAACAACCCTAATTGGTCACTAATTCTCAAATTAATGATCTGAAAACCTTCCTACACCATTCTACTACGCATCTAACATAACAATTCATCTTAATTCTACCTAATTCAAGCTGGAGATTGAAAGTTACTAACCTGAGAATTTTGTGTGCACAGAGGTAGTAAACCTTCAAATCAAGCTCTCCAATGCTCCAGACTCCTTCAATGAATCAATTCCAAGCTTCTGTATGCAATAAAATGGATGGAAATGCTCTGGATTCTTGGAACCAATTCTGAGTTGCAGGTGACAAAATCTGAGATCAAGAACACTAAACAGCCACGAATTTGCCTTGATTATGATCTGGAATCATTCACTAGCATCCATGGAAGAGATTACAATCAAGAAAATGGATGGGAAGTGAAGAAAATGGTGTAACCGAATTCAGTTGCAAGCAAGAATTTTCCAATCTCAATCTCGATTCTCTCCTTCAATTATCACCAACCTTGGCCTTGGATCACCTCTATTCAATATATAGACCGTGTATGGATGATCTAGAAAGCTCTAGATCCTTCTAATGAGAAATTCCATATCTCACTTCATGGAAATTTCAATCTCATGCCATGGTCATACCAATTCTGTTAGCAGCTTGCATTCACCCTCATTCCCTTCCAATTTCTCTCCTCATGGTATTTTGGATGTGTTTGGATTGAAAGAAGCCTTGGTCATGCCTTGAATTTTGGTTTGGCACATGTTACTTAAGATGTAAGTAACTACTTTTCAAAGCAATTCCACAAATTAAACTTCAATTCAAAATTGTGGCAAAACCAATGTTCTTAAAATGTGTTTTAGAATCAAAATGACATATTACATGCCTTGGTTTGGACATGTAGATCAAAAATACCAATTTCCATCTTTGGTTCATTTGAAAATCATCCTTATTTTAAGCCATTTTTGTGATTTTGAGCTACAAGAAATTCCAACCTCTCATGACCTCTTGGTAAGCCTTAAAACATCATTTTGAACAAGTTTGATGTTGAACATTTTCCCATTTGAAGCTTGGAAATAGGAGTTATGGCCTTATGGTTGAAATGACCTATAATCTCCAAATGAACAAAATACCCTTGACCTGTCAAAGCCATAACTTGAGTTTTACAAATCCTATCAAGGACTTCTAGTACTCTCTAGAAATCAAAGAGGATAAGGACCAACATTCATGTTGACCAAAAGTTCATAGGAATCATCCTTCTAGGGCAAAAGTTTCATGCAAGTTGGACAACTTTCAAGCTCCAAATTCACATACCTCAGATGACCTATAACTTGTCAAAGTCATAACTTGAGTTCTACAAATCCTATCAAGGACTTCTAGAACTCAAATTAAAGCTAAGACCATGCTATACAACAATCATGTTGGGGGCAAGATGAGATGAAAATCACATCTTGAGCTAAATTGCCTTGAAGATAGGGGTCAAACTAGGGGATTTTACACTGTCATGCCTTAGAAACCCTAGCCTAAAACTTCTCAAACTCTTCAATCATGATGATTTAACCTTGGAGTCATCCTTATAACATCTCAATGTATCAATACATGATCACATGGCTCTTTCATTAAGTCTCAACCTTCTTTAAATCATCAGTTGACTTAGGGTTGACCCAGTCAAACCCTAGCTGCACCACTCATGGCTGAAGCTTCTTAATCTTGCACAATGACCTGCCTAGGCCTCAAAGTGATCTCATGAGTTCCCTCAAGACCTCAATTCCATCTTCAAGGCCTCAAAATCATCTGATGGTCTTCCCCATAACTCTCAAGTTAGGAGACCCATATACTTGGTTTCAACCACTCTTTCTGAGGCTCTTTCAACTTCTCTAACAAGGATATCAACCCTTGAACACTTGAATAACCTTCTTAGCTAGCTTCATAGTCTTGCATAGATCTTGATTGGTAATCATACCTCTTGATCTCCTGCATACATGTCAATGAAATGCAAATGATAATGCTGATGTGAATGAAATGAAACATAAGCTAGTTGAAGAAATGTTGGGCAAATTTTGGGGTGCAACAGCTGCCCCTATTCAAACGGCTTGGACCTGACTGGATGAGAAGCGAACAGCTCTCAAATAATCAAGGTAAAAGACGGTTGAATACCAATAAACCCGGAAATTTGCCAACTGCACAAGTACACGGTACTCTGATGGGAACAAATCTTCGAAAACTGAAATATTAGCTGCACGACAACTAGCTGGGGAATGGGTCACACGGTAACCGGTGATACATGGTCGATCATGCCGTCAGGCATTAGGATTCCTCGGGACTCATCAGGTCAACAATCAAGTTAATCGTGCCATCAGGCATTCAAAGAAATTTTTGGGCGTCAGCCGAACTTCACCACTAAGTCGGGAATAGAATTCTCAGTCAATCATGAACCGATTGGGGATATCCAAACTTCTGCCATCAGGCACTCCGCGTCGGCTGAGAGAACTGCTTCGACATCACAGTTGGACTTCGCCAGTAAGTCTTCAAGGGAAGTTTAAACTTCGCTGTTCAGAAACCTGCTGGGGATGACGCATCTCCGCTGGGTATTCTGGTGAACTATCAAGTACCTCTGCTTCGGGGATCCAGAAATCATTCTGGATGAATCAACTCTGCTGAGGAAATCAAGAATCATCTTGAACAAACAACTTCGTCGAGGACTTCAAGAATCACCCTGAACCAATAACTCTGCTGGAGATTTCAGGGATCGTCCTGAGCAAACACTCTATCGGGGACTCTAAGCATCAACTTGAGCGACCAACTCTTGCGACTTCACTGGGGGTTTTAAGAATCATCTTAAGCAAACCACTTCGCTAAGGAGTTGAATAATCATCTTGGGCAAACGACTTTTTGCTGGGGAATTCAAGAATCATCTTGAGCCACTTAACTCTCTGAGACTTCAGGAATCATCCTGAGCAAACACCATGTCTGGGAACACTTGCAAAACAAGAACGGTAACAACCTAGCTCATGTTTCATATGCATATGTTTGACAATGGAGCAATGCTCCACACGGTGGAAATGCTACGCATTTTCAGGGTAAATGCTATGCAATCATGCAAAATGCTATGACCCCATCAGCAAAATAAATGCTGAAGGGAGAATCCTCTTGTCAAGGAGAACGAACCACTCTGGTGGAGGAAGGAATTATCCTGCCGAGGAGAAGAAGTCACGCCAATCTCAATTGGACTCCGCCTGGGGAGACGAACTTCATTCGACTGCTGCAGTGGGATAAAGCTCTACGAGAACCTGAACCTGCTCATTTGGGTATACGAACCACAACCTGCTGAGGAAACGATATCCATCACAGAAATAAACTGCGCGGCCTTCGCGACTAAACTTTCCTGGAGATAACAACTCCGGTGGGGAAATACAGAATCAGCTATTCAGCACTCTACTGGGGAAAACCAATCATGGCCCAAACGGCTTCCAAGGACACGGCTCTCTTGGGGATCTGCAAACTCGGCTGGGGAAGAAGGAATCGTCCTGCTTACAGGGGAGAGTACAACTCTGTGGGGAATTTCAATTCCGCTGGAGACTTCAGTCTGAACTTTTGAAAGCCGCATACTTCAGTGTATGACTCAGCTGGGGAGACGATGATCCTTCAGGATACATCTGGTTGGGGGAGAGAATCTTATCTGCTCGGGGAGACATATTAGTGCCTACGATCTCATGTTCAAACTCCACAGGGAGGTGCTGCTGAACTTGCTGGAGAAGAAGGAATCATCCTGCTTGGGGATGCACACGGCGTACTGCCTGGAATATGCTGTACCTGCAACAACACAAACAAACAGATAAGATACCCTTCTCAAAGGGACCTATCAAGGTTATCATCTTGTGACAACGTTCAAGTAATTCATTGTTTCAACAATCAATGGCCTAGGCCAGTAAGTTTATGTATGCGCATTTTATCAAAAACATCGGCGTTCTTTTTCGCAAACAAAACAGATAAGTGCTAAACAAACAAACATAATTGCTGAATAGTATACATTTTATTGATAACGAACCCCTGAATGGGTAAAAATGTTTTACAACAGATGCAAGCTCCTGGAATGAGGAAGTTGCGCAAAAATAAAACATAAATATACATCAGTATATACACAAATGTCAGCAATGAGGCGTAGACGAACACCATGAGTTGATCCCTCTATGACCCACTCGGCTTCGATACTTCTCCACACGCGGAACGCAGTCATTTGCTTTTTCAAATCCGTAACTTTTGCCTGAATCGCCCTTTCGAGTTTTCGATTCACCGGGATACCCTTTTCTGCCAAAGTCGCCCTTCCGGGTTTTCGACTTTGAGGGTGTACATTCTTTTCTTTTATATCCCTAATTTTTGCCCGAACCTTTTTCTTTTTTATGGTTCACCGGGATGCCCCATTTTTGCCTGGATATTCTTTTTCTTTCCAGCGGGTCATTTTTAAGCAAAGTATTTTTTAACTGCGCCCGCGTTCACCGGGGATGAAAAATCTTCACCATCCATCGTGGATAACAACAAGGCTCCTCCCGAAAAGACCTTGCTGACGACGTACGGACCTTCGTAATTGGGAATCCACTTGCCCCGGTGATCGGAGTATGGAGGAAGAATCTTCTTCAGGACGAGATCACCCGTCTGAAAGCTTCTAGGACACACCTTCTTATCATAAGCTTTCTTCATTCGGCTTTGGTACAGACGACCATGCGCAATTGATGCTAACCTCTTTTCGTCCATCAGGCTGAGTTGGTTTAGTCGGTTTTTAATCCATTCTGCCTCATTGAGTTTCACGTCAACCAAAACTCGTAAAGAAGGGATCTCAACTTCTAATGGTAGGACAGCTTCCATACCGTACACCAATGAGAAAGGAGTTGCCCCGGTTGATGTACATACCGTTGTACGATAACCGTGCAATGCAAATGGCAACATCTCGTGCCAATCCTTATAGGTCACAACCATCTTCTGTACAATCTTCTTGATATTCTTATTAGCCGCTTCAACGGCGCCATTCATCTTCGGCCGATAAGGAGATGAGTTGTGGTGTTCAATCTTGAAGCTCTGGCACAGCTCCTTCATCATCTTGTTATTCAGATTCGAACCATTATCGGTAATGATCCGCTCGGGAATTCCGTAACGACAGATGATGTCCCTCTTTATGAATTTAGCCACCACCTATTTGGTCACATTAGCGTATGAGGTTGCCTCCACCCACTTGGTGAAGTAGTCGATAGCTACTAGAATGAAGCGATGACTGTTAGATGCAGTGGGCTCGATCTTGCCTATCATGTCGATGCCCCACATGGAGAACGGCCACGGGGAGGACATGACATTCAAAGGGCACGGCGGCACATGAATCTTATCAGCATAAATCTGGCATTTATGACATCTTTTCGCGAATTTAAAGCAATCAGACTCCATCGTCAGCCAGTAATATCCTGCTCTCAGGATCTTTCTTGTCATAGCATGCTCGCCGACGTGCGTACCAAATGTGCCTTCATGGACTTCTTCCATGAGCATACTCGCTTCTTTCTCATATACACATCTGAGTAGCACGAGATCGTGGTTTCTTTTATACAAAACTCCATCAGGATTGAGATAGAAATTTCCAGACAGCCTCCTCAGAGTCTTCTTATCCTGGGTTGACGCTCCCGCAGGATACTCCTTAGTCATAAGGAAAGTCTGGATATCATGGAACCATGGCTTGCCGTCGGAGGCTTCCTCGATCGCAAAGACGAATACAGGTCTATCAAGACGAGAAAGGACAATCCTTGGGGCTTCATTCCAAAAATTGACTTTATACATCGAAGCCAACGTGGCTAAGGCATCAACCATCTGATTTTTTGCTCTGGGCACATGATGGAGTTCCACTCGATCAAAGAACGGAAGCAGCCTTCTGGCATAGTTCATGTACGACACCAAATTTGATTGACGAGTCTCCCACTCCCCTTTAATCTGGTTAATCACAAGTGCCGAGTCACCATATACGTCTAGGTTCTTGATTCTCAAATCAATTGCCTCTTCTAGACCCATGATGCATGCCTCGTACTCCGCTTCATTATTGGTGACCGGAAACGTCAGTCTCGCGGTAAACGGGATGTGGGATCCATGGGGAGTCGTGATGATCGCCCCAATGCCACTTCCATAAGAGTTAACCGCCCCGTCAAATATCAATTTCCATTGGGATTTCCTATCTGGACCCTCGTCGGGCAACGGTTCATCGCAATCTTTCGCTTTGAGAAACATGATATCCTCGTCGGGGAATTCAAATTTCATCGGTTGATAATCCTCGATTGGCTGTTCGGCAAGGTATTCAGACAATACGCTCCCCTTGATGGCCTTCTGGGAAACGTACTGAATGTCATATTCCGTCAACACCATTTGCCATCTGGCAATCCTACCCAAAAGCGCTTGCTTCTCGAAGACGTACTTGATCAGATCCATCTTCGAAATTAGCATGGTTGTGTGGTTGAGCATGTACTGTCGTAAACATTTGGCAGCCCAGGCTAGTGCACAACACATCTTCTCCAGCATCGAGTAACGAGATTCACAGTCTGTGAACTTTTTACTCAAGTAGTAAATGGCATGCTCCTTTCTGCCCGTCTCGTCGTGCTGACCGAGAACACACCCCATACTATTCTCAAGAACTGTCAAGTACCTGATTAAGGGTCGTCCAGCCACTGGGGGTATCAAGATCGGAGGTTCCTGCAGATATTGTTTTATCTTATCAAATGCCTTCTGGCAATCCTCGTTCCAGATAATCGCCTGATCTTTCTTTAACAGTTTGAACATCGGTTCACACGTGGCCGTGAGCTGAGAAATAAACCTTACAATGTAGTTTATTCTTCCCAAGAAACCACGAACTTCTTTTTCGGTTTTTGGCGCTGGCATTTCTTGTATTGCTTTTATCTTCGCAGGATCAACCTCGATGCCTCTTTCACTCACGATAAACCCCAGCAGTTTTCTAGACCGTACTCCGAAAGTACACTTGTTAGGATTCAGCCTCAACCTGAACTTCCTAAGCCTCTCAAAAAGCTTCAGCAAATTGACCAGATGTCCTTCCTCTGTTTGGGACTTCGCAATCATGTCATCAACATAGACTTCAATCTCATGATGAATCATATCATGAAACAAAGTGACCATTGCTCGTTGGTAAGTGGCCCCTGCGTTCTTCAGACCGAAAGGCATTACCTTGTAGCAAAACGTTCCCCAAGGTGTAATAAACGTAGTTTTCTCCATGTCCTCCGGCGCCATCTTGATCTGATTATAGCCGGAGAAGCCATCCATGAACGAAAACACGGAGAATTGAGCTGTATTGTCGACCAACACATCAATATGAGGGAGCGGGAAATCATCTTTAGGGCTCGCCCTATTCAAATCCTGATAATCGACGCACATTCGTACCTTACCGTCCTTCTTCGGTACAGGCACTATGTTGGCGACCCACGGAGGGTAGGTAATGACCGCTAAGAAGCCAGCATCAAGCTGCTTTTGCACTTCTTCTTTGATCTTAACGGCCATATCTGGTCGTGTCCTCCTAAGCTTCTGCTTGACGGGAGGACAATCTTCTCGCAGCGGCAAGTGGTGGACCACGATGTCAGTATCAAGTCCGGGCATATCCTTGTATGACCAAGCAAAGACGTCACTATACTCTCTTAGCATCTCGACCAATCTCTGCTTGACATCACTCTGCAATGCGGCCCCTATCCTGACGTTCCTAACAAGTTCTTCAGAACCCAGATTCACGATCTCAATCTCTTCTTCGTGAGGCAGAATAACTTTCTCTTCTTGTTTCAACAAGCGGGCCAACTCTTCGGGAAGGTCTTCGTCTTCATCAATCTCTTCTTCGGCTTGATAGATCGGGCAATCGAAGTCGAAGTGAGTCGTAGAAGGTCCAGAGTCGATGTCATCTGCTATGTGGATCCTGCAATAACAAGGGTTAAGCTTAAAACAAGGATATGCAGGTTAGCACAAACCCTATTGCCATTTTATTGTTTTTTAAAACAAATATAAAACAAGAATAACAGAGATCACAACATTTGAATACGAAGAAAAACGCCTTTTGATTTATTGATAAAATGCATGTACATAATCAAACAAGGCCCTGACAATAAAACCACTATGCCCCGGGTAGGTCATAGGGTTGTACAACGATTGGAAAAAGTAAATCATTACTCTTTGTCTGTCACTTGGATGATATCCCTGACGGACCAGTTGTTGAGGCTCTCGCCTGGCTTACTTGGCTGGATCCAAGAGTCCAGGTCGCAGTCGCTATCTTTGTCGTCTTCAGACACTGCGTTGACGCTTTCAAATATCACCCCGCCACTGGTAAACTGGATCTGCCCTTTACCTCGTGATGCACTGCTAGAAGAGGAGGCTTCAGCCGCAGGAGAGTATCCCAACCCGAACTTGTCTTGCTTGTTAGATATCTCTAGAATTCGCCCCCAGCCTGGGGTAGATCCGGCTTGAACAACGGCCCGGGCTTCCTTGAAGGAAGAGAGAGTCATCTCTGGCTTCTCAGTGATTGCAGGAGCTACGCTCTTGACTTTAACAGCTTCGAACGTTTGACATAGGGTTTCGTGGATTTCCCCATCCATCTCAACGTACTTGAAGGACGACAAATGGCTCACCATTATATCTTCCTCGCCACATACAGTCACGATGCTACCTCCGACAGCATACTTGAGCTTCTGGTGCAACGTGGAGGTTACGGCACCCGCAGAATGGATCCATGGCCGACCCAAGAGACAGCTGTAGGTAGGCATGATGTCCATAATGTAAAAGACCGCGTCAAATGTTTCCGGCCCGACTTGGATTGGCAACGTCACCTCCCCGAAAACATGGCGTTTGGTTCCACCGAAAGCCTTCACAACCAGATCACTGGGTGTGCAAATCAATCCGCGAGTATCTAACTTCATCAATGCTTTTTTCGGAAGAACATTGAGCGATGACCCTGTATCCACCAACACGTGAGACATAATCGTTCCTCTGCACTCTATCGAGATGTGCAGGGCGCTATTGTGATTCCTCCCCTTCGGCGTCAGCTCTAGGTCAGTGAACCCTAGCCCGTTTCCAACTGGTTGACCGATATTTCCTGCGGTACATACGCGGCATTCAACACCTTCAGCAGCGCGTTGCGATGTGCCTCAGAACACAGCAATAGGTTCAGGATGGAAACTTTCGAGGGTGTTTGATAGAGATGATCCACGATCTTGTAGTCACTCTTTTTAATCAACCTCATAAATTCCTCGGCGTCTTTAACAAGTAAGTCTTTTTCTACCCCACGAGGGGTCTCTTCAGCGACTTTACTCTTCCCTTTATCAGTTGCGTCAGCTCTGTCCGCTTTGTCCGCCACGACCTCAGGTGGTGCAAACACTCTTCCGCTGCGAGTAATCCCGCCAACGCCCACTAGGTTCTCCGCACATGACCCTGAGGGTTCTAGTTCCAACTTCTGTCTGTTGCAGTAGACCTTTGCCCCATAATGCCATAGGACAGCATTAAAGCTTTCGAAAGGTATTGACCCAGCTTTGGTGATGGTAATCGTGGGCAGTCTAGGTGCAGAAATAGTTATCGTCCGGCGAGGGATGGTGATGGTAGCAACCTCATCATCTTGCTTCAGCATTACCTCTCCCGATCCGCATTCGGCCCTTCGGCTAAATTGCAGGATTCCTTCGGTCATCAGACTTTGAATCCCCTCTATCAACTGTTCACATCCATCAGGACTTGTCGCACAGCCCATACACAACTCTCCACAACCTGGAAAGAAACCCCTTTTCATCAGCTTAGCCTTGACGAAGCTAAGCGGTGTCTTCAGATCTCTGACGTCAGTCAACAAATCCAAGCTCTCGTCTTCAATAATGGCATTTACTCCACCTCCCCTATGATTCGGCATAGGATTCTTCGTAACGTTTGGCACATTATCTGAGAAATTGATGATCTTAGCGTCCATCATGTCCTGCACCTTGTGCTTGAAGGCTTTGCAATTTTCTATCGTGTGGCCTGGTGCCCCTGAGTGAAATTCACAAGTCACATTCGCATCATAACCTAGCGGAGGTGCCCCTGTCAAGGGAGCCAGGGTCCTTTTCTGGATTAACTGTAACTGGAGCAGAGTCTGTAATAGCTGAGCATAGGACATGGGCGGTGTCTCGAGGTGACGGCTCGACAAAGGTGCCCTGTTCTGATACTTTCTGTACCCTTGTTGGTTCGGCTGTTGTTGCTGCTGCTGCGGCTGTTGGGCTGCTGGGATAGTTATGCTGGCCACCTGCTGGTGAGGGCCTTTACCCTTCCTTCGACGTTGGACACGGCGCTCGTCTCTCCTTCCCTCTTTTTGCCACCGTAGGGTTTCTTTCCTTCTCCAGCTGAGGACAAATCACCTTGAATTTTCCCCAGTTTGATCCCATTTTCGACGTTCTCACCCGTGATAATGAGATCTGAGAAGCTTCCAGACATACTGCTGACCAATTTCTCATAGTAAACCCCTGGGAGGGTGGCTATGAACATTTCCACAAGCTCGCGTTCAACCATCGGCGGCTGAACCCTGGCTGCCAGTTCACGCCATCGTTGGGCGTACTCCTTGAACCCTTCGTTGTTCCTTTGTGACAGATTCTGCAATTGGACTCGGTTCGGAGCCAAGTCACTGTTATATTGGTAGTGGTGCACGAATGCTTCAGCAAGTTCCTTCCACGTGCGCACACTGGTAGGTTCCAGACTCATGTACCATTCGAGGGAGGGCCCGGACAGACTGTCCTGAAAGAAGTGCATCAGCAACTTCTCGTCCTCAGAGTGAGCTGACATTTTCCGGTAGTATGATCTCAGGTGGACGCGAGGGCAAGTGGTACCCTTGTACTTTTCAAAGTCAGGTACCTTGAACTTGGGAGGCACCTTGAAATCAGCAATCAATCCCAACTTGGACATGTCAACACCCATGGTGTTCTGGTTCTCGAAATTCCTCATCTTGTCCTCGAGTGCCTTAAACCTTAGCCATGCTTCAGCAGTCAGCTCCCCTTTAGAACCTCTCTGTGAGAACACATCGTCTTGACGGTCTTCTAACCATGGCTGAGGCCCATACAGATTTCCCACACCTGTGTTGCCGTTGCCCAGTCCAACATTGACATTAGCTTCAAAATTCCCATTACCGACGCCAGTCGTATTACCGTTGAGTCCCATCTTAGCTATCACATTTCCGTTGGCACTACCATTCCCCCCGGTCACGGGGACGCCATTCTGAGGAGTTTCAACTGGTGGAGGGGTAGGCACGGTCCCACCATGGAGTACCCCATTGCTGTCGACCCTTGAAATCAGAGGCTGAACCAACGTTCTGAGCTGATCTTGGCCGTTGGCGACCACTTGCATGAGCCCCATGAAGCAGTCCATCCTTTCTCAGAGTTCTTGAACGTCAGTTTGCATTTGCTCCATAACTCTGGCTTGATTTGCTCTGGTCGGATAGCGGTGGATAGGTCTCTGATCAATCCTGAAATAACCTGCATACACAAAAGGGTTAGGAAAAACGACAAAGTGCTCGTTATGCAAATGCTTCATGCAAATGCAAACGTGTGTCTGTGTGTTAGGGAGATTTCCCCCGATCCTAGTGCCTGAGTGCCAATGCTGATAATAAGAAGCCCGAGTCCAATCATGGAAATAACATCTCATATATAAAGAAAGCCCATCAAGGCGGTACACAACGTCACTGAGTACAAGCTGAATCAATAGCATGACCTCGACCAACAAGCCTGGTGATGGTCAGCATACAACAATGATCAAAACAAAAGGATTACAAATAGTCAAGCACGGCCACGGGCGCGAAACTCTTCTAACAACCCCTTCGTTTCTGGATGACTAGGCCGAGTGAGCAACCCTTCGACGAGTAACTCCCTCTGCATAATGGTGTATTGAAGACCTTCAACCGGATCTTCCCATGCTCCTTCGCCGAAACAATCTTCTAACTTCCGCTTCTTGGATGCAAACGTCAGCTTGCGCTCCCTCAGGTTAGCAAGAGCTTTGTTGAGTTGGCCTTCAGCGGCATATCTGCGAGCGGTTTCTTCATCAAACCTCCTCTCACTAGCCTTCACTTGGGCCTTCACTTTGGAGATCTGTTGCTTCAGCTTATCCTCCCGTTCTTTCCCGTTGGCTAGGGTAGCCTTCCAGTGCTGGTTAAACTTGGATATTCTCCGATACGCTTCATCTAAGTGCTGCTTCTTAGTGGCCAGTACATCATTGACAGCTTTGAAGTCTCGACCCATGCGCTCGCGCTCAGCTATCTGCTTAGTTAAATCTGTCCCTAACTGGTTCACCAGCTCGGTCTTCCTCTTGAAGGAATGAACGGCTTCGCTTCTCTCGCTTCTGAGTTGATCCAATTCTTTCTCCAGTTCTTCATTTTCCTTCTTCAACTCATCTCTCTCAGCTAACACCTGATTATGCTGCTGAATAGGCACGGTGGTAGGCTCTTCGATCACTAGAGAGCCCTCTGGCTTGGCAGGGGGAAACAACATCCCTATAGCATCTGCTCTGGCTCTGATCCAAGTCACATACGGAGCGTAGGCTTGATTGTTACCTTTCCCCAGTAACGGCTTTCCCCGCTTACAGATACCATTCCAAGCGTGCTGAAGCCTAGATAACATATCCCCCTCTAGAAGACCAGTGAGGTACAGCGATTCCTGCACCTCTTCATCCTTCGGCGGGGCCCTCAAAGCATAAGCAAACTGTTGGACCAGCAGAGACGGATTATAGTTTATACAGCCCTTCCTGCCTATCAAAGGCACATTCAGAAATCCCCTGCAACTGAAGATGATCTCGGTACCCAACCTATCTCTATCAAACCAGGCAATATCCTCCGCTGACAGACTCATCAAACGCTCGGACCACTCAGCTGTGGCTGCAGACGAAGCAAAGGGACCCTTCTTGGGTAGATGACTATCAAGCCATCTATAGAGCAGGGGCACACAGCACGAGACATTCTTACCCCTTCTGTTCTCGTTTTTGTAGTGGACGGAATGATAGACATCTCCTATCAAGGTAGGGACTGGATTTCCTGATGCAAAGATGTGGAAGGTGTCGAAGTCTACAAAGTCGGGCATATTGGGGAACAGAATGATGCCATATATACACAGAGCAAGGATGGCGTTGAACACGACCCAACATCCGTCTTTGGCGTACTGCTGAGCCTTTCCCACTAAGAACTGCAAGGAGAAACCGGGAACCTTGTTCCAGCTAGACAAGACCAACTCGGAGGCGTCCAGATGAAGTGAAGGAGCTAGACTAGCCAGGTCAGGCTCGACATCCATATGAACAAAAGGCATCTGGCTCCTGATAGGCACACCTAACAAATCAACATACTCCTCTAGCGTGGGTGCGAGAATAAAGTCCTGGAAAGTAAAGCATCTCAACGGAGGATCGTAGAACTGCAGCAGGGCGTGCAACCCATTCAACTCAAACACAGAGGGTTTACGAACCAAACTGAGCAGTTTACCGTAAGACTTTCTGAATTCATCTCTCACAGAATCATCTGCTAAAGCAATCAAACCAGTCAGCTGAACAACATCTCATGACATCTCATTTGAAAATCATCCTTATTTTAAGCCATTTTTGTGATTTTGAGCTACAAGCAATTCCAACGTCTCATGACCTCTTGGTTAGACTTAAAACATCATTTTGAACAAGTTTGATGTTGAACATTTTCCCATTTGAAGCTTGGAAATAGGAGTTATGGCCTTATGGTTGAAATGACCTATAATCTCCAAATGAACAAAATACCCTTGACCTGTCAAAGCCATAACTTGAGTTTTACAAATCCTATCAAGGACTTCTAGTACTCTCTAGAAAGCTAAGAGGATAAGGAACAACATTCATGTTGACCAAAAGTTCATAGGAATCATCCTTCTAGGGCAAACGTTTCATGCAAGTTGGACAACTTTCAAGCTCCAAATTCACATACCTCAGATGACCTATAACTTGTCAAAGTCATAACTTGAGTTCTACAAATCCTATAAAGGACTTCTAGCACTCAAATTAAATCTAAGACCATGCTCTAAAACAATCATGTTGGGGGCAAGATGAGATGACAATCACATCTTGAGCTAAATTGCCTTGAAGATAGGGGTCAAACTAGGGGATTTTACACCGTCAAGCCTTAGAAACCCTAGCCTAAAACTTCTCAAACTCTTCAATCATGATGAGTTAACCTTGGAATCATCCTTATAACATCTCAATGTATCAGTCCATGATCACATGGCTCTTGCATTAAGTCTCAACCTTCTTAAAATCATCAGTTGGCTTAGGGTTGACCCAGTCAAACCCTAGCTGCACCACTCATGGCTGAAGCTTCTTAATCTTGCACAATGACCTGCCTAGGCCTCAAAGTGATCTCATGAGTTCCCTCAAGACCTCAAGTACATCTTCATGGCTTCAAAATCATCTGATGGTCTTCCCCATAACTCTCAAGTTAGGAGACCCATATACTTGGTTTCAACCACTCTTTCTGAGGCTCTTTCAACTTCTCTAACAAGGATATCAACCCTTGAACACTTGAATAACCTTCTTAGCTAGCTTCATAGTCTTGTATAGATCTTGATTGGTAATCATACCTCTTGATCTCCTGCATACATGTCAATGAAATGCAAATGATAATGCTGATGTGAATGAAATGAAACATAAGCTAGGTGAAGAAATGCTGGGCAAATTTTGGGGTGCAACAGATTGGTAATGATGAGTAGGTATTTAATCGGGAGAAAATAATTAAGTCGGTCGGGATTTTGGGGATTTTTGGCACAAACATGTAACCTTGTTTTCCAAAATTTTCAGGTGTTAACCGGTTAACGCTTTGGGTTAACCGATTAACGGTACATAAAAATGGCCAAAAACTGAGTTTTGGAGCTGTTAACCGGTTAACAGATGTGTTAACCCGTTAACACTGTAAGTGTGAGAAAATATTATTTTTTTCGAAACTTTGAAAATTCATAACTTCTTCACCGTTTATCGGATTTTGTCGTTCTTTATATCAAACTGAAGCTAATAATATGTTCTATAACTTGGTGAAAAGAAATATTATTTTTAGCCGACTTTTAGCCAATTTTACCGATTAATCGAGATTAATTATTTTATGTAAGTGAGGCTTAAATAATTAGAGCGTTCGGTTGCCGTTTGGCATAATTGTTGTGAATGCATATGGATTGTATGAGATAATATGAGATGAATGCATGAAAATATTATGAATATGTATGCATTTCAAGAAGTGTATGGAGTCATTTTGTATGTGAAGCATCATGATATACATTCTTGTGGTGATTGATTCCGTGTAGAATCTGCTAAATGATTGTGTGCCCATGTGGGGTGTGAGCGATCAGATCATGTGCCCGTGTGGGGTGTTAGTGATCGGATTGTGTGCTCATGTGGAGTGTGAGCAATCCTGAAACATCGTGTGTCCATGTGGGGTGTGAGTGATGGGTGAACATCGTAGGCCCGACGGGGAGTTACTTCGATAACGAGCGATGGTTCCATTTGGTTCTTCAATGGAACCTGTTGAATGAGTCGGTACCGCATTGCATCTGCATAGAGTCGTGAGTCGGTCTCTATGATTTGCATTTATCATCCTTGTATGTGTGCATTGATGATTGAATCAACATTTATATGTATGTATGTTGATGTGGAATGATGAGAATAGCATCATTGTATTGATAAATGAGTGTAGAAACATGAATATATATATATATATATATATATATATATATATATATATATATATATATATATATATATATATATATATATATATATATATATATATATATATATATATATATATATATATATATATATATATATATATATATATATATATATATATATATATATATATATATATATATATATATATATATATATATATATATATATATATATATATATATATATCTGTGTGTGTGTGTGTGTGTTTAGAGGGAATGGTAAGGATTGTGTCATTGTAATGATACATTAGAACGAACATAAACTGTGTGTTTTATGTGAATGGTGATAGTTGTGGAGTGTGCAGCATTAACATGCCTGGATTATATATATATATATATATATATATATATATATATATATATATATATATATATATATATATATATATATATATATATATATATATATATATATATATATATATATATATATATATATATATATATATATATATATATATATATATATATATATATATATATATATATATATATATATATATATATATATATATATATATATATATATATATATATATATATATATATATATATATATATATATATATATATATATATATATATATATATATATATATATATATATATATATATATATATATATATATATATATATATATATATATATATATATATGTTGCAATGTATATGAGAGGTGTGATGAAGAGTTGTGGTGAGAATGGGATATGTGTATATGTTTTATTGAGATATATAATTATACGCAATGTTATTATGATAATATTTCTCACCCTTTTGATGTTATATGGTGCCCTTGAGGCATTGCAGATTAGGTATGCTGGTGATCCCTTTTTGTGAAGTGTGTCTTCATTGTTTTGGTCAGATGACTCTGATATGTAACACCGGGTAGCTAGGAAGCCTTTGGCTCTTTTGGTGATACATTTGTATATGTATTTTTGGTGATGCATGTTTATGTAAACATGAATGATGTTGATGACTTATATTGGACGATGTGAATATGTATATATGTATATACATGCTGATTGTGATTCAATGTTTAGATTTTCCGCTTTTATTCTAAATATTGAGATGTGGGTGTAAGGACTAAGTTCCTCTGTTTTGAAAGTTACCCCATTGTTGCATATCTTGTTGAGCAGGTGTTGTATGTTTTAATTTCATGGATAATGTGACATACCTCTTTTGTATCATGTTTTAAATATACTCTAATAAATGAATTTTTATATGTGCCTAAATAATTTATTTGATTATTTGGGGGTATAGAAAGGGGGTGTTACATTAAGTGGTATCAGAGCCAGTGTTGAGTCAGTTGTATCTGTCTTATTGTTGTTAACGGTTAAGTTTTGGTTTAACCTTGTTGTTGTTTCTGGGTTGATCAGAATATGGCTGGTAGAAATGATGCTGCGATGGCTGCTGCCATGGAAGCAATGGCTAAGGCAGTACAGGGTGCGCCGAATGTGAATGTGAATGATGAGTTCAGGAAGAATCAACCACTGGTCTTCAAAGGAAGGTTTGATCCTGGTGGTGCTCAGCTTTGGTTGTAAAAAGTTGAAAGAATCTTTAGAGTCATGGATTATGCGGAATGTAATAAGGTGAGGCTTTGGATCTCACATGCTGAAAGAAGAGGCCGATGATTGGTGGGTCGGTATGCGTCGAATTCTTGGGGTGAATGAGGAAACTATCACTTGGGATTTGTTTTATACTGAGTTCTTGAGAAAGTATTACCTGAAAGTGTGAAAGGGAAGAAAGATATGGAATTTCTTGAGTTGAAACAAGGTAATATGTTTGTGGTTGAGTATACTGCTAAGTTTGTGGAATTGGTTCAATTTCATCCTCATTATTCTGCAGTTGATGTTGAGTTCTCTAAGTGTATTAAGTATGAAAGTGGTTTGCGTCCTGAGATTAAGCAAGCTATGGGGTATCAAAGAATAAGGAGGTTTACAGATTTGACAGAATGTTGTAGAATATTTGAAGAAGATAGCAAGGCTCGTTCTACACACTATAAGAGTTTAAATGAGAGGAAAGGAAAGAAACAAGTTAGGAGTGGACCTTATGTGACACCTGTTGATAAGGGCAAGCATAAGGGAAACTTTGAGAAGAGATCTGGAGGAGGAAGTTCTGGTTCCGTAAAGTGCTACAAGTGTGGCGAGATGGGACATAAGTCTTTTGAGTGTGGAAAGACCGCGATGAAGTGTGCTAATTGTGGAGGTCTTGGTCATGTTTCTACTGGTTGTAGGAGGAATATGATGAAATGCTTTAATTGCGGAGAAGTGGGACACATTAATACTAAGTGTACTAAGCCGAAGCAAGCTCAGGCAGGTGGTAAGGTGTTTGCATTAGTTGGGAAGGATACTACCAGTGCAGACCGTTTGATTAAAGGTATATGCTTTATTAATAGTACGCCTTTAATTGCTATTATTGATACGAGAGTGGCTCAATTATTCATTTATCCAGAGTGCGCTAAGCGTTTGAATTTGTTTATGACTTCTTGGGGTGGTGAGATGGTTATTGAGACTCCTGCTTTAGGGTCGGTAACTACGTCTTTGGTGTGTGTAAGTTGTTCTCTGACCATATATGGTAGAGACTTCGTTATGGATTTAGTGTGTTTGCCTTTGGAAGGTTTGGACGTAATCTTGGGTATGAACTGGTTGCAGTTTAATCGAGCTCATATAGATTGCTATCACAAGTTGGTGAGGTTTCCTTCTTTGGAAGATGATGAAGATGTGAGTTTTCTATCCACTAAAGAGTTGAAGAAACTTTTAGCGGACGAAGCTCAATTGTTCGGTTTGTTTGCATCATTGTCAGTGGAGAGTAAGATGGAACTTGATGCTTTTCCAGTGGTGTGTGACTTTCCAAAAGTGTTTCCAGAGGATATTACGGATGTACCGCCGGAAAGAGAAGTTGAGTTTTCTATTGATCTAGTTCCGGGTACTAGACCAGTTTCGATGGCACCGTATCGTATGTCGGCATCAGAGTTGGTGGAATTGAAGAAGCAACTGAATGACTTGTTAGATAATAAATTTGTAAGACCAAGTGTTTCTCCTTGGGGTGCACCAGTATTGTTCGTAAAGAAGAAAGATGGAAGTATGCGGTTATGCATTGATTATCGGCAATTGAACAAGGTGTCGATTAAGAATAAGTATCCGCTTCTAAAGATCGACGATTTAATGGACCAATTGGTTGGTGCACGTGTTTTTAGCAAGATTGATTTGAGATCAGGTTATCACCAGATTCGTGTGAAAAAGGAAGATATTCAAAAGACAGCCTTTAGGACATGGTATGGTCATTACGAATACCTCGTGATGCCATTCGGAGTTTCTAATGCGCTGGGTGTGTTTATGGAATACATGAATCGTATCTTTCATGAGCAGTTGGATCGTTTTATGGTTGTGTTCATCGACGATATTTTGATTTATTCTAAGTCTTAAGAGGAGCATGAAGAGCATTTAAGGATTGTGTTGCAAATTTTGAAAGAGAAACAATTGTATGCTAAGTTGTCTAAGTGTGAGTTTTGGTTGTCGGAAGTAAGTTTTCTTGGGCATGTTATTTCCGGTTGTGGTATTAGTGTTGATCCATCCAAGATTGATGCAGTGAGACAATGGGAGACTCCTAAGTCAGTTACGAAAATCCGAAGCTTTTTAGGATTGGCGGGTTATTATCGGAGGTTCATTGAAGGATTTTCGAAGTTGGCACTTCCTTTGATGCAGTTGACTTGTAAAGGAAAAGCTTTTATTTGGGATATTCATTGTGAAGAGAGTTTCATGGAGCTAAAGAGACGGTTGACGACGACGCCGGTTTTGATTTTGACGACTCCTACGGATCCATTTGTGGTGTATTGTGATGCTTCATTGACAGGTTTAGGTGATGTTTTGATGCAAGATGGAAAAGTTGTGGCTTATGCTTTGAGACAATTAAGAGTGCATGAAAAGAATTATCCTACACATGATTTGGAATTAGCGGCCGTGGTGTTTATTTTGAAAATTTGGAGGCACTATCTTTATGGTGCAAGATTTGAAGTTTTTAGTGATCACAAGAGCTTGAAGTATTTATTTGATCAGAAAGAATTGAACATGAGGCAAAGAAGATGGTTAGAACTTTTGAAAGATTATGACTTTGGTTTGAATTACCATCCGGGTAAGGCGAATGTGGTGGCCAATGCCTTAAGTCGGAAGTTGTTACATATGTCTGCATTGATGGTGAATGAATGGGAACTTTTGGAAGATTTTAGAGACTTGAGTTTGGTTTGTGAAATGACGTCGAGTAGTGTGAAACTTGGTATGCTACATGTTACGAATGATTTTCTTGCAACCGTTTGTGAAAAGCAAAAGTTGGATTTGAAGTTCGTTGATTTGATGAAGAATGAGAGTGAGGATTTCAAGGTTGATGATTTTGGAGTTTTGAGATTGCGTGGTCGTATTTGTATTCTCGATGAGTCGGAGTTGAAAAAGATGATATTGGAGGAAGGACACCGAAGTAACTTAAGTATTCATCCGGGTGCGAACAAGATGTATCAAGATTTGAAGAAGATCTTTTGGTGGTCCGGGTTAAAGCGGGATGTTGCTCGTTTTGTGTATTCGTGTTTGACTTGTTAGAAGTCTAAGGTGGAACATCAGAAGCCTAGTGGATTGATACAACCGTTGGACATTCCGGAATGGAAATGGGATAGTATATCTATGGATTTTGTTACGGGATTGCCGAATACGCAAAGAGGTCATAATGCTATTTGGGTAATTATTGATAGACTTACTAAATCTGCTCACTTTGTTCCGATTGATATTAGTTATCCTTTGGAGAAGTTAGCCGAGATTTATGTTCATGTGATTGTGAAGTTACATGGAGTTCCTAAGAGTATTGTGTCGGATAGAGATCCTAGATTTACCTCAAGATTTTGGGAAAGTTTGCAAAGTACTTTGGGTTCTAAGTTAAGATTAAGTTCGGCTTATCATCCGCAGACGGATGGTCAAACCGAGAGGACAATTCAATCATTAGAAGACTTGTTGCGTGCTTGTGTGCTAGAACAAGGTGGTGTTTGGGATAGTTATTTGGCATTGATTGAGTTCACCTGTAATAACAGTTTTCATTCAAGTATTGGTATGGCACCATTTGAGGCTTTGTATGGTCGGAGATGTCGAACACCTTTGTGTTGGCATGAAACGGATGAGAAGTCGGTAGTTGGACCGGAGATGGTACAACAAACGATGGAAAAAGTGAAGTTTATTCGGGAAAAGATGAAAGCTTTTCAGAGTAGACAAAAGAGCTATCATGACAAGCGAAGGAAAGATCTTGAGTTTCAAGAAGGCGACCATGTATTTTTGAGAGTTACACCGATTACAGGTGTGGGTCGTGCTTTGAAGTCGAAGAAGTTGACTTCTCATTTTATTGGTCCGTATCAGATTACTGCACGAGTTGGTGTTGTAGCTTACCGTGTGGCGTTGCCTCCGAATCTTTTGAATTTGCATGATTTCTTCCATGTTTCGCAACTTCGGAAGTATGTTTCGGATCCGTCACATGTTGTTCCTATGGACGAGGTTGAGGTGAGAGATAACCTTACAGTTGAAGTTTTACCGGTTAGGATTTTGGACCGTGAAGTTAAGAAACTTAGATGCAAGGATATTGCGCTTATGAAAGTAGCGTGGGGAGGCGCTTCTGAAGGCAATATGACTTGGGAATTGGAAAGTGGGATGCGAGAGTCGTATCCAGACTTGTTTGAATCAGGTAATATTTTCGAGGACGAAAATTTCTAAAGTGGGGGAGAGTTGTAACGCCTCGATTTTGATTATTACATTTTATTGAGTATTTTATTTAATTTGAGTAATAATTGTATTAATTGTGAATTTGATGTGTTAATATGGTATGTTTTGCTACTTTACCGATTTTGAGAGTTTTCGGGGAAAATAGATTGGAGAGTATTTTAGACATTTAGTATTTAATGTTAAGTTGGATATTTTGTGAGAAAATGATTTTGTAGATGTTTTGAGAGAAATAGAAAGGAAAGAAAATAGAATGAGATAAGAGAGAAAAAGAGAAAGAATAGAAACATAAGTGAAAGAAAGAGGAGAAAAGGAAGAGAAAGAAAAAGAGAAGAGGAGAAAGAGGAAAAACTTGGAGAATCATCACGAACAACATCTAGGCTTCGATTTAATCGGGTAAGGGTGTGAAATCTTATTATCTTATCATTGTGTATGATTATGTATGTTTTGATTGTGTAAGTGCTCTTGATTGGATGCATTTAGTGGCAAAATATAAGTACATATATGAATGTCATATTTGATGTTATTACATTCATAATATGGACTGTGCAGGGTAAGTTAACTAAGCTAACTATAAGTTAAGTTGGATGTCATACTCAATGTTATGACATAGGTCGTATGACATCAAGCGGAAGTTTGTTTTTCTAGTAGCTATAACTCAGGAAACAACTCAGAAGCTCATGCTGGAATACAGGAGACATTTTAGACGCCTTAGGGGAACTAATATGTACCTGATTAAAGAGGCAAACGTGCAGAATACATAAGTGAGGTTTTATGATGGATAAAACCTAATGTATGCGCCCAGGCCCAAGAACTGATCTGCTGCTACAAATACCAAGAGAGGCAATCCTAGAAGGCAGCTGTTGAAGATAGAGAAGCAGAGAAATCACCATAGTGGTTTAGAAGTGAAGAGATTATTCTTCACGTTTGTGTCTTAGGAGTACATGTAACCCAAGCAATTGTTGAGTGCATTGGTTAGGTAGTTTCTAGGCTGTGTTACACTCGAAGCTGTTAAGCAAGAGTGTGTGTTCCTTGATCAAAGCTTTGAAGCAAAGATCAAGGTGTGGTTATGTAGGTGAAGTGTCTCTTTAATCTACTATTTAAATTGTAACTGTTTTTTATCACTGGTAGTGATTGTAGGGAGTGAGTGGGTATACTCAGGTCTAGAGTGTCTCTAGGTTAAATTATCATTGGGCAGTGATTAAGTGAGGAGTGCAAACTGGAGGTTTGACTCTGAATTGGTACTGCTGATAGTGAAATTTCTCCCTGGCTTGGTAGCCCCTAGATGTAAGTGTGTTGCTCTGACTGGGTCAACAACTAATTGTGTTATTTACTGCTTTATTATTACTGCATAATAGTAGATCTGTAGTGAATGTCACAGTGGATGTTATAACTTCTGTTAGAACATCCATCGTGGGCAGGCCATAAGTTTCAATTGGTATCAGAGCAGGCACCCTGCCTGTTTGTTACTGGGTGAGATCTAGGGAAATAAAATTCTGGTACTATGGATAAAGATATTGGATTCACCAATAGACCTCCAATTCTGGATGGTTCAAATTATGACTATTGGAAGCCTAGGATAATTGCCTTCCTAAGGTCCTTAGACAACAAGGCTTGAAGAGCTGCAAACTCTGGCTGGGAACATCCTGTGAAGACTGACAAGGATGGAGTATCTGTGCAAATTCCTGAAGAGGAATGGACCAAAGAGCAAGAGGCATTGGCTCTTGGAAACTCTAAAGCATTAAATGCATTCTTCAATGGTATAGAAAAAAAACATCTTTAGACTGGTCCATCACTCTGAACTAGCAAAGGATGTTTGTGACACTCTCAGAACCACTCATGATGGAACTTCCAAGGTTAAAATGTCAAGACTTCAAATGCTGACCACAAAATTTGAAAGTCTAAGAATGAAGGAAGATGAGACCATTCATGACTTCTACATGAATGTTCTTGAACTAGCTAACACCTTAGGAGCTTTGGGAGAAAAGATGGTTGAAGAAAAGCTTGTAAGAAAGATACTAAGGTCACTACCTAACAGGTTTGCAATGAAGGTAACAGCCATTGAAGAAGCTCAAGACATATGCCTAATGAAAGTGGATGAACTCATTGGATCACTTCAAACTTTTGAGATGGGGACGTGTGATCAGGCTGTGGAGAAAAAGAGCAAGAGTATAGCTCTTGTCTCAAACACTGCTGAGACTTCAGAGCATGAAAGAGAGGAAGATCTATCAGAGGCACTAGCCATGCTTGGAAAACAGTTCAACAAACTGGCCAAAAGGATAGATACTAAGTCTAATCCCTATTTCAAAATGTTGTCTGCTGACAAAGAAAAAACTGAAGATAAAGCCAACCAAAGCAGAGGAGTACAGTGCCATGAGTGTGAGGGATATGGACATGTTTGAAAGGAATGTCCCATATACCTCAAAAAGAAGGGAAAAGGCATAACAGTCAATTGGTCTGATGAAGATTCTGATAGTGGATCAGAACGAGAACCATCCAAACATGTAACTGTTCTCAACAGTGTGTGTGTGTATCTGATGGAGACTCAAGTGAAGAGGAGCTAACTTATGATGAACTAGCTGAATCATATAAGAAGTTATCCATCAGAAGCACAAAACTGCACCAGTAAGGAGAGCATCAGAAGAAGCTCATCAACGAGCTAGAAGCTGAAAAGAGATAACATTTAGATACTATAAACTCACTCCAAGAAGAGGTAAAGGAGTTGAAAGGAGAAAAGGAGAAAATGACAAAATCCATAAGGATGCTCAACTCTAGAACTGACACCCTATAAGAGATTCTTCAGAGTGGTCAGACTGTAGGAAATAGGTCTGGTTTAGGATTTGTTGAAAAATAAAATCCTGTCTTGAAACTCAAGAGGTTGCAGCCTGACATTCAAAAGTTACAAAGGATGTCACAGACAAAGTTACAACATCCTCCACACAGAAATTGGAATCAAGTCAAGAGACAATTTCAAAGGCCTAGATGTTACCACTGTGGAAAACTTGGGCATATTAGAGCTGTGTGCTTCTGGTTGCCTGGATTTCCTAGTCAAAGAAGTGATAACCAAGGTAAGCATGGAAAAAGGAAGCATCATGGACAAAGGCAGCATCATGACAACCAGAGCTGGAGGCAGCATCAAGCCAAACTCAAGAAGAAGGAAGTGCCTAAGAAGCAAGAATAATGGGCTGTCAAGACTGTAGCTCTAACAGCTAACATTTCCCTAAGAATGCCAACCAATGAGGATTGGTATTTTAATAGTGGCTGCTCCAGGCATATGACTGGAATTGAGGATCTGTTGATCAAATTCAAGTCTCATTCATCTAGTCATGTGACCTTTGAGGATGGAGCTAGAGGAGAAATCACAGGTGCTGGACAACTGGACAGTCCTAAAGCTCCAGAATTGAGAGATGTCTTGTTAGTTAAAGGGCTAACTGTCAATCTAATAAGTATAAGTCAACTATGTGATCAAGGTTTAAAAGTACACTTCTCCAAAGACAAGTGTGTGGTGACCAATGAAGAGGGTAAGGAAGAAATGAGGGGATCTAGATCCAAGAACAACTGTTACATATGGGAGCCCATAAGTAACATAAATGGACTGGTAAATGAAGAAAAGGATCACCTAGGACTAGAGAAAAGAACCAGGTCCAAATCATCAACAAAAGGAGTCTCAAAATATGCTTCAGAAAGAAGGGCTGGGTGTAAGAAAAGTCAGGTAGGAAGGCTAGACAAGAAGGGATACCCTAAGATTAGCCATCAGGGAAAGCTAGATATGCTATATTGGAATCTAATGGAGTCCATGGAGGATACTCTGCAGAAGAGAAGCAATGTCACTCCTGATGTTATGACCCTGTTCTGTGACATCAAAGGATTCATCCAAGAGAGGTATGCTGATCTCAAGAGGGGAATGCTCAGTGGTAGAGTGTGTAGATGGACAATGACGTGTGGAAACTACGGGGACTATGTACTGAATATTGTTGACAGGGGTTCAAAAAGTATAAAGGAAGTTCAAGGCAAGATTGAGCAATGGAAATTGAGTTCCTATAATAAGGAGTTATAGCAATTAACAGGAAGTGGGAATTATGCTTTGAAATTAATAATATTAGAAATAAATCAAAAAGGTAAGTTCCCTCCTAGTGGGCAAACGTACCCCATCATCACGTATAATATACACCTCCTCCACCTTGGTGCCAGCATAATCCTTTCAGTGTCCATAACAACTTAGCCAAGCAAAGAAAAGTCATCATCTCTCGATCAAAGTCATCAACCATGTCACAAAATACGAACCCTATAATCACCACTAGCAATGCTGAAAATAACCCTAATGAGGTTCTAGAGATTGCGCCCCTGCGTATGATGACACCAGACGGATTGTTGGTAAAGAAACCCAGAAAGTTGCATGCAAGAAAACCCAGAAACCTCGGCTCTGGTCAAGCTCCCTCTACTACTGAATCGACTGCCCTAGATACAGAAGAAGCTAAGCAAACCCACCTGAAACTCGCAGAAATGGTGGCAAGTGCCCTCAATATACCTACGACATCTAGCACAAAGGGGTCTGAGTCTAAACCACATGATCAAGCCAACGTCTTTCCGGATGTCACAACACCAAAAGACCCTGCACCAAAAAAAAGAACAAAGGTGAAAAGGCCAAACTCACTGATGAATGCACTCATGGAATCAAAAGAACTGCAGTAGTTGACCTAGAAGACTACTCAGACAATGCCCTCATTGTTAAGCTTAATCCAGGAATAGCCAAAAGGCTAATGACAAGAAAAGGAAAAAGGGCAGCTGATCAAAGTTCCCCCACGCAAAAGAAGGATAAGAAGATTGCTGAACAAGAAACCGCTACAAAGAAAACTGGTACAAAGAGGCCTAAGGTTGGTCCTCCTAAAGGCTGGAGCAAAGTTGTCACCAAGAAGCAGAAAGCTAAGTCCAGTTCAGAACCAGAAACAGATTCAGATGCAGATTCTGATGTCTCAGACATGCAAACCAAGCAAAAGCCTCCTACAAGCAAATTGACTGCAAACATTCCTGAGGTACCTACTGATAACATCTTCTTTCACTATCCATCTAGTGTAAACAGATGGAAATACATGTACCACAAGAGATTAGCCATAGAAAGGGAGCTTGGTCAAAATGCTCTTGAGAACAAAGAAATCTTGGCCCTGATAAGCAATGCGGGCCTGATGAAAACAGTGACTAAGCTCTCCCAATGCTATGAAATGTTGGTGAAAGAGTTCATAGTCAATCTGGCTAGAGAAAGTGCTGATAAGAAATCAAGTGAGTATGGAAAAGTATATGTGAGAGGAAAGTGTGTCAAGTTTATCGCATCACTCATTAACAAGTACCTGGGACGACCTCATGAAGGGCTGACGGAAATACAAGCCACAGATCACCCAGTGTGTAAAGAAATCACTTCCAAACAAGTCAGACAATGGCCATCCAAAGGGAAGCTTGTAGCAAGCAAGCTAAGTGTCAAATATGCTATACTTTATAAAATTGGGGCTGCCAACTGGGTGCCCGCAAACTATAAGACCAAAGTGGCCACCATTCTTGGAAGGTTCATATATGCAGTGGGAACTAAGGCTCACCTCAATTATGGGGCATACATTCATGAGCAAATAATGAAACACGCAGGGAGCTATAGTGTCAAGGGACCCATTGCCTTTCCTTCACACATCTGTGGTATAATATGTGATCAGCATCCCAACATTGTCAAGGAAAATGACATAGCCTGCAAGAGAGAAACTCCTCTGTCCTTCAACTATAAGCTATTTAAAGGAACTCATGTTCCTGACATTACTGTACCTTCAGCTGAGACTTCCAAAAGGACCTCAACAGCTGGCAAAACTGAGGTAGTAGAAATGCTCAAAGACATATGTAAGGAGTTGGAGACAAGAAAGATAAAACTGGAAAAATTAATCAGAACTCTCGAGCTAGAAGAGGGGACAAAATGTGCTGATGAAACCGAGAATAGTGATGACTCAGATGATGAAGTTCAGGAAGCAGAAGAAGTTGCGGAGAACTCTGAAGAAACCAGTGGTGCAAGTGAGGCAACTAGTAAAGATGAGTCAGAGGAAGCAGATACAACAGAAGACAGGGCAAGCTCTGCTGAAGGAGAGGAAGAATAGTGTGGCTGGTAGCTGAACTGCTGAAACAAGGGTGTTGTGTGTGTGAGTTATGATCATATGTAAGATTTTATAAACAAAATGTGTTTTCCCTAACAATTTATGGTCTATACTATGTGTTGGTTGGATCTAAATTTGTGGATAAAAAGGGGGAGAGTGTGATAGATAACAGCAGGTACAACAAATGCAGATGGAGTAATTGGTGGATAACCAATATGAGTACCACAGGTTATGTGGTAGTAACAGATGCAGGTGGAAGAACAAGACTACAATGAGCAGGATTTTGATTGAGCTAAGGCACCATAGTGCTTATGATATTAGTGTGCAGGTGATGCTGATGAGATTTGTGTGTGATAACAGTTGTTTAGGCTGTTCCTGATATGATATGTATGCCATGTATGTTAGAACTAGGACTGACATGATGTAGGTACTAACATGGGTGATCCTAACAAGATGCTTAGGAATTCTGTGTAAAGAACAGAATGCATCCCTGCAGGGGGAGTAACACAAATGTGTGACATCAGAAGGTCATGTTGAATGTTATAGCATCCAGTTCAGGCTGGACATAGCCCAGCTGATAAGTGCATCAGTTGAGAGGGAGTAACTCTGTTACTCAAATAAGCAAAGAGTGACATTTGTAGTAGAAGTCTACAGAGAGTTAACAAAGTGAGTACTAACAGGGCTGAAAGCCAATTTTGAGGATTCTGAGAGCTTGAGCAGCAAGTGACTTACCTGCATATCAGGACCATTGTTAAGTCTTCTGCTGTGTAGGAAATCTCTGATGTAAGTACAGAGTGTTTTAGCCAAAAAAATTCCAAAGGGGGAGTTTGTAAGTGCTCTTGATTGGCTGCATTTTATGGCAAAATATAAGTACATATATGAATGTCATGTTTGATGTTATTACATTCATAATATGGACTGTGCTGGGTAAGTTAACTAAGCTAACTGATAACACGAAATCGTATAGATATTTTTATGCATAATTCAACTAAAAGCTAACCGTTTTCGATCCGATTTCGGGTTATTTCCATGTATTTGTCTGATGTTTTTGCAGGTATTCAACGATCACGTCTAAACAAGGCAACATGAAGAAAAGAAGCAATCCCAGATGAAATATGGACGAAAAAGGAGTGAAAACACAATGAAAAGCGCAGCAGACAATTTTTGCTGATGTGACGACCGTCACAGATGCATGACGACCGTCACACGGGTGACGACCGTCACACCTTGTGACGACCGTCATGCAGGCAAAAACGCCCCACTCAGAATACACGTCAAAAGAGCAGTTCCAATTCCCATTAAATGGTCCACTACTCCCTAAATTATCTGCCTCAAGGTCCATCATCCTCAGAGGTAACCGTTGGAATTCCACCTCTATAAAAAGGGAAGTAGGGGACTTCAAAAAGGGAGCCGCATTCATACCATGAAGTGCTGCCAAATTTACTTTCCAGCAAATTTACTTTCAGTTATTATTTGTATCCATTTCTCCAGTTTCAATTGTATCCCTTTCCTTTATTTCCCTTTCCATTCTACTCATTCCCATTTCCGCTCTACTGTATTTGTTACTGCACTGTACGATCAAATTGGAACTAAAGACAGAATCCTGCCAACATCTGTGGAGGATCTGCCCAAAGGCCAATTGGCATTATTTACAGGTTTTCATTTTGATCGACTCTTATTTTATCATAATGCAATTTATTATTTATTATTATTATTTATGTTTTGCTTTTCTAAATTCCATGTCTAGCTAAACTTAGGTAATCGATATGTAGTAATAATTCGAATGGGATTTGATAACTCTTGTTTGAAAACTTTCTTTTCACAAAAATAACTTATGGTCTAAGTGTTTAAAAATTGATTTACGGAATAAACTTCGTCGCGAAAGCGAGAACTTGTTTTAAAGTAGTTTTGCCACGAAAGTGGGAAATTAATTAAGATACGAACCAACAAGCGAAAGCTGCGGTAAGGTCAGATAGTAAACACTAGGCATTCGTTTTAATAACAGCGAAAGCACTTTAAAACTAATTAGAACTTAGAGATTTCCAAAAAGTAGTTTTAACCCCGAACGGAACACGAAAGTGTACGTTAGGCCCTTAGGATTATGATTAGCGTCAATAACCATTGTGAGACGAGAGTCTTCAAATCTCCACTTTCTGCTTAAGTAAACTGCGAAAACTATTTCATACACCAGTAACTTATCAAATCCCTGAAGAACATAATTACTACGTATCGATTTAATTAATTAAAAATCCAAACAGTAATCTTATTTCCCCTTTTAGTGACAACATTATTCCCTTAAAACATATTCTACCTAGCTAAACATAGTAACTCCCGAGAACACTAGTTTGATTACGAGTCCCTGTGGGATCGATATCATTTATTACTACGCGATAGACTGTGCACTTGCATTTAGTTGTATTAGACATAGAAAGTCGAGATCAAGTTTTTGGCGCCGTTGCCGGGGACCCGTTTAGTCAATAGTGTAACCTTCTGTTACGCCGTATAGACTAGGTAAACAATTTTCATTTTTCCTTTACTAGTGCTGTCGATTGTATGCCAAGTAATCGCCCACAAAGTGATATCTTGAAACCTTCAGTCGCAGAACTAGAGCGCTTCTTACATCTAAGAAGCCGAATCATTGAGTACCAACTCAAACATAACATTCCTGATCCTCTCACTCCCATTCCCAAATCCGAAGAAGAACCAACGATGGCTGAAGGACCTCCGAACAAACCGCTGAAGGCATACGCTACACCATCTCAGATGGAGCCCAGAAGTAGCATCGCTGCCCCAGCTATTACCCGAAATGATTTTGAGCTGAAACCATCATTGCTGTCGGCTGTACAACAAAACCAATTCTCAGGAAACGCAACTGAGGATCCGAACGAACATCTAACGAAGTTTGTACAATACGCAGACACAGTGAAAGTAAATGGAGTAACTCCAGACGCGATAAGACTTCGTCTTTTCCCATTCTCTCTTAGAGACAGAGCGTGGACATGGTTACAATCGTTACCATCCAACTCCGTTACGACGTGGGAGCAATTGAAGAACGTCTTCTTAGCGAGATATTTTCCACCAAGCAAAACTGCTATGCTTAGAGCTCAAATCAACGGATTTCGATAGAAAGATACTGAATCTCTTTACGAAGCATGGGAACGATTCAAAGATATGATGAGAACATGTCCTCACCACGGTCTAGAAGACTGGGTGATAATCCATACTTTCTATAATGGGCTTCTATACAATACTAGATTAACCATAGACGCTGCCGCGGGCGGTGCACTTATGGATAAGCCATACGATGAAGCCTATCAATTGATAGAAAACATGTCACAAAACCATTGCCCATGGGGAGGTGAACGCACTCCAAATGAGAAAACCTCAGCGAAAGGTGGGATGTACGAAATCAGCAGCCTTGAAAAATTCAATGCTAAAGTAGATGCTCTAGCACAAAAGATCGACAGTCTGACCGTTAACCCCACTGCAACTGTCGCTGCAGTAACTCCAAATTGCGAGTTATGCGGAAGCACCACTCATAATGCACCCGAATGCCCATTGCTAGCCGGAATCCCGCCAGACCAGGTAAATTATGCTCAAGGAAATCCCTACGCAAATACATACAACCCAGGTTGGCGAAATCATCCAAACTTTTCTTACAAAAGCGAAAATGCATTGCAAATGCCTACTGCTCCGCAAGGATATCAAAAACCAGCTGCTCAGAATGCACCTAGGAAATCAAACCTCGAATTGATGATGGAAAAGTTCATAGCTACTCAAGCTCAAACAAACAAAGAATTCCCGAATCAAAACATACACACTAGCGAGCAAATTAAACAGTTGACAGGAAAAGTAGACGCTCTAGCCACCCACAACAAAATGTTAGAAACTCAGATATCATAAGTGGCTCAACAGCAAGCATCTGCTGCCGCACCTGCTGGCACATTTCCTAGACAACCCGAACAGAATCCCAAAGGCCAAGCAAATGCTGTGATACTAAGAAGTGGAAAAGAATTGGACGAATCGATCGATCCGAGGACCGAAAACTCAGCCATGCAACAAAAACCAACTGAACAACCAGAAAAGGAATCTGAGTTAGAGAAGAAGGAAGACAACGAGAAGGAGGACACCGCAAGTGAAAAAACTCAAGCACCTCCAGCGCCATATAAACCACCTATTCCTTATCCGCAAAGACTAATAAACTCTAAAACTTCAGGACAGTTTAAGAAATTTGTAGAGCTCCTGAAACAGCTGAATATTACTATTCCTTTTACAGAAGCGATAACTCAAATGCCGTCATACGCCAAATTTCTCAAAGAGATCCTGTCGAATAAGAGAAAAATCGAGGATAACGAAACAGTTACACTCACTGCAGAGTGTAGCGCTATTATTCAAAACCGCATGCCTCCTAAATTAAAAGACCCAGGTAGTTTCTCCATACCCTGCGTCATAGGAAAGTTCGTAATAGATAAAGCTCTATGCGATTTAGGAGCCAGTATCAGTGTTATGCCCTTATCTATATGCAAAAAGCTGAATATGGGAGACCTCAGACCAACCAAAATGTCCGTACAATTAGCTGACAGATCAGTAAAATACACCGTCGGAATACTGGAAAACGTTCCAGTACGCATAGGACAATTCTACATCCCAACCGACTTCATAATCATGGACATCAAGGAGGACACTGTAACCCCAATTATCTTTGGAAGACCATTCCTAGCTATAGCCGGAGCGATTATAGACGTGAAGAAAGGAAGGCTAACATTCGAAGTAGGAGAAGAAAAGATAGAGTTCATTCTCACCAAGTTCTTACAAGCACCAGCAATAGACGATACCTGCTATTTAGTAGACGAAATTGACGAATGCATAAGAGAACTTGAAAATGAGGAGACCACGTATTCAGAAATAATAAAGATTCAAATGCCCGACATTTCTGAAGACGACAATTGGCGTAAACCGTATAAAGACGACAGCCTAAGCGAAAGCTTAGCACTGACACCCAATCATATGCCAGGTCTGAAGAACCCATCTTTAGAGCTTAAAACTCTACCCAAAAACCTCAGATATGAATTTCTAGACGATAAACTAAAAAGACCAGTGATAGTCAACGCCGACTTAGGACAACCAAAAACCGAAAAGTTATTAGAATACCTAAAGAAGTACCCCACCACGTTAGGCTATAACATAAGCGATCTAAAAGGTATAAGCCCTTCGATCTGTATGCATCGAATTACAATAGAGGAAGACTCTAAAACCTCTCGAGAGCATCAGAGAAGACTGAACCCCATCCTGAGCACTGTAGTCAGAGATGAAGTAAAGAAATTACTAGATGCAGGAATCATCTATCCGATCTCCGACAGTGAATGGGTTAGCCCAGTTCATGTCGTACCAAAGAAAGGAGGAGTCACAGTAGTTAAAAACGAAAAAGGAGAATCGATAACAAAAAGAGTTGTGACTGGAAGTAGGATGTGTATTGATTATAGGAAGCTTAACAAGGCTACGCGCAAAGATCACTTCCCGCTACCCTTCATAGACCAAATGTTGGAAAGATTAGCCAAACATTCATATTTCTGCTATCTAGATGGTTACTCAGGATTCTTCCAAATTCCCATCCATCCTGATGACCAAGAAAAGACTACATTCACCTGTCCTTACGGTACTTTTGCTTACCGCCGAATGTCGTTCGGACTCTGTAACGCTCCAGCAACCTTCCAAAGATGCATGATGGCAATCTTCGCAGATTTCATAGACGACATTATGGAAGTGTTTATGGACGATTTCTCGGTATGTGGACAGAGTTTCGAAGGATGCTTACAAAACTTAGAAATGGTACTAGAACGTTGCGTAAAAGTAAACCTCGTCCTAAATTGGGAGAAATGCCATTTTATGGTCCGACAAGGAATAGTTCTAGGACACGTCATATCAGATAGAGGGATTGAGGTAGACAAAGCCAAAATAGAGATTATAAAAGATCTCTAACCTCCAAAATCCGTACGAGAAATACAGAGTTTTCTAGGACATGCCGGTTTCTACAGAAGATTTATAAAAGATTTCTCGAAAATCACAAAACCTCTGACCGGCCTGTTAATGAAAGATGTTGAGTTCGTCTTTGACGACGACTGTCTAAAAGCATTCGAAACATTGAAATCAGCCCTTATCACCGCACCAATCATGCAACCACCAGATTGGAGACTACCGTTTGAAATCATGTGCGACGCGAGTGATTACGCTGTAGGCGCAGTTCTAGGACAAAGGAAGGACAAGAAACTCCATGCCATCTACTACGCCAGTAGAACCTTAGATCCTGCCCAAATGAACTACGCTACTATAGAAAAGGAACTTCTAGCAGTTATATTTGCGCTTGACAAATTCCGTTCTTACTTAGTAGGAGCAAAAATTATAATATACACAGACCACGCTGCCATAAGGTACCTAATAAGCAAAAAGGATGCCAAACCAAGACTATTGAGATGGATCCTCTTGTTACAAGAGTTTGACTTAGAAATCAAAGATAAGAAAGAAACCGAGAACGTTGTTGCGGATCACTTATCCCGAATAGAAGGCATCAGACACGAGCCAGTACCGATAAATGACGATTTCCCGTACGAACGTCTGATAGCCAAATTAGAAAGTGACACACCCAATGCAATCTCGGAAGATCCAGAATTCGAAAAAGCTGTAGAAGCTGTCTATGCCCAAGTCACATTACCTTGGTATGCTGACATCGTTAATTACCTCGCCGCAGGCGTGCTTCCACCAGATCTTACTTATCAGCAAAAGAAGAAATTCTTCCACGATCTGAAACACTATTATTGGGACGAACCTCTACTCTTCAAGAGAGGGGCCGACAACATATACCGTCGCTGTGTCCTAGAGGAAGAAATAGAAAATATTATTTCCCAATGCCACTCAGCACCATATGGTGGTCATGCTAGTACATCCAAGACGTGCGCTAAGATTCTCCAAGCTGGCCTATTCTGGCCTAATCTCTGGAAAGACGTTTACATCACTGTGCAAAAATGCGATAGATGCCAACGAACTGGCAACATCTCACGACGCGATGAAATGCCTCAGAAGGGAATCTTAGAGGTAGAAGTCTTCGACGTCTGGGGAATAGATTTCATGGGACCTTTCCCTCCTTCTTTTGGTAATAATTACATACTCGTCGTTGTCGATTACGTGTCTAAATGGATAGAAGCCATAGCTGCTCCAACAAATGACGCACGAGTAGTAATCAAACTCTTCAAGAACACTATCTTTCCTAGATTCGGTGTACCCAGACTCGTCATTAGTGACGGAGGATCTCACTTCATATCACGAATATTCGATAAACTTCTCTCTAGATATGGAGTCAAGCACCGAGTAGCTACACCTTATCATCCGCAAACTAGCGGACAAGTAGAGGTCTCGAACAGAGAAATAAAACAGATCTTGGAAAAGACTGTCGCTACCTCAAGGAGAGACTGGTCATCGAAGCTACAAGAAGCTTTATGGGCTTATAGGACCGCATTTAAGACACCAATAGGTACTACCCCCTATAAATTAGTTTACGGTAAATCCTGCCATCTCCCTGTAGAGTTAGAGCATAAGGCCTTCTGGGCCATTAAGACACTCAACTTCAACTACACCGAGGCAGGAGAAAAGCGAATCCTGAACTTACACGAGTTGGAAGAACTTCGATTAGACGCCTACGAAAATGCCCGTATCTACAAAGAACGTACTAAAAGGTGGCATGATAAACGTTCAATCAGGAAACAATTCAGTGTGGGAGACATTGTATTGCTTTTTAATTCACGATTAAAACTCTTCCCAGGAAAACTAAAATCTAGGTGGTCTGGACCCTATGAAGTGACTAAAGTACTTCAGAGTGGAGCTGTTGAAATTACCGACAAGACAAATGCACCGTTTATCGTAAACGGGCAACGTCTAAAACATTACAATAAGAACGACAACAGTCCTCAAGTTAGCAATATAACATTGCTTGAGCTTCCGACTCAAACACCAGAATAGCTCCTCACCAAGCTATCGTCAGGCTTTAGACGTTAAAAACAGCGCTTATTGGGAGGCAACCCAAATTTCCCTCGTTATTGCATTTCATTTTTCTTTAAGATTCTACTTTGAAAAATCCAACAAAAATCCTAAAATTACTACTACTTTCTACTTTCGTTCATTTTCGTACTTTTATTCTTATTTTATTTTTTCTCTTTTGCCTTTTGTTTCTACCACTTTTTGTTTCTAAAAATCCTGACTTCAATTTCTTGATTCAAACTTTTCAGGATTTTTAAAGTCTTCAAAACATTTCTTCTATTTTCTCCGAATTACCTGCGAATATGGCCGAGTACGATTTCACAAAGGTTCACTTCAAAGGACTCGCTCAAAAGGCAAGATTTGCAGCACTGACCAAAAGAGAATTCGCCTTAACGCTGTATTATGACAAGGCTACTATGGATAAACTAGGGATCACGGATAGCATTCAATACATGTTCAATCAACTGGGTTGGGAGAACACTGCTCTGAAAACACGTTTCGCTACCTACAAGGATCTTACCTATGAATTCCTCAGTTCTTTTAGATACACACCCAACTATGGCTTTGGAACCCGCTCAGAGTTGATTACCTTCATATTGTTTGGAATGGACCAAACTCATAGCCGGATGTCACTAGCTAACCTCCTAGGATTCCCTAGCGGACCGCATGTATTCATCAGTGCAGAAGATGACGATATTGATTTGCAACTCAAGCACTTCTGGGGTAGAATAACAGGCGACTATCACTCTGAACCAGATAGAAGGTACAATGATGACATTCATAACCCAGCTTTAGATACTTCCATAAGATACTAGCTCACACCTTGTTTGGAAAAGAAGAAAATATTACCACAATGTCTAAGGAAGAGTTATTCATCATGCTCTGTGCTTCTCAAGGACGGACAGTAAATGCAATGCCTTTCATGATGAGAGCCTTCAAACGTCTCACGCTGGAACCTCAGACACCTATTCTTATAGAAGGACTAGTAACAATGATAGCCCACGAGCTTGGCCTTAGATTCCATCTAAATGCCAGCACTCATTTTGGTACCATCAGACCCATGAACATACAATTCTGCTTTAACAGGCGCATCTTAGGGAATATGGGACCTGGATCGTATGAGTACCTTATTAACGAAAAACCAGTACAGCTATTCACACTGCCTAATCATCTGATGACAAGCATCCACAACAAGGATAACTGGCTCTATGAATTGGATGAGCCTATGGGACCTCCTTCACCATAGTCAACACCCCAGAACTATATGTATGATAGTGACCACATTTCTGAGGCACACGATTACATGTACTTTGAGGACGCCGCCTCTGAAAATGAAGTAGACCCTATGACTCCTCCACACTACAATACTTATCCTGAGCCTATCCCTGAGGAAACAACCGACAAAATGGATACCGTGTTACTTAGATTGGACGACATTGATAGAGCTCTGACGAATGTAAAAGTTGATATCCCAAGCGTCCATAGTGACCTGGTAGGCTTCATGGATCTAGTCTGCGACCAACTCGATTACTATTCACGGAAATTTGATGAGTTGAAGGCACGAAAAGATTAGTTATTAGCTCGTAGCAGTAGTTTCAGTTTCGTCTAGTCTAGTCTAGTTTAATTTACTCATTTGGAATTTTCGCATTGTTCGTTTCATTATGTACTACATACAATTGTTTCCATTTTATGTTATTTCAATTCTAGTTTTGTGCAATTATTCTGTTTTCGCATTATTTATTGATTGTTGGATATTATATTACATCACCGTAGCAATACTAGGCTTTAAAATCACCCCGAATACGCCCTCAGAGCAAAATTCTGCGTTCTGTAGATTTTGCTGCTGTGACGACCGTCACAGCCCCATGACGAGCGTCACACGGGTGACGACCGTCACACCTTTGTGACGACCGTCACGCAACCCAGAACTGCAATCTGGTATAACAGAGGTCGTGTAACCTTCCACTCCCCCCATTATCACTTTCAAACTTCCAACATCCATACCCCGCTACGATTTTCGTCCTCTCCATTTAAACTATAAACCCCAACTCCAAATTCAACCTCCAAACCACCGTTCTGTCACATTTCCATCTCTGCCGAAAAACCCCAAAACATCCGAAACCTCTCCATCTTCAACAATGGCCGGAAACGCAGACATCAACAACATTTCCTTCCCTGAGGGCGAGTTAGGCGAGAGACAACGAGCACAGTACACTGCATTTCATCAGAGGTCTCTCCAACCAACTCACTACCCGCACCTTCCATCACTTACGGAGCTCGGACTCCTCGAAGGTGTAACCTGGATGCTTCAACGAGCAGGCATCTGGAACCACTGCTCCAACCCCCAGCCGACCTACGAACAGCTCACCCTTGAGTTCTTGAGTTCTTGAGTTCGTTCTCCTACATCACCAGCAGCGGCGAACTCAACCAGCACTCAGGTGCCGCTTGCTTCCGGATGTTTGGCATTAACTATCAGCTGCACCAAAACCAGATTGCCGGCATCCTACAATTACCCCGCGGCGACAACGCTCATCGCCGCATCACTGACCAGTTCCATCACGAAGCCTTCGCGCTGTGGTATCAGTTGACCGGCTTAAATGCCGATGGCTGGGACTCCCTTCACGCCACTCACATCCATAACCCCGCCATCAGGTACTTTCGCAGGGTGTTGAGCAACATCATCTTCGCCAGAGACAGCAACCACAAAGTGAACTCCAAGGAGCTCTTCTTTCTGCATTGCGTCTTCAACAACGAACCGATCAACGCTGCCCCATTCCTGCTGGCCCACATTCAGGCCAACTGCAACCGTGGCTCGAAGCCATTCTACTTTGGCGGGATTGTCACGACGATTGCACTTGGGCTGAACCTTGGCGACCGCCTCCAGCACCTCCAGTCCATCCCCTCGGTGTTCCTTGACACCGACCACTACAGGGCCTCCCATCTCATCCGCTCCCGAGCTGACGGGAAATATCATCCGGTTGTGCGTGGCAAGACCGTCAGAAGCATCATCCTTCCGTCCCGCACCCGCATCCATCCTGAGGACCGTACCAACTGGTTGTTCGACCTCACTGCCCCTCCTGCTGCCGCTGTTCCTACTCAGGATCCCACTCATGATTCCGAAGATGAAATCCAAGCTGAGTTGGACAGGTCCGAGCAGCCAGAGGCATCGCAGCCTCCTCCTCCAGTAGGTACATCATCCCGCCGCCGCCGTCACCATCTCGTGCCCGAATACACTGAAGAGGACCTCCGTCGCTCCCTAGACCAGCAGGCACAGATACTCACGATGCTGCAGCAGCAGAACCAGCAAGCCAACCAGTTTGAAGCTTGGCACCGGACTCAAATGCAACAACTTCACACCGGCCAAGCTACGATCACTGAGAGTCTAGCGAATCTGACCCTGCAGGTCGAAGGACTCCGCGACACGGTCTACCACACTGGAGCCATGAGCTATGAGGACAGAGTAGCCCTTGCTAGAGCCAGAGGACGCCAGCGTGGACGTGACAGGCCCCGGGACTAGATTTTCATTTTTTCCTTTATTGTTTACTATATTTCTGTTCTATGTATTTTCATTTTCAGTTGTATCTCCCTCTCGCATGCTGCAAGAATCAGTGAGGACACTGATCGAGATAGTGTGGGAGCGGAGCCTTATTTCCACTGTATTCAGAACATCCCTTATTTACTGTATTTCCATTTCACTGCACTTTCGAATTTTAGTAAGTTCTATTTTACACTTTCTATTTCTAGTAAATAAAGCGCGTCTATATATTTTTCACGTTACGCAAACAATCCCCACATTTTTCGACGTAAACAAAAACTTTCATTTGTTCCTCAAAAGCAAAAGCATCATGAGAATGCACCTGAGTTCAAACCGAGTTTTGAAACTCCGAGGAAACGACAGTTCTAACAAAACCAGTATCGTCCAGACACCTTAGATCTCTAGTTTATGCGAGTCGGTTTCACCACCTACATGTACCAAAGTCTCAAGTGTCTACGCAAACTCAACCCCAAGTAGTTTATACTAGCAGTCAACACCATCCTAAAAACACCTCTAAGCGAGCGACCGATGCAAATAAGTGTATGATCTCCAAAAAGATGAAAAATCATGAAAAGAGAGCTAAAAAAGCCCAAGAATATAAGATACGTTTCCTTCTAAGTTAGGTGCTCCTCACCCGAGCATTTAGCCCAAAGGCACGAAAAACTCATTGAAAAATCAATGACACCAAATTATGATCAATGAAGAAGATCAAAAACAAAAACGAGATCATATTCACTAACAGGTCGACTTGCCATGAGAGTGTGCGGACAACGGGCTTAATGTGATTGCGCTAGAACAAACAGGGTGAACTTGCCACGAGAACCTTGACACCAAGATACAGTAGCATGACTGAGACCGATTTGCATAAAAGGGAGACCTCCGGAGACTTGTAGTCCAGTGTCGTCGTGATACTCGTCTTGTTCCTACCAAGAATCCCGGTTTTTCCAAACTCTGCGGACGAAGAAGCAGCCTCGTGCTTGCCGACTTTTCCACGTTTTACTTGAGGACAAGCAAAGATTCAAGCTTAGGGGAGTTTGATAACACGAAATCGTATAGATATTTTTATGCATAATTCAACTAAAAGCTAACCGTTTTCGATCCGATTTCGGGTTATTTCCATGTATTTGTCTGATGTTTTTGCAGGTATTCAACGATCACGTCTAAATAAGGCAACATGAAGAAAAGAAGCAATCCCAGATGAAATATGGACGAAAAAGGAGTGAAAACACAATGAAAAGCGCAGCAGACAGTTTTTGCTGATGTGACGACCGTCACAGATGCATGACGACCGTCACACGGGTGACGACTGTCACACCTTGTGACGACCGTCATGCAGGCAAAAACGCCCCACTCAGAATACACGTCAAAAGAGCAGTTCCAATTCCCATTAAATGGTCCACTACTCCCTAAATTATCTGCCTCAAGGTCCATCATCCTCAGAGGTAACCGTTGGAATTCCACCTCTATAAAAAGGGAAGCAGGGGACTTCAAAAAGGGAGCCGCATTCATACCACGAAGTGCTGCCAAATTTACTTTCCAGCAAATTTACTTTCAGTTATTATTTGTATCCATTTCTCCAGTTTCAATTGTATCCCTTTCCTTTATTTCCCTTTCCATTCTACTCATTCCCATTTCCGCTCTACTGTATTTGTTACTGCACTGTACGATCAAATTGGAACTAAAGACAGAATCCTGCCAACATCTGTGGAGGATCTGCCCAAAGGCCAATTGGCATTATTTACAGGTTTTCATTTTGATCGACTCTTATTTTATCATAATGCAATTTATTATTTATTATTATTATTTATGTTTTGCTTTTCTAAATTCCATGTCTAGCTAAACTTAGGTAATCGATATGTAGTAATAATTCGAATGGGATTTGATAACTCTTGTTTGAAAACTTTCTTTTCACAAAAATAACTTATGGTCTAAGTGTTTAAAAATTGATTTACGGAATAAACTTCATCGCGAAAGCGAGAACTTGTTTTAAAGTAGTTTTGCCACGAAAGTGGGAAATTAATTAAGATACGAACCAACAAGCGAAAGCTGCGGTAAGGTTAGATAGTAAACACTAGGCATTCGTTTTAATAACAGCGAAAGCACTTTAAAACTAATTAGAACTTAGAGATTTCCAAAAAGTAGTTTTAACCCCGAACGGAACACGAAAGTGTACGTTAGGCCCTTAGGATTATGATTAGCGTCAATAACCATTGTGAGACGAGAGTCTTCAAATCTCCACTTTCTGCTTAAGTAAACTGCGAAAACTATTTCATACACCAGTAACTTATCAAATCCCTGAAGAACATAATTACTATGTATCGATTTAATTAATTAAAAATCCAAACAGTAATCTTATTTCCCCTTTTAGTGACAACATTATTCCCTTAAAACATATTCTACCTAGCTAAACATAGTAACTCCCGAGAACACTAGTTTGATTACGAGTCCCTGTGGGATCGATATCTTTTATTACTACGCGATAGACTGTGCACTTGCAGTTAGTTGTATTAGACATAGAAAGTCGCGATCACTAACTATAAGTTAAGTTGGATGTCATACCCAATGTTATGACATAGGTCATATGACATCAAGCGGAAGTTTTTTTTTCTGGTAGCTATAACTCAAGAAACAACTCAGAAGCTCATGCTGGAATATAGGAGACATTTTAGACGCCCTAGTCTGTTACTCAAACAAGCAAAGAGTGACATTTGTAGTAGAAGTCTACAGAGAGTTAACAAAGTGAATACTAACAGGGCTGAAACCCAACTGTGAGGATTTTGAGAGCTTGAGCAGCAAGTGACTTACCTTCATAACAGGAACATTGTTAAGTCTTCTGCTGTGTAAGAAATCTTTGATGTAAGTACAGAGTGTTTTAGCCAAAAATTTGCCAAAGGGGGAGTTTGTAAGTGCTCTTGATTGGCTGCATTTTATGGCAAAATATAAGTACATATATAAATGTCATGTTTGATGTTATTACATTCATAATATGGACTGTGCAGGGTAAGTTAACTAAGCTAATTATAAGTTAAGTTGGATGTCATACTCAATGTTATGACATAGGTCGTATGACATCAAGCGGAAGTTTGTTTTTCTGGTAGCTATAACTCAGGAAACAACTCAGAAGCTCATGCTGGAATACAGGAGACATTTTAGACGCCCTAGGGGAACTAATATGTACCTGATTAAAGAGGCAAACGTGCAGAATACATAAGTGAGGTTTTATGATGGATAAAACCTAATGTATGCGCCCATGCCCAAGAACTGATCTGCAGCTACAAATACCAAGAGAGGCAATCCTAGAAGGCAACTGTTGAAGATAGAGAAGCAGAGAAATCACCATAGTGGTTTAGAAGTGAAGAGATTGTTTTTCACGTTTGTGTCTTAGGAATACTTGTAACCCAAGCAACTGTTGAGTGCATTGGTTAGGTAGTTTCTAGGTTATGTTACACTCGAAGCTGTTAAGCATGAGTGTGCGTTCCTTGATCAATGCTTTGAAGCAAAGATCAAGATGTGTTTGTGTAGGTGAAGTGTCTCTTCAATCTACTGTTTAAATTGTAACTGTTTGTTATCACTGGTAGTGATTGTAGGGAGTGAGTGGGTATACTCAGGTCTAGAGTGTCTTTAGGTTAAATTGTCATTGTGTAGTGATTAAGTGAGGAGTGCAAACTAGAGGTTTGACTCTGAATTGATACTGCTGATAGTGAAATTTCTCCCTGGCTTGGTAGCCCCCAGATGTAAGTGTGTTGCACTGAACTAGGTCAACAACTAACTGTGTTATTTACTACTTTATTATTACTGCATAATAGTAGATCTGTAGTGAATGTCACAATGGATGTTATAACTTCTGTTAGAACATCCATCGTGGGTAGGCCAGAAGTTTCAGATTGGAATTGTTTGATTGTTTTCAACACATTTCCGTTTAGGTCGAATTAGGAAAAATCGATAGAAACCGATGTTTTCGCGGATGAAAATCGAAATAAATTGTGTAGTTTAGTCGGGTAATGTTTAGTCGTGATTATTGAATTTTGTTTGATTGAATTTGGTTGAATTTGTGAGTTTTGACATTTTTGGATAATTGGAGGTTAAGATTTTGGATGAAAATCGAAAGTCGTAGAGTTTGCGCTTTATGATCCTAAATTGTTACTATATGATTGGTAATGATGAGCAGGTATTTAATCGGGAGAAAATAATAAAATCGGTCGGGTTTTTGGGGAGTTTTTGGCACAAACACGTAACCTTGTTTTCCAAAATTTTCAGGTGTTAACCGGTTAACGCTTTGGGTTAACCGATTAACGGTACATAAAAATGGCCAAAAACTGACTTTTGGAGCTGTTAACCGGTTAACGAATGTGTTAACCCGTTAACACTGTAAGTGTGAGAAAATATTATTTTTTTTGAAACTTTGAAAATTCATAACTTCTTCACCGTTTATCGGATTTTGTCGTTCTTTATATCAAACTGAAGCTAATAATATGTTCTATAACTTGGTGAAAAGAAATATTATTTTTAGCCGACTTTTAGCCAATTTTATCGATTAATCGAGATTAATTATTTTATGTAAGTGAGGCTTAAATAATTAGAGCGTTCGGTTGCCGTTTGGCATAATTGCTGTGAATGCATATGGATTGTATGAGATAATATGAGATGAATGCATGAAAATATTATGAATATGTATGCATTTCAAGAAGTGTATGTAGTCATTTTGTATGTGAAGCATCATGATATACATTCTTGTACTGATTGATTCTGTGTAGAATCTGCTGAATGATTGTGTGCCCATGTGGGGTGTAAGCGATCAGATCATGTGCCCGTGTGGGGTGTGAGTGATCGGATTGTGTGCCCGTGTGGGGTGTGAGCAATCCTGAAACATCGTGTGCCCATGTGGGGTGTGAGCGATGGGTGAACATCGTAGACCTGACGGGGAGTTACTTCGGTAACGAGCGATGGTTCCATTTGGTTCTTTAATTGGACCTGCTGAATGAGTCGGTACCACATTGCATCTGCATAGTGTCGTGAGTCGGCCTCTATGATTTGCATTTGTCATCCTTGTATGTGTATATTGATGAATTAGTGTAGAAACATGAATATATATATATATATATATATATATATATATATATATATATATATATATATGTGTGTGTGTGTGTGTGTGTGTGTGTGTGTGTGTGTGTGTGTGTGTGTGTGTTTAGAGGGAATGGTAAGGATTGTGCCATTGTAATGATACATTAGAACGAACATAAACTGCGTGTTTATGTGAATGATGATAGTTGTGGAGTGTGCAGGATTAACATGCCTGGATTATATATATATATATATATATATATATATATATATATATATATATATATATATATATATATATATATATATATATATATATATATATATATATATATATATATATATATATATATATATATATATATATATATATATATATATATATATATATATATATATATATATATATATATATATATATATATATATATATATATATATATATATATATATATACGTTGTGATGTATATAAGAGGTGTGGTGAAGAGTTGTGGTGAGAATGGAATATGTGTATATGTTTTATTGAGATATATAATTATATGCAATGTTATTATGATAATATTTCTCACCCTTCTGCTGTTTTATGGTGCCCTTGAGGCATTGCAGATTAGGTATGCTGGTGATCCCTTTTTGTGAAGCGTGTCTTCATTGTTTTGGTCAGATGGCTCTGATATGTAACATCAGGTAGCTAGGAAGCCTTTGGCTCTTTTGGTGATACATTTGTATATGTATTTTTGGTGATGCATGTTTATGTAAACATGAATGATGCTGATGACTTATATTGGACGATGTGAATATGTATATATGTATATACATGCTGGTTGTGATTCAATGTTTAGATTTTCCTCTTTTATTCTAAATATTGAGATGTGGGTGTAAGGACTAAGTTCCTCTATTTTGAAAGTTACCCCACTGTTGCATATCTTGTTGAGCAAATGTTGTATGTTTTAATTTCATGGATAATGTGACATACCTCTTTTGTACCGTGTTTTAAATATACTCTGATAAATGAATTTTTATATGTGCCTAAATGATTTATTTGATTATTTGTGGGTATAGAAAGGGGGTGTTACAGTTTCTAAAAGAGTGTCGAATTGATTACACTCCGAGGCGTTACAGTGTTGTTTTGGCCCGTGCGATAAGTGGTCAAGTTCTCTTTGATCAAAGTCTATCGAGTATCATATGCAGGCCGCTATGTTCGCAAATTAAGACTATGGTTGAATCCGCGGTGTTTTAGACGTATTTTGGATGTTCAAGTTTTGACCAGTTGATTTTATGGAAGTGTCTATTAAATTGGAAAGTGAAAGTTCATAATCAAGATTCTTGGATCGGAAACGTTGTTATTCATTAATCAAAAGAAGGTGCATTTTATTACATGGATTGAACTACAAGTTTTTGTACAAGATTGTTGGATTACATAATTTCCTAAAGGCTAATTCCTAAGATTTCTAACTCCTCGGATCGTCAAGCTTCGACCGTCGTCTTCATCGCATACTAAACCTGCACAGTGAACAATGATTATTACAATTTTTTTAGTAAAGGATTTTATGTTGTTTTTCCTCAGCCCTCAGAAAATTGTCATCACCGGGCCGAGACGGAAGGGTAACGACCGAAGTCGCCGCCAACTTCCAAAATCAGGGACAATCTATTTTCGGCAGTATCAAGGCAACTTCTGTTTGTTATCAAACTTTAAAAGTTAATCCACGAGTCAAAAGTCCAAGTTCAACATTATCAGAAGTCAACGGGTCAAAGAAGAGGTTTTCTTTGGGCCAAAACAAGTGAAGCTCAAACAGCAAGCCCATCATGGCAACGCCCCGTGAGGAAAGGGGGAGGTCACAATAGCAACAACTTAATCCAGCATCATCCATCAATAATTAATTAAGAAAAATTAATTAAATTAATCCAAAAATTTAATCCAGCCAGCAACAGTAATTCAATTTTGACGGCATTAGAAAAATCCCACGACAACACTAATACGAAAGAAGAAGAATCCGAGGATTTTTCAAATCATTAAAACATTTCCTAATCCGTCTTACCAAGATCAGCGGCAAATCAATACGAATCAAAACCAATAATATCCTAAAACCAATAAGGACAGATCCAAACAAAAACTGAAAGAGGTTTAAGATGCCAAATTCTTCCAAAACAATTCCGGACAAAAATCAACAGAAAAGGAAATCCATTGAGAGAACGTTATAGCATGGTTTTTTCAAAATCGTATTTAAGAGGAACAAGAGAGGGTCCAGGCTCAGAGAACATCATTGTCGTAAAAGAGAAAATCGCTTTCTGAAGTTCGTAAAACCATCAGTGTGTAACTGGTTCCAAACCTGGGAAACATTCATTTCCGGCTCAATACCAAGTCGACCAAAGCGGCCTCAAAACCCAAACAAAAAACACCATCGTGTTCATATAGCTCTGATCGGGAAAGATCATCATCGCAGTGAAGCTCAGATTCAAACCATCACTGGAAAGACACAAGAAGCTCAACCTCAACCCTCACACAAGCCAAATCTGATTCAAACCATCACTGGAAAGCCACAAGAAGCTCAACCTCAACCCTCACGCAGCCACGAACCGAAGGATCACAACCATAAGCCCACCATTAATATTCATAATATTTATTTAATCTTTTAATTTAACCCTCACACACAACACTTTTAATTAAACCACTTTTTTTATTTAATCTGAATTAATTAAAATGACTATTTTAAAATTGATTTATTTACCTAATATTTATTCCTAAAATAAAAAAATCAACCACTTTATTTAATTTAATTATCCTTTCTTTTTCTAATCAATTGACTTATTAATTGATAAAAAAAGAACTTTTTAATTAACTTTATTTTTTATAACCAAACTCTTACTTACTAAAAATTTATTAATAGTATTAATAAAAAAACATGATGATAATAAATTTTTTGTTTAATCTAATTTAACTATTGATCTTTTCATAATAAACTTCTATAAGAAAAATTTCTTTTTTAAATAATTTGCAATGACCCCAACTTTTGATAATTGGATTAATCTTCTTTATATAACAAACTGTTTTTAAAAAAAAATACTAAAACATATCTTCATAATTAATCTATAATACAACTTTTATTAAAATTGAACCATCTCATCCTTTTTATTATTTAAAAAGATATTTAAAACTTTTTTAAGATCCTCTTAGGAATTTTCTACTTAGAATTTAATTCACCAAAACTTTTATTAAAACTAATATAATTAAATTTGACTTTTCCTAAATTTAATCTCATTAAAAAATAATAATAATCAAATAACTTTCTCATAAAATCAATTCATCTAATCTAATCTAATTTCACCAAAATATAATTTCCTAAAATCAATTCGCCTTAAATTTCAATCAACATGTGCTCTCTTTCCATCTCCCAGCACCGATCTCGATTATTCACGACTCCCACACTTGGCTCATTTTAGCACTTTTATCTTTGTGTACGTCTTTATTTTATCCGCTATTTATTTTATCATATTTGCATATGTCCAAAGGAAGAATCTGCGCATGACTTAATACTTGTGCGTATGCATCTCATTTGCATCATTTTCCCCACTCGATCCTTGATCCTTATCAAGTTGATCGCTTAAGTTTAGATCCTACCCCGTAAGGAGGACTTTTTTTTATTTTACAACATAGATAAACCATTCAAATCAATCAAATGTTCTCCCATTAGAGAATTAGATGTTAGCCATCTTGACAGTCGAGAAATAAATCTCCTGCCCCATAACAATACAATCGAGATATAAGATCTTTTCCGCTTAAGAGAGTTAGTGGCATACTCGTCGATAAATCTGAGTTTTGAGCCCTTTTCTCGATGCAAAGACCATATCCTACAAGTTGTGGTGGTTAAGTCGAGTGTTCTCCTTTAAGATGACGACTTGTCTTTTCTCCTAGAATCAATCAATCAACAACCCTTATCCCTTAGGAACTTTGACCAACAGTCAATGATTCCTAAACCCCTTTAGGGGAACTACAAATACTCTGATTCCATTCCCGTCAGGATATGTAGGTACAGGATGCGACGTCTTGGCGAGTATACATAGAAATAAACCATTAGGTCTTTTATCCTTAAGTAGATAACCCTTAGCAATAAACACAATAAAACAAGAGGTTCCTGTAGAGTACTACAAAAACTTAGGATCCTAGCACCTTCCCTAAGTTTAACCAACCCCTGAACCTAAAACTCTCTAGCTTTTGGCATTTGCATTGCATTATGGGTAATTCGATCTTTTTTCCTTCCTTTGGACAAATTAAAGACCGGTGGTGAACCAATGAAACAAGATTCAAATTAATCAATAATTTGACATCCAATTCTCACCGTGACAGTATGCCAAGACCTTAACACCATCATAATCTCAAATTCCATGACCTTTGATGATTTGTGAGACAATTAAAGCATTATGAAAATGAAAACACGAACTTTTAACTTAATTTGGTTTTCTTGCATTACAAGTCACCAAATGGGATTTTTTTGCTCATTTGATACCATATCATCACCATGTCATGGCCACACTAATCTTTACCTAAAATGAGCAAAAATGGGCTCATGTTTTCAAGCCATTTTGAAATTTTATGCCTTATGAGGTAATCATTCAAAACCATACACAAACTCATTTTCTCTCCTTCTAACCACACAAATTGATTTCCTCACCTCCATCTGACCCAAAAGAACAACTTGAATGAGTAGCAAACCCCCCTAACTCATGTGTGCATTATTTTGGCATTTTTGGCAAGTTTGTGAAATCAAGGGAATCACTCATCATGGGCCTGAAAAAACACCACAAAGCTCTCATATATAAGGTTTAAAGAAACCCTAAAGTGGACATAGAGGCTGGCTGCTGCAGAGAGAACCAAAAAATCACTCAAATTTCTCAAATATTCTCTCTCTTCGAATTGCATTTTTATCTGGTTTTCTCTTCCATTTCTTGCTTGATTCTCACTCGCTGAAGCTCAAGGAATGGTCTGGTAGCTTTGGTTTGCAGCTTGCACTGCATTTGAAAGACCAATGGAGTTGCTCCGTTAGGTAATTTTTCTTCATCTGGAACTCTCATTCTAAGCATGTAAACATGTTCATACTGGTTGCATCTGAAGCCCTACCATGTGTAGGCAATGTTTGTGTGCTTGTTGTGGCTGTTTGGTCAAATTTTAGTTTGTGATTTCAATTTTCGTGCTGCATTTTCACCATGATGGAAGAGGCTTTATGAAAAACTAATGGTAGATTCGTGATCTACATGAAATTTCCTTTGAGATGGTGCCCATATTTTTCATTTTTATGGAGTTTTGCAGTCATCACCGGTGAAGCTCGCTGGAGAACACGACCGAAGCTAGGGCTTCGGCGTCTAAGGTCAAAAGCTGAGGTGGATCGTGATTGAGCTTTGACTGGATGGCGTGGCTCGTTGAAATGTGATGTGGCATGCTACATCCGTTAATGAAACGATGTGTTTCATTTAGTCTGAGGGTTTTGTCCCATTTTGGGTTGGTCCTAGGCATTTCACTTTTGACACCCCCTCTTTTCAGCCCATTTGCGCTTTGTTCATGAATTTAGTTCAACCAGTTTTTACTTTCACATACCCTTTGCACTTTTTTCTATTTTATTTTATTTTTATTCTATTTTCGTTTTAATTTTATTTTTAATAGTTCAAATCATTTTAAAAGTCAACAAAAATATGTTCCTGTTTAATTCATGTGTCAAGATATTTTTCACAATTTTTATTTTATTTTATTATTTTTAATCAATTTATTTTACAAAGTGGTTTTCTTGTTTATCCTTGTGGATTAGGTTTCATGATTGACATCATTTGATACCTCCTTGAGCCAATTTTCCTCTCACACTTTAGTGCTTCATTGAGGACTGTTTAGGGGTGGTTTTGATGCCTTGGTGTTCTTTTCTTGTTTGTTTTTCATTTGATTTTATTTGACCCTCGATGTGTGCTCGATAAGTTGAGTGCCTTGTCTTGTTTGATGCAATTCATGTTGTGATCTTTTGCACACTGATTTTGGATTAACTTAACTTGAGTTAGAAATTTTATTTGTATTTTATTTGGTCATGTTTCTATTTTTGGTTGATGCATCAAAATCTTGTTGTTTTAACCATGTGTGTACGCATTGTCTTAACCTAATCTTTTGAGGCGGCATCTTGTGTGACTCCATAAGTGCTTGGTGAGTCTTGTGTGCTCTTATCGACATGTTTGAGGTTCTATTTTTTAAGATTAGGGGTCCATTGAATTTTTGTTTCATCGCATATGCTTTGTATGATCATGTATTCCTTTTGTAGTTGACCTGTGAGATGTTTGCATGACTTTGGTGTTTAAACTTGAGTATGACCCTCCTTGATCTTGTTTGATATTTTGGTTTTGAACTTGATGCATATCATTTGAGTTTGCTTTTGACCTTGATGAATGGATACTTGACCTTGATGTTTTTGTGCCATGTGTCTTACTTTGAGAATGGTTTGAATGTTTGAACTTCTTTTGAGGTGTGTTTGGATGTTTTTCTTTGATTGATCATGGACGAATGTATGATTTTGATTATCATGATATTGTTGCTGCCCCGCTATATTTCTCCCCTCATTTCCTTGTTTGTGGTTTAATGTTTGACATCATTCTTCCTAAGATGTTTAGGGCATATGGTCTTGTGTGGTTGCCTTGTTTGCCTTGTTGTTCTAACTTTCATTTTGTTGATTTGAGTTTAACCATGTGTGTGTCATTGATGTGTACCTCATGTTTGTATGCCCTAATTTAATGTTGTTTGTGTGTTTGCTCCTCTCATCCCTTTTCATCTTTCATGACTTGTTTAGGTTTTGATTTATGTTTTCGTCTGTGATTGATTAGTGTTGTGTGTACTTGTGTTTGCTCACATGATCCCTTAGGATTCCTAGTCCCTCTTTTTAAGATGGGAGTAGGAGAGACATTAGACTTTCAATCCTTTGTATGATAACATTAGGTAGACTCCACTTTCATCTCAACTTTAGAAACATTTTGCATGAAAACATTAGGGTTCTCAGCTCCCTTTAGTATCCTTGTGTCTTCTCTTCTCCTCTTAAACTCCTCTAAGACACTGAATAAAGAATGACAAGTTTTGTAAGCTACGAGCCTTAAGTACATGAGAAATGATAAGTGGGGAGGTCTCTCTTCACTTGTCTAGAATGTTTAGCGTATGCCCTTTGGGCGATATGCGATGCATTCGCTCTTGTGTCATAGTCTTTAGTGCGACGTGAGTCTCCAACCAATTCAATCCACTTCATTAAAACTCACAAACACATTTCAAACCTTTTCATCCTTCGGGATTGTTCCAAATCTCATTTTCAGAAAAGAGTACGTTACCTTTCTGTTCTACCGCAAACAAGCATCGTCCTTAACTTATGGAATGGAGATTTAACGTCACTCATAAAAAATACTTAACCAACCTCGTCCCGTAGTTGCCTAAACTACATTTGCTCTGATTTCTCATACCAGATGAGATAAGTAGACATAAGGAGGAGATGTTTTGGCGAGCAACCTTTCCCCCCATCATCCGTAGTTTTCCGAACTACGTTGACTCTGACTTTCCCATTGCACGAGGGAATACATAGGCATAGGGCGGCGATGTCCTATCGAGTCTGCTCTTTCCTTTCACCCTATTTAGCAGTAGCTTTTAGATAGTTTTCACCTATAGATTAGACAACAAGCATGGATCCCGTTGAGTACAACGGACGTGAGGGGTGCTCATACCTTCCCCTTGCGTAACTGACTCCCGAACCCAAGATTTGGTTGCGGTGACCTTGTCTTTCCCGTTCCTTTTAGGTTTTCTTCGATTGTTTCCTTTCCCTCTCTTTGGAGTAAATAACATACGATGGCGACTCTTTTGTTTGTTTCCGCCGGCCCTTTTTTCGAGTTGCGACAGCTGGCGACTCTGCTGGGGAATATGTTTCCCTATGCAAGTCCATCCTAGTGCTTATTTGTTTTTGTGTTCATGGGTGTACTTATTTGTGTGTATATATGTTGTATTTGTATATTGTTGCATTTGCATTTTAATTTCCACACTTTATCATTATTACCATACTGCTACTGTGTTGTTGGGTGGGGTGTTCCATCAAGAGATAAGCCCAATACCCAGGCTTGAGTACACATCTAGCATTAGTGTGGAGAGTAGTGCGGGCTTGCATGTTTGGCATGCAATAGCCCTCATGAAATTCGCGTTCAGACGAGGTTTTATTTAAAGACATCCTGTCCTGTACGTCTTAGACAGTTGAAAGGATGTTAGATCTGAAAATTAACGACTCTGGAGACCGTTTATTGGGAAGTCAGTTGAGGCCTCCTCGTTTGACCATGATGCCAAACTAGAAATGGTGAACGTATCACCATTTCTCGACTTGAGAGTCCGTGATATTGACAACCTGCATAAGATGTCGTATCTTGTTGTCGCATCGCTGCAAAGAGGGGCCGACAATGACAGAAGAGTCGCCACCATTCGTTATTTATCCCAAAAGAGGGAAAGGAAATGATCAGAGAAAACCTAATGAAAACGGGAAAAGACAGGTCATCGCAACCATATCTCAGGTTCGAGAGTCGGTTACGCAAGGGAAAGGTATTAGCATCCCTCACGTCCGTCGTATTCGATGAGATCCACGCTTTGTTGTCTATCTAAAAGGATGTTCACTATCTAAACTACGACTCAGGGACAAAAGAAAAGAAAAGAGACTCAGTAGAGCATCGCCATTCTGTGCCTACGTACTCCCTCGTGCGATGGGAAAGTCAAAGTCAACGTAGTTCGGCTAACTACGGGTGAAAGGTGGGGAAGGTTGCTCGCCAAGACATCGCCATCTTGTGCCTACGTATTCTCATCTGGTATGAGAAATCAGAGAAAATTTAGTTTGGGCTAACAAGAACACCGGTTGGTTCAAAATGTTTTAGGCCCGAGTAGGGTTAAAACTTAGCTCTAGTAGTTAGGAGTATGCAGCTCGACCATTAGAGACTTAGGCGTTACCTATTTGCAGTAGAACCAAGAGTTAACAAAACTCTCCTTATGAAAAAGGTTTCCAAATTAAGATCTTGAAGGATAAAAAGATTTGAAGTTTGTTTTTGTGTTTTTTAGAGAAGAAGTGCATTGATTATTGTTTGTAATTCATGTTGCACTAAAGACTATGACCTAGGAGCGAATGCGTCGCATATCGTCCAAAGGACATACGCTAAACACTCTAGATAAGTGAGAGGAGGCCCCCCAATCACCATTTCCCAATTACTTAAGGCTCGTAACATACAAAAATCCTTAACCTTTATTAGGTGTTTTGAAAGTGTTTTGAGATGAGAAGAGAAAGACACTCTAAGGGGAGACTAAGACTCAACCTAATGTTCTCATGCAAAATGTACCTTTAATTGGGATAAAAGGGAATGCTACCTAATGTTATCATACATGGGTTCAAGCATAAGGTCTATCATAATCTCAATAGATTAGAGATCCTAAGGGAACATGGTAAAGAAGAAAGAAGAAGAAGAAGGAAGCATGAAATAAGAAAGATGCAAGTATGCAAACATGTAATGCACAATTAGAATGAAAGTGAGGAAGGAAAAAAGTGTGGGGAAGTAGCCTCCACAAGCACATCTCAACCTCAAGCATACATATGAGAGATGCAAATAAGAAGCAAGAAAGAATGCACATAAAAGAGATCAAACAAGCACACAAAAGTGGGGTGAAATAGGAGAAAATGAATCCTACAACCATTTGTCATCAACCACAAGCCCTAAGGAAAACCAAAAGAAAGGAAAGACGCCATGGTCAAATGAGATAATGGGAGGCAATGTGAGGATAGAAAGCAACTCAAATGGGCAACTCAACCATAAGCCATCTCAAGGATCATGGAAGAACACAACAAAGGAGCCCTCAATGAATCACCATTTATGATATGCCTCAAGTACCTCCAAAGGAGGGACTAAGCCATCTCAAATGGGATTCTAAAGTCATTGTACATAAGAAAAGATGAGAAGAGAAGGTGCACAAAGCCAATGAACAATCACACAAAGAGGAATGCAAGAATAGGGAAGGCAAAAGACCTAGGTCTTAAGCACATTCAACACTTGAACTTCAAGTGGAAAGCCTAAAAAGAAGTGCAAATATCAACAAGCAATGAACAAGTTTATGACCTAAAAATGAGCATTCAAATAACTCAACATGTTAGAAGTATGAATCAACAAGAATTGAGAGCTCAATGTATCCACAAGTGTCATTTCCAAAGCAAACTAGGTCAAGTACTTGTATGAATCTCCCTTAGAAGTACCTTGACTTGCAAGTCACCTCAAAATTAGGAAAAAGGTTCAAAAATAGCCAAATAAAATCTCAAATAAGCCCAAAAGAGTTGGAAACCAGATGCCAAAAGATCACAATCAAAGTCACTTCAAAGCATCATCAAAGAATTTGATTCACAAGGATGCTCCACTTTGAAGGAGGATTGTCGAGGGCAACAAAAATGCCATCAAAATCAAACCAAAATGACTTAAACTAGGGGAAAAATGGTCCTCAAAAATCATTCAACTCATTATTGAAATGAGGAATGATTTTCATTCATTGGATCAAAGGATTGAATAAAAAATAAAGCACGAATCCAAAAAGAACAATTAAAAGTTCAATTAAAACAGAATAAAAAAGAAAAAGAAAATAAAAGAATAAACAAAAAGGTGCAGATAGAAATTATTGAAGGCAAACAGATTGAGTTTCAAAGAGAGGGGGCGCTTATAGCAAGCCAAGGCCAAGACTGAACCAGCGTGAAACGCATCGTTTCACTAATGCGTTGGCAAGTCAAAAGGTACATGCTGTTAGAACACACATTGGTTCTTAATAATAACTCTTTGTTTTGATGATAACTGTTAGGAAATTTTATATTTAAGAATTATATACTCTAAAAGTTGTTTGAAAGTTTTAATGCAGATTGAATTGAAATTAACTCTCTAGAAGCAAATCTGTTGTATACAAGAAGTTATCCGGACTTTGAAGCGCCAGATGCATCTTACAGAAGAATCTGATTGCTCTTTACAGAAGATCCTGAGCGTTGTCTCCAGAAGGATCTGAAGCAAGAAGCTCCAGAACATTCTGAGTCAGAAGCATCTGAAGATAGTCAGAAGCATCTGAAGCTGAAGCATCTGAAGCAAAGAAGAATATTGTTTGAAGAGTTTCTCAAAGCATAATTCTACAGAAGTTTCTGAAAGTACCAACGCTGCCAAGTACTGAAGTTCTGTGACAAATATGCTCTGATGATCAACACGCTGAAAGCACACATGCTGCAGAAGACTCTGATACAGCATAGTTTTGAATATCATTAGAAGACTCTGATCCATTTAGACTCTGAAGAACTTGCTGAAAACTGAAGAAGAAATATTCAAGAATATATCCGTTGGAGTAAATCAACGTCTCTTTCCTCATTTGTGCTAGACACAATTACATAGACAAAAAGGATTTTTCTGTGTTATCTACTTCAAGGAAAGGTCACTTGATGTGAAGACAAAAAGGCTCAGACCTTTTTGGGACTCTCTTTTCAACGTTCAGCATCCTTGGATCAGCTGCCTATAAAAGGAGAACTCCACCACATTCTTCAGTGACACAATTTGCTGAAAAGAAATCATATTATTCTAAGCTCTCATTATTTCATATTCTTCTTAGAATCTTTTGTACTTAAACTTAAGAGAAAAATCACTGTTGTGATAAAAGCTTTATAGAAGCATTAATACTCTTGTATTTAATTTACATTGATTGTAAAGGTTATTCCTTAAGAGGATTCAGTTGGAATCAGTAGCTCTTGAGAAGACTAAGAACAGTTGTTCTTAGGTGTTACTATTGTAACCAGTTTGATTTAATAGTGGATTAAGTCCTTGTTGAGAAAGGCAAATCACTCTAGGAAGGGTGGACTGGAGTAGTTGTTTAAATGAACCAGGATAAAAATAATTGTGTGATTATTTTTTAAGTCTTAATCTTTCATACTTATTCAACCCCCCCCCCTCCCCCCCTTCTAAGTATTATCTCACCTTCAGTTGGCATCAGAGCTCCGGTTCTGAGTGTGCTACCACTTAACAGTGTCAGTAAAGATCCAGAGAGAAATACTTTGATATATATTTATTTGTTACCATGGCTGATAATTCAATGTCCAATATTAATAATAAATATGAAGAGAGGGATAGGATCAGTACCAAACCCCCAATGTTTGATGGGGAGAAATTTGACTACTGGAAAGACAGAATTGAGAGTTTTTTCCTAGGATATGATGCTGATCTATGGGATCTAGTCATAGATGGATATGTCCATCCCACAGATGGGAATGGCAAGAAGATTGACAGAAAATCTATGACAGATGCTCAGAAGAAAGATTTCAGAAATCACCACAAAGCCAGGACTATATTATTGAATGCAATTTCACATACAGAGTATGAGAAAATTACAAACAGGGAGACTGCTTTTGATATGTTTGAATCCCTAAAAATGACTCATGAGGGAAATTCTCAAGTTAAGGAGACAAAAGCTCTGGCTCTGATCCAGATGTATGAGGCCTTCAAAATGGAAGAATCTGAATCTGTTGAAGCCATGTTCTCCAGATTTCAGATACTCACTGTTGGGCTGAAAGTTCTGGACAAGGGATACTCTACATCAGATCATGTAAAGAAAATCATCAGAAGTCTGCCTACCAGATGGAGACCAATGGTGACTGCCTTGAAGATGGCTAAAGATCTGAACAAGATCTCTCTAGAAGAACTCATCAGCTCACTGAGGAGCCATGAGATTGAGCTTGAGGAAGATGAACCTCAGAAGAAAGAAAAAGGTAAATCTGTTGCATTAAAATCTAACAAAACTGCTAAAGCTTTGCAGGTCATTCAAGAAAGCTCTGAAGAATCTTCTTCTGAAGAAGAAGATGAGTTATCCATGCTGTCCAGAAGGATTAACAGACTCTGGAAGCACAAGGGAAAGAAGTTCAACAACTTCAGAAGATCTGATAATAGAAAGGAATCTTCTGGACACAGAAGATCTGCCAAAAAAGAAGTTGTGTGCTATGAGTGCAAAGAACCTGGGCACTACAAGAATGATTGCCCCAAACTTCAGAAAGAAAAACCCAAGAAGAAGTTTAACAAAAAGAAGAAGGTTCTGATGGCAACATGGGATGACTCAGATGAATGTGAATCATCTTCTGAATCAGAAGAAGAATGTGCAAATGTTGCACTGATGGCCAGCACAGAGGATCAAGAGGAAGGTACCTCAGGATATGAATCAGAATCAGAATCTGATGATGACGCAGAAGAGGTAATGGCTAAACTTACCAAAGAAGAACTCATAAAAGTTTTAACAGAAGTTCTTAAAAGTTATAACAATATGAAACTCAAATACAAGAAGCTGAAAAGCAATCTTGAATCTGAGATTGATCTTCTGAAAACAGAACTTGTTGAGCAAAAAGAAATAAATCTGAAAATCAAAAATGACTTTGAAATAACTCAACAAGAATCTGAATCTGAGACTAAGTCATGTGAAAATATTTTAGAAAAATATGACTCTAGCTTTCAGAGATTTCTCACTAAGAGCATAGACAGAAGAAAGATGGCTTCTATGATCTATGGTGTTAGTGGAAACAACAGAAGAGGTATTGGATATGAATCTTCATCTGGAAGCAATCCAAAACCTGTTGACAAACTTTTCATCAAGAAGACACCTCTGTATTCTCAATTTAAATTTGGTCACTTGAATGACATTAAACACACAAGCTCTGAGAAGAATACTTATGTGTTTAAACCCAAGGCAAGTCAGAATAAACATTATGTTAAAAAGCAGAAGTTTAGACAAACCTACAAACCAACTAACCCCAAAGGACCCAAGAAGATCTGGGTACCTAAAAACAAAATAATTCCTGTTGCAGATGTTCTTAGCAGCAAGGTCAGGACACCAATCATGGTACCTGGACTCTAGATGCTCACGACACATGACAGGAGAAAAGTCTATGTTCCAAAGCCTGGAACTTAGATCTGGAGGTGACGTGAAGTTTGGAGGGAACCAGAAGGGCAAGATCATTGGATCTGGCACTATTGGAAATGGTAAACTTCCCTCTATTACTAATGTTTTACTTGTTGAAGGGTTAAAGCATAACTTATTGTCCATAAGTCAATTAAGTGACAATGGTTATGATATTACCTTTAATCAAAAATGTTGTAAAGCTATTAGTCAGAAGGATGACTCTATCCTATTTAGTGGTAAGAGGAAAAACAACATTTATAAAATAAATCTTTCAGAACTTAAAGTTCAAAATGTTAAATGCCTCTTGTCTATTAATGAAGAGCAATGGGTCTGGCATAGAAGATTGGGCCATATTAATATGAGACGTATATCTCAGATTAATAAACTTAATCTTGTCAGAGGACTCCCTAATCTGAAGTTCACTTCAGATGCTCTTTGTGAAGCATGCCATAAAGGGAAGTTTTCAAAAACATCTTTCAAATCAAAAAATATTGTTTCTACTTCTAAACCACTAGAACTACTTCATATTGATCTGTTTGGACCAGTGAAAACTGCATCCATCAGAGGCAAGAAGTATGGATTAGTCATTGTTGATGACTTTAGCAGATGGACATGGGTAAAGTTCTTAAAACACAAGGATGAGTCACATTCTGTGTTCTTTGACTTCTGCAAGCAAGTCCAGAATGAAAAGAATTTCAAAATTATAAAAGTCAGAAGTGATCATGGTGGTGAATTTGAAAATAAATATTTTGAAAAATATTTTTCTGAAAATGGCATTGCTCATGATTTTTCCTGTCCTAGAACTCCACAACAGAATGGGGTTGTAGAGAGGAAAAACAGAACTTTGCAAGAAATGGCCAGAACCATGATCAATGAGACAAATCTGGCAAAACATTTTTGGGCAGAAGCAATCAATACAGCCTGTTATATTCAGAACAGAGTGTCTGTTAGACCTCTTCTGAAGAAGACTCCTTATGAATTGTGGAAGAACAAAAAACCCAACATTTCATATTTTCATCCTTTTGGATGTATTTGCTATATGTTAAACACTAAGGAAAATATGAGCAAGTTTGATTCCAAAGCACAGAAGTGTTTCATGCTTGGATATTCTGAACGCTCTAAAGGCTATAGAGTATACAACACTGAGACACAGATTGTGGAAGAATCTATTCATGTCAGATTTGATGATAAGCTTGGCTCTGAAAAGCCAAAGCAGGTTGATAACTCTGCAGATAGGGAAGTAGTCTTTATTGACTCTGAAGTTCCAGAAGCAGACAAAATTCAAGTGAAGGAACCAGAAGCAACTCCAGATGCTACTCCCTTAACTTCTCAGATGAATAATCTAAACATTTCTGAAGAGTCAACTATCAGAGGATCATCATCCAGAATTAAAACTTCTCATCCAGAGGATGTCATTATTTGAAAGAAGGATGATCCCATCAGAACAAGATCCTTTCTAAGATCATCTGAAGCATCACTATTTAGACTAGTGTCAGAAATTGAACCATCTTCTGTAGAAGAAGCTCTGCAAGACAATGATTGGATTATTGCCATGCAAGAAGAGCTAAACCAATTCAGCAGAAATGATGTATGGGATCTAGTTCAAAGACCTCAAGGATTCAATATAATTGGTACAAAATGGGTCTTCAGAAATAAGCTAAATGAGAAAGGAGAAGTTGAGAGGAATAAGGCAAGGCTGGCTGCTCACGGGTACAGTCAGCAAGAAGGTATTGATTACACTGAGACATATGCTCCAGTGGCAAGGTTAGAATCTATACGCCTTCTTATTTCCTTTGCTGCACAAAATAACATCACTCTGTATCAGATGGATGTTAAAAGTGTCTTTCTTAATGGTATTATAGAAGAAGAAGTTTATGTCCACCAACCTCCTGGTTTTGAAAATGAAAAATTTCCAGATCATGTTTTCAAATTAAAGAAATCTCTATATGGTTTAAAACAAGCTCCCAGAGCTTGGTATGAGAGATTGAGCAATTTTCTTCTGGAGAAGAATTTCATCAGAGGCAAAGTGGATACAACACTCTTTTGTAAAACAATTAAGAAAGATCTTCTAATTTGCCAAATTTATGTAGATGATATTATTTTTGGATCAACAAATATTATGCTTGGAAAGGAGTTTGTTACATGTATGCAGGCAGAATTTGAAATGAGCATGATGGGAGAACTCAGATTCTTTCTAGGAATCCAAATTAATCAAACTCCAGAGTGCACCTACATACATCAGACAAAGTATGTTAAAGAACTTCTGAAAAAATTCAACATGTCTGACAGTAAGCTGGCAAAGACTCCAATGCATCCTACTAGCTCACTTGGCAAGGAAGAGGTAAGTAAGAAAGTAGACCAGAAGCTCTACAGAGGTATGATTGGCTCTCTTCTTTATCTTACTGCTTCTAGACCTGACATATTGTTCAGTGTTTGTCTGTGTGCTAGATTCCAATCAGATCCTAGAGAATCACACTTGACAGCTGTCAAGAGGATTCTAAGGTATCTGAAAGGTACTTCTAATGTGGGTTTGTGTTACAGAAAATCTAATGATTTCAAATTAGTTGGATTCTGTGATGCTGACTACGCTGGAGACAGAGTGGAAAGAAAAAGTACTTCTGGAAGTTGTCAATTTCTAGGAAGAAATCTAATCTCCTGGTACAACAAGAAGCAACCCACAATTGCACTTTCAACCACAGAGGCTGAATACATTGCTGCTGCTGGATGTAGCACGCAGATGCTCTGGATGAAGAGTCAACTAGAAGATTATCAAATTTTTGAAAGTAACATTTCTATCTTTTGTGATAATACTTCTGCTATATGTTTGTCCAAGAATCCCATTTTACATTCTAAGGCAAAACATATAGAAATTAAGCATCATTTCATCAGAGACTATGTTCAGAAGGGAATCATAAATTTAGCCTTTGTTGATACAGATCATCAATGGGCAGATATTTTTACAAAACCCCTTGTTGAAGATAGATTCAATTTTATTCTGAAAAATATTGGTATGGATTTTTGTCCAGAATAATATTTATCAGAAGCAATTTTTTTTAGATGCAAAAATGCTTAATGATCTGAAGTATTTATTTTGATTAATTATTTTATTCTAATCAATATTTCTTTTGTGAAACTCTGAACTAACCATCTTTAGAAGATCTGAACGTTGGCTAACGTTTCATTTCTTAAGAGAATTCAGAACAGCATGCAAGTAAACACGTGTCACACAAAATCTGAAGAGGTGGCGTGTACATAACTGAAGAGACGTTTGAGGTGAAGTTTGAATAGTAAGAATCTTGGTTTTCCCCCCAAATTGTCAGAAGCATTTATTGTTTTGAAATGATTTTTATTCTCTTCATTTAATGCTTGCTCAAACGTGTATTTTTTTCTGACTGTTGATGTGCCTAAGTGTTTAGTATAAATACTTGTCTTGTATTCACTTTCACACTTTTCACCCTCTCAGAATTTACATGCGTTTTCATCTCCTATTCTCTCTGCATAAAAACCCAAAACCTAAGTGTTTGACTAAGCATTCTTCAATGGCGTCTTCATCATCAACAACTGCTCAGTTCCAATCTACTATGGCTACTGTGACTTCAGAAAACTTGGGTGTTGCTCCATATTCTCCTCCCAAAAGAACACTTCTAACGCCTGTTGATAAACTAGAAGTTCTGTGTGAATCTATGGTTGAGTTTGATTCTCTGGCAGATAATGGGTTTGAGTTTTGTTCCATAATTAGAGCTCAACGATGGGTTAAGTACTTTGATAGGCTTTTTGGACCAGTTTACCCTCTCCTTGTGAAAGAATTCTGGATTCATGCATCAGTTTATCCCAAGTTCATCTTATCTTCTGTGCTGGGAAAAGAGATTATCATCACAAAGGATCTGATAAGAAGATTGATAGGATATGAAGAAACAGATGGTGTTTCCCACTTGCCAGCTGGGCGTGTGGACATGGATGAGGTCTATGAGGAAGTTATGACTGCTGGTCAAGCTTCTAACAGATTCAAAGATCTGAAGCCTGATTACAAGATCTGGGCCAAGATCTTCATGGGATGCATCCACCACAGGAAGTCAACCAATTCTCCAGACTATGTCAATAATGAACAAATCTATTTCATGTATTGCCTTAGTCAGAGTACCAAGGTAGATCTTCCATATATTCTGTTCATGCATCTGTGGAACCATATCAATGCATCTAGAGAATCTGTGAAAGAGAAAGGCCAGAAGATCAGGACTTGGATCCCCTTTGGAAGGTTGATCTCAGATCTTCTTACTGATAATGGTTTAGTAACTGCTCTGTACGTTGCTGGGGTTACATAGGAATTAGAGTTTATTATGGGAAAGCCTCTGAACGCTAAAAGTCTTCTGAGACTCAAAATTGTTGATGAACTCACTACAGCTCCCAAGAAGCTGAATATGTCTGAATTGAATAAGAGGGTTCCTGTAGCTGACTTTCCTCTATTCTTTGCTGAAGAACCCATACATATAGTGCTTATGTATATAGAAGAATGCAAGAAGGAAGGAATACCTGTTCCAGCCAATGTGTTTCAGCTAGTTAAACAACCACTACCAGATGCAGGAGAAGAAGAAGAAGCACCACTTCAGAGGAAAAGGACTCAGCCTGTAGAAGAATCTGAACCTGCCCAGAAGAAGGTCAAGATTGCTGAGAAGCCCAAGAAGCTCTTGAAGAGAAAAGATTCTGAAGAAGTTGCCTTTGTACCTGCCAAGAGGATTAAAGTAAAAGGTACTAAATCATCTGTAACTTCTGCAAATCTTGTTATTAATGATTCAAATATTAAGTCTATTCCAAAACCACCTGTTACTCAAACTACTTCTGTTACTGCCCCCAGTTTTGTTTCACCTCAAAAATAAACAACAGGTTCTGTATCAAAACCATCTCAACCCAAAATACACATCAAACACTTTGTTCCACGTCCACAACCATCAGATCAATAACCATCAGAACAACAACCATCTGAAAAACAAACATCTGTTCAACAACAAACCTCAGAACATCCAGAAAACCAACCAAAAGAAGTTCAACCAGAAAAAGCCTCTGACAATCCACCATCAAATAATCCACCTTCTGAACCTATTGCACCTGTTACTTCTGAACCTACAAAAGTAACCTCTGCTCCTGTTTCATCAGAACCACCATCCAAACAATCTGACATTCCTTCAGAACCTACCAACACATCTGAACCTCACATCCCTGAGACAGAAGTTCTTGATGTCACTCCACTAAAAACAGTGTTTCAAGTATCTTCTACCTCTTGCACACCTACAACATCCTCCAACTCATCAGAATCAGAAATCCACCCAGATTTTCTAATCTCTCCATCTGAAAAATACTCTGAGATGAACCAACCTGAACCTGAACCTACCATATCTTCTAAAACTCCCATTCCAGATCTTATGCCTCCACCTGCACCATCATCTGAGTTATTAATCCCCAATTCCAATCCAACATCATCTGGTATATCTTGTGCCCAAGTTTCTTCTCTTTATCATAATCTATCTTATGGTTTCAAACTGAAAGATTTTTATGATAGAGTTGAACCTTCTGAACCCCTTAACCCTCTGAAACCAAAACTCAGACAGGCTCTTCCATCTGTGATTCTTTCATATATTCAATCAATGAACCATGTAGGATCCTTAGCAACAATATCTGCTACATCTGGTAAAGTTGTTGTTTCAGCTCTGCAACCTGCATCTGATAACACAGTTGCATCTGCTGAATCACCAAACTCTGCTTTCATACCATACTCTAATGAACCCTTTGATGATGTTTACCCTCGCACAAGACCAAAACCTCATTTGCTTAATGCTTTAAACAGATCCCTACCTCAAAAACCAGAAATTCCTTTCTTTCCATATTATCCCCCTCCTCTGATTTCCATCCAAAAATCACTTTTTCTACCAACTCCCAAACCTAAACATATAACTCTGGAAACCATGCTTAAACCACAGCCCAGACTTAATATTTATTATTTATTTCAAACTTTTTTGCAAGAAATACAAATGTCTTTAGGTATTGTTCAGAAGAAATGCTCTGAAACAATGGATGCAAATGAATCTGACATCATCTGGAAAGGATTCATCAATAGATTCAACATTGTAGCTTCAAATCTGAAGAACGTCTGTTCTGATGATGCAAAGCTCAGAGCTGAAAGGACTCTATTCTGGACTGTCAACAAAACTGAACCTCTGCTTCGTTTAGATGCTCCTCCACCTCCAACAGAATCTACTGCTAATGCATTAACTATGACTCTGGTAGAACCCTCTTCAGGATCTACAAAACCAATGTCAATTGACTCTATTCAGGCTACAGAACCTCCAACTTCTTCATCTGAGATAAAAATAGAACATCCAGACTTTGGAGACAAGATTGCTGCTCTAGAGGCTGGACAGTCAGAGATAAAATCCTGGATGGCTAAGCAGGATAAGAAGTCTGAGGATATGACAGAATGGATGTCAAAACAAGATGAGAAGAATGAAACTATGACTAAGTGGATGTCCAAGCAAGAGCAATCCTCCTCTGAGATTACAGATCTATTGAAGATGCTTTTGTCCAAACACTCTTAGATTTTTTTCATTCTAATGTTTTTGCATCTGTTGTTTGCATCTGAACTTTATTGCTATGTCTTCTGATGCTTACCTATGTACTCTTGCTCTGTTATTTTGAATGAATTAGTTTTCTCCATTGAATTATCTTATTTATTGTTCCTTTTACTTGTCTTTTTAAAAGTTTTTACTTTTTGCTTATGACAAAAAAGGGGGAGAAAATAAAAATCTGAACTGTTTAATATAACTTCACCAGAATGAATCTTCAGACATATCTATTCTATCTAACATTTAACTTGACTATTTCAGAATATTTGATAAGAACAATCTATAAAAGAAACTCTGAGTCTTTCAGATCATTTGTCTTTTATCAAACTCTGAATCTTATATCTGCAAGACATTCTGACCATAAAACGTTATAAGAACAAACAAGATCTAACTCTGAAGATTACTCAAGACAAAAGGGAAGTTTCTATTCCTTTTTCATATTTAACTCAGGGGGAGATTCATCATCTCAGGGGGAGTTATAATTCTTTATGTTCAGTTAAATAAAATTTCTGATACTTTTTGTCATCATCAAAAAGGGGGAGATTGTTAGAACACAGATTGGTTCTTAATAATAACTCTTTGTTTTGATGATAACTGTTAGGAAATTTTATATTTAAGAATTATATACTCTAAAAGTTGTTTGAGAGTTTTAATGCAGATTGAATTGAAATTAACTCTCTAGAAGCAAATCTGTTGTATACAAGAAGTTATCCTGACTCTGAAGCGCCAGATGCATCTTACAGAAGAATCTGATTGCTCTTTACAAAAGATCCTGAGCGTTGTCTCCAGAAGGATCTGAAGCAAGAAGCTCCAGAACATTCTGAGTCAGAAGCATCTGAAGATAGTCAGAAGCATCTGAAGCTGAAGCATCTGAAGCAAAGAAGAATATTGTTTGAAGAGTTTCTCAAAGCATAATTCTACAGAAGTTTCTGAAAGTACCAATGCTGCCAAGTACTGAAGTTCTGTGACAAATATGCTCTGATGATCAACACGCTGAAAGCACACATGCTGCAGAAGACTCTGATACAGCATAGTTCTGAATATCATTAGAAGACTCTGATCCATTCAGACTCTGAAGAACTTGCTGAAAACTAAAGAAGAAATATTCAAGAATATATCCGTTGGAGTAAATCAACGTCTCTTTCCTCATTTGTGCTAGACACAATTACACAGACAAAAAGGATTTTTCTGTGTTATCTACTTCAAGGAAAGGTCACTTGATGTGAAGACAAAAAGGATCATACCTTTTTGGGACTCTCTTTTCAACGCTCAGCATCCTTGGATCAGCTGCCTATAAAAGGAGAACTCCACCACATTCTTCAGTGACACAATTTGCTGAAAAGAAATCATATTATTCTAAGCTCTCATTATTTCATATTCTTCTTAGAATCTTTTGTACTTAAACTTAAGAGAAAAATCACTATTATGATAAAAGCTTTATAGAAGCATTAATACTCTTATATTTAATTTACATTGATTGTAAAGGTTATTCCTTAAGAGGATTCAGTTGGAATCATTAGCTCTTGAGAAGACTAAGAACAGTTGTTCTTAGGTGTTACTATTGTAATCAGTTTGATTTAATAGTGGATTAAGTCCTTGTTGAGAAAGGCAAATCACTCTAGGAAGGGTGGACTGGAGTAGTTGTTTAAACGAACCAGGATAAAAATAATTGTGTGATTATTTTTTAAGTCTTAATCTTTCATACTTATTCAACCCCCCCCCCTTCTAAGTATTATCTCACCTTCACATGCGTGCTGGTCAAATGAATCCACACCATTCATCAAGCTCAGGTCAAACATTCAACTCCACACATGGCATGCCACGCTGGCTCAACGGAGAGAAAAACCAGATGCCGGAGCACTGTGCTCCGGTCATCTTCTCTGGTCACACCACCAGAGTTGATGATCCAAAACTTCATCAAATTTGACAAAATCATACATCAAATTGATCGCCACGTTATGTAGAATCCAAATCTAGGTTTAGTTTTCATTTATCACTCAAGAATAAAGAGATTCGAAGCATCAAAGAATCAAGCATCAAACTGAAATCATCAAGAACACTACCCTAACCTATCCAGAATTTGCCTACAAACGTAGGACTTCAGTTTACAACAGAAATGGCATGGAACCAATGCATATTGAGTGAGAATTTTGGAGAAGAAGAATACCTAACGGAGTCTCTCCGTTGGAGCTTCTAATGGTATCAAGCTTGTGCAAAATAATCCAGATTCACTCAATGAACTTCAAGGAAGATGATTCTGGTGTTGAATTGCCTTGAATTTGATTCAATCTGGATTTTCACTTTTCACTTTTCTCTTGAATTCTCCAACTGTGTTCTTGCTCTTTCTCCACCAAAATGCACGAATAAAGGTGTAATCTTCATCTGGAGCTTTTATATTATGGATCAGCAATGATTTGGAGGCCCAATTTGGCCTGGTTATGGAGTAATCTTGAAATGCCCAAATTTGGAATGTTGAGTTCATACACACGTGAGAAATGGCTCCAATAAAATTCTTTTTGATTCAAATCACTTGTTGGGACTTGGAATTGATCATGTGGACTAAAATTCTCCCTTGATTTGATCTAATGGTGGAGATTGAATGTGTAACTTACATTTGAAGTAACATGAAATTACATGAGTTCTAGCTTGCATAACTCAAATCCAATTTGTGAATTCTACTTGGTGTGATATTGTGACTCAAAATATGCACAAACATGGTATGAAATGATTCCAAAACCAAATCAATTTAAATCATGACTTTAAAGTCCTTTTTCCATTGAATTTCTTCACCCATCTTCATATCCATGCCAAATCCATGACAACTTGATGTTCCATGATGGAATTGAGATCATTTGAAGCAAGTTTCATGTTGGGAAAAGTTCCATTTAAAGTGCACAAGATCATGAAATGGACCTATAATAAAAAATGACCTATAATCTCACTTTCCCAAAATACCACTGCCTTGCAAGCCTCATAACTTGAGTTCTACAAATGATATAAAGGACTTCTAGGACTTTTTAGAAAGATAAGATCATGAGGAACAACTTTCATGTTCATTAAAAGTTGAGGGGAAACATGAATCTAAGTCAAAAGTTCCTTGGAAGTTGGTTGACTTTTGTTGGCTGAAAATACATTCATCTAAGGACCCATAACTTGTCAGCATCATAACCTGAGTTCTAGAAATCCAATGAATGATTTCTAGTACTCAAAAGAAAGCTAAAAATATGCTCTACAAGTCTCATGTTTATGTCAAAATGAGATTACACTTTTATCTTGAGATATGTGGTCTTGAATTTGGGCACTAAACAAGGGATTTTACACTAACAAACCTCTGAAACCCTAATTTAGTAACTTCTCACACTCTTGATTCTTCTTGAATTGATCTTAAAATAACCTCTTAGATGCCTCAATACAAATTTCCATGACTCAAATGACATAGAATTAAGTCTTAATCTCCTTCAAATCCACAAAGGATCTTGCACTAGGCAGATGAAACCCTAGGTGTGTAACTTTTGATTGCAACCTCTTGCACATGATACAAATACTTGCATAAGCTCCACCATGGCTCTCAGAGCACTCAATGAGCTCCACAACACCTCATACCCATATCCATGAACTTGTAATCCTCAGATGATCCTCAATTGGCTTCTAAGATAGTAGATAAACAATACACATCCATTCACTTTCTCAAAGAGCTCTGACCAGCTTCGGATGACTTGATGAGCATTTGTGCTTTCTTGGAACCCTCTTGCTTAGTCTTGGACCCTTTGGTAACCTTCTCTTGCTATGCACACCTCTCTTGATCCCCTGCAAATGAACAATGATATGCAATGCAAATGCTAGAATAATGCAATGAAAACATAAGCCAAGTAAAGAAAAGGTGGGGAAAATTTTGGGGTACAACACTTGTCAGAGATTAGGTCCTACTTGTGAGTAGGAAGGGTTATGCAGGAAACTTGACTTTCAACCAACCCAGTTTTCTAGTTTTTTCGTCAGTGCAGACTTTTGATCTTGGATATTGTGGGTTTCTATTACTTCAGTGCTTTGGTATTCTGGTATTTTCTTGCCAGCGGAGTTCTGGTTTTGACTCAGTCAATAGCACAACAGTCTTGATCCCTTGTTTGCATCTGCATTTTCATCTACATATTAACATTTTGCATATATGTGTGATTTCAGGTTCCCATTTTTCCCTTTGATTCTGGTAATCTGATTCGCTGTCAACATGGAGCTTGGATAGAAAAGGACTATCACCTACAAGTTCCCGATGTCGGAGTTAAGACCTTTATTTGGTCTCATTTATATGGTTAATCATGGTGTAATTGAAGACTTCAAAAAATACTATGGGAAGATCTTGAGTTTCGTCTGTAAAACATCAAGATATGAACTAGGAGACATCCATACTTTGCTGCAGTTCTACGACCCTTAGTTACGTTGTTTTACTTTCCCCGGTTATGTCTTAGTTCCTACTTTGGAGGAGTTAGCTTTTTTTATGGGAGTTCCGGTCTTAGAGAAGATGCCTTTCTTTCATTCTGAGGAGGAACCTCACCTGACAAAGTTGGCCAACGCTCTTCATTTGAGAAAATCTGAATTAGATGGTAATGTGGTCTGGAGAAATGGGGTCTCTGGTTTTCCATTGTCTTTCTTGGTGGGTAAGGCTCAATATTTTGCTAAGGAGGGTTGTTGGGTGGTCTTCAACGCTATTCTAGACTTACGCATATATGGCATAGTTCTGTTTCCTAACATACTAGACTTTGTCGATACAGACGCTTTTCATATTTTCGTTTCCAGGAATCTTGTACCTACTCTTTTGGGAGATCTGTACCATTTAGTACATTACTAAAATGAAAAGAGAAGAGGAAAGAATCTTTCTTGTTGTGCGCCACTCTTTCACAAATGGTTTATGGAGCATCTTCCTCGAGCTGGAGCTTTTTTTGATACGTCAGATACATCTGGTTGGTCAGAAAGACTCATGGGTTTTACATCTGAGAATATTGTCTGGTTTAATCAAGACATGCTCGGCATGGAGATCATCTTTAGCTGCAGAAACTTTCCTAATGTTCCCCTGGTAGGAAGAAAAGGTGGTATCAACTATAATCCTGCTTTTGCTATCAGACAGTTTGGTTACGCTTTGAAGGGGCCCCCAAAGGAGGAGGAAATACAGTAATCTCTGTATTTCACAGGAGCGGCTGACTTTGATACTTTAGCCAGGATAAAGAAGGCCCGGGGAAGAGTTCATCGGAGAGCAAAACCTTCTTTGGGTAAGGGCGACTGCAGAGCTTATGGACCTTATGTGGATTGGATCCAGAAGAGGGTGGAGAGAGTGTTGTTACCATTCCCTGTCAGAGAACCTTTGTATCCTTTGGTTATTGAAGAACCTACGATAGTCGATATTCAGAGATATAATAAGCTGTGGGGCGAAAAAGAGGAATTACGCAAGGAGAATGAAGAGTTGAAAAAGGAGGTTAGTAAGCTAAAGAGAGAAAAGAATGAAGCAGTCTACTTGGGAAAGATGAAGATAGATGCCTTGGACAAGATGGGAAAAGAGTTAACAGAAGAGATTCGCGTACGAGAACGAGTCGGTCAAGTTCTGAAGAGTACTGGTAATGTCCTTAGACATAAGAAGAAAGAGCTGGATAAGGCATGCCTGGAGATATTCAAGTTCAATGATCAGTGGAATGTGGCGTTAACCGCCAACAAAGGAAGAGAAGATGGGATCCATAAACAAATTGATAGACTGAAGACACAACTTAGGATCAAGGATGAAAAAGCTTCATTGGAATCGTCTCATCCGTATGAAAGTGATCGTAAGTTATGAGAAACCCTGTCAGCACTGGAAGAGTTCAAGATAAGGGCAGAATTGAAGAAACTGAGACTCGAAGATGCCTTCGGAGAAGATGCTTGGGAAGATTATGCTCAAAGTTTGAAGGATGTTATCTGCAGAAGAGAGTTGCTCGTACATGCGTTGGTTGCAAGACATGAACACCTAGATACAAAGAAGCTATTAGAGGAGTTTTAGACTCATTACAGTGGCTGAAGAGAGTTATCTAATGCAGTTTTCTTTTAGTTTTCTTCTCTGTTATCTGGTATTGAGACCATCACCAAACTTGTTGGATGGGGTCGTATGATCATTTATTGTTGTATCTCTTGACGTTATTTTGTGTACGCTAACTTCCGTCCTCATTTTATTTATGAGAAGAGACTTGTGATTCTATCTGTTGTTCTCCAGTTTACTATTTGTTCTCGGAACTAGAATCAAGGGGAAGACCTCCCTGAATCATACATACATGCTTGCATTTTGTATTATCATTACCATGTTGCATAGCAGGTGTTCTTGGGACCGTCAATCTTATCTCTATTTGGTTTTCTTCCAGCAGTCTACAGGATAGCAGATCCGGCATTTCACATATACTATACAAGGGGGAATCAACAAAGAATCATGGATCAGGTACAACAAGAGTTACAGGAATTCAGAGACAGGATGACGCAGTTTATCGACATGATGCAGGGGATAGCCAATGGGCAAGAACAACTGAGAACCCTAGTCCAACCACTAATAGCCAGGGTGGATGGCAGTGGTGTCTTGCATGGAGGAACTACTGCTATTCCTCCCCAGCTGATGGTAGCATTCCTTAGGCCAATGTAATCCCTACTGTTGTTAACCCTCCGGGCGGAGGTCACCAAGCAGAAGTTAATGTAATTGGTGTAGGAGGTGGTGTGGGTGTTGCACATGGAGCTACAGGTCCTCACTGGGAAGAGGACGACCAAGATGACATGTTTTCAATGAGAGACTTGGACATGGGTCCCTCTACAGAGGCTGACAAGAGGTTCAAGATGATTGAAGAGAAGATGAAGAGCCTCGAGAACCAAAACTCTTTGGGATTCGACATGTCAAATCTAGGATTAATACCAGGGGTCAAGATTCCCCCCAAACTCAAAGTGCCAGATTTCGACAAGTACAAAGGGACGACCTGTCCTAGAGTACATCTCAAGACTTATTACCGAAAGATGTCAGCTTATTCCGACGATGATAAATTGTTAATGCGCTTCTTTCAGGTCAGCTTGTCAGGTCCTTCTTTAGAGTGGTATACGGGTCTGGAAGGGACATATATCAGGATTTAGAGGGATTTAGAGGAAGCTTTTGTTCGCCACTACCAATATAATAGTGATCTGGCACCAAACAGAGTACAATTACAAAACTTATCATAAAGAAACAATGAGGGATTTAAGGAATGCGCCCAGAGGTGGCGGGAATTAGCAGCTAGAGTTCAACCCTCGATGGTGGAATGTAAGTTAATTGACATGTTTGTGGCAACCCTGCCAGGAATATACTATAAGAAGTTAATTGGGAGCATGTCTTGAAGTTTTTCAGACTTAATCATAACAGGGGAAAGAGTGGAAATGGAATAAAGTTAGGGAAGATACAAAGTGGAGAATGGTCTACATCAGGAGGAATGAGGAAGACATATGGGAATTCAAAGAAAAGGGAAGGGGACGCGAATTTCGTATCAGCCTACAGAAACAGAGACTGAGCACAACATCAACGACAGTACCAACCTCAACCTCAACAACAAATTGCTAGTATAGCCATTTTGGCTGTGCCTCAGTAACCTACCATTGCACCTCGCCGTTATCAAGACAGAGGAAGGATGGCCAACAGGCAGTTTGACACGCCACCCATGCCTTACTCTCAATTATTGCAACATCTGTTGCAGTTGCAACTTGTTCAGAAAAGGACTTTAGCGCCGCTTACTGGCATACCTCCATCGGGCTATGACGCAAATGCTAGGTGTGATTTTCATTCCGGTGCTCCGGGTCATAACATTGATAATTGTAAAGCTTTTAAGCATAAAGTGCAAGATTTGCTTGACTCCAAAGTAATCAATTTTACGAATGAGACCCCGAATGTGAATCAAAATCCTATGCCGAATTATGGGGTGGCCAGAGCTAATGTGGTTATCGAGGGAGAAAGGTTAAACCTGATAACTAATATGGAGGAATTGAAAACATCATTGAGTTATGTGAAAGATATATTGTTGAAGGGTGGTGTTTTTCCTGGTTATTTAAAAGGTCGTGAGGGATATGGTATGCACCCAGAAGGATGTGCTGAGTTGAGGAATCATATTCAAGGTTTGATTAATGATGGAAGTTTGTAATTTGACAGAATAGTAGGGGAAGAGGACGTGAAGGAAGTTGATAATGAGCGGGATGAAATCTCAATGATTTCGATCCCATACCGAACAATCAATATTTCAGCGCCGCCGAGGCCAACTCCTATTATCATTACTACACCCGAACCAATGCCCTATGAGAGTACCAAGCCCATTCCTTGGAACAATGGGGAAGAGGTATTCTTCAATAGATACAAACAAGAGTTGGTGGAGACGTCATCTGGAGGATCTTTTGTTGATAATGTTGTTGGAGCAGGAGGTTTAACTAGGAGTGGCAGAGTGTTCTCTCCACCGGATACTAATGTTGAAAGAAATGACAAAGGTAAGGCTAAAGCTATAGAAAAGGAGGGTCAGCAACAGGGGGAGAAAGACTCCTTGGCGAAAGATGCTGAAGAATTCATGTGACTCATTTGCAAAAGTGATTATAAAATTATGGATCACTTACAACAAACACCCTATAAGATCTCGATCTTGTCATTGTTGTTGTGCTCTGAGGCACATAGAAATGCTTTGCTGAGGATTTTGAATTCGAATTATGTGCCGCAAGAAATTTTCGTTAATCAACTTGAAGGAGTAGTGGCTCATGTTAACGCTGGTAACAGTTTGGGCTTCACTGATTTGGATCTGACTCCCGCTCGAAGAAACACAACCATGCTCTACACATATCCACAGAGTGTAGGGGAGCTGTTCTGTCCCATGTGCTAGTTGATACGGGATCATCACTCAACATGTTGACGAAGAAAGCACTGATGAAGCTAGACACTCAGGGTTTAATTTGTACTCCAAGCGATTTGGTAGTAAGGGCATTTGATGGGACCAGGAGGTCAGTATTTGGTGAAGTCACGTTGTCGATTCAAGTAGGCCCAGAGATCTTCGACGTAGTCTTCTATATCATGGATATCCAACCCACTTATAGCTGTTTACTCGGCCGGCTATGGATACACTCTGTTGGGGCAATCACCTCGACTTTGCACCAAAAACTGAAATATATGGTGGATAGGAAGATTGTCACAGTCTTTGGGGAGGAAGATATCATGATCAGTCATTTGTCATCTTTCAAGTATGTAGAAGTGGATGGCGAGATTCATGAGACACTATGTCAGGCTTTTGAAGTAGTACAGATTCAGGAGAGGCCACTTGTTAAAGACAAAGTTCCAGAAATTTTGATGTCCTCGTTTAAAGAAGCTCGTGCTATTGTAGAATCCAGTTCTTCGCAGAAGTGGGGCCACGTTCTCAGGGTTTCTAACAAGCAAGACAAGTTTGGCCTGAAGTATAGCCCATCTTCTTCTCAGAGTGCTCCGAGATACAAAGGACCCGTTCAGTTCACCAGTGGTGGGGTTATTTTTGATAGGATTAATGTTGTGGGAGATGATGAAGAAGATAACGACTGCGACATGGATGCTTAGGTTCGTCCGTGTGTTCCCGGACAGAAAATGTGCAATTGGACTATGGAGGAAATCATCCAAGTCACTTCAGCAGAGTAATTTCTATTGTTCTGATTATGCTTTGTCCTATGTTCTTCCCAAGACGTAGTGGCTTTTCTTTGTAGGGCCCCTTTAATTTATGTTCAAACTTCTTATCATGAATGAAAGGCGCTCTTTTTGCATTCAAATGTGTTTGTGTTTGTTTTCATATTATATTAAGAATAAAAACATCAATCATGCAGGTTTCACATCTCAGATACCACCGATTCAGATTCGGCTATGACTCGATATGACTTTGACAATCCTATTTTTCAAGCCGAAGAAGAGACTGATGAAGATTGTGACCTACCAGAAGAATTGGCCAAACTTTTGAGGCAAGAGGAAAAAGTCATTCTGCCTCATCAAGAGGATGTTGAAGTTGTTAATCTAGGCACTAAAGATGACAAGAAACAAGTCAGGGTCGGGGCTGCATTGGAAGACAACGTCAAAAGAAGATTGGTTGAAATGCTCCGTGAGTATAGAGATGTCTTCGCTTGGTCGTATGAAGATATGCCAGGGTTAGATACCGACATAGTGATGCACCGTCTACCTCTTCGGGAAGAATGTCCGCCTGTGAAACAAAAGTTAAGAAGAACCAGGCCTGATATGTCAGTCAAGATTAAGGAAGAAGTCTAGAAGCAGTTGGATGCTGGTTTTCTTGCCGTCACAAATTATCCTCCATGGGTCACTAATATTGTTCCTGTGCTTAAGAAAGATGGAAAGCTCAGGATGTGCGTCGATTATCGAGATCTGAATAGAGCGAGCCCAAAAGATGATTTCCCGCTCCCCCACATTGATGTTTTAGTTGATAATAATGCTCAATACTCTGTGTTTTCCTTCATGGATGGTTTCTCTGGGTACAACCAAATCAAAATGGCCCCGGAGGACATGGAGAAAACTACTTTTATCATACCGCGGGGGACTTTTTGCTACAAAGTTATGCCTTTTGGATTGAAAAATGCAGGGGAAACTTATCAACGGGCAACAATGACTCTCTTTCATGATATGATTCATCATGAGATCGAAGTGTATGTTGATGACATGATTGCGAAGTTGCAGACGGAGGAGGTTCATCTGGTTAATCTGTTGAAGTTGTTTGAAAGGTTAAGGAAATTCAGGTTGAGGTTGAATCCAAATAAGTGCACATTCGGAGTGAGATTAGGAAAGCTGTTGGGGTTCATTGTCAGTGAAAGAGGAATCGAGGTAGATCCTGCCAAAATAAAAGCCATACAAGAGATGCCTGAGCCAAAAACAGAAAAAGAGGTTCGTGGTTTTCTGGGGAGATTGAACTACATTGCGAGGTTCATATCTCACCTTACAACCACTTGTGAACCAATATTCAAATTGTTAAAGAAAGATCAAGCATTCATTTGGAACGAAAATTGTTAAAGGGCATTTGAAAAAATAAAAGATTACTTGCAGGAACCTCCGATACTGATACCTCCAGATGTAGGAAGACCTTTGATTATGTATTTGACGGTTCTTGAGAATTCAATGGGTTGTGTGCTCGGTCAACACGACGAGACAGGCAGAAAAGAACACGCTATCTACTACTTGAGTAAAAAGCTCACATAGTGTGAGTCAAGATACTCGATGCTAGAGAAGACATGTTGTGCACTCGCTTGGGCAACCAAACGCCTAAGGCAATACCTGTTAAATCATACAACCATGTTGATTTCAAAGATGGATCCGATCAAGTACGTATTTGAAAAATAGGCGCTTTCCGGGAGAATTGTTGGATGGAAGATGGTTCTGACCGAGTACGATATTCAATATGTTTCCCAAAAGGCCATTAAGAGGAGCGTTTTGTCATAATATCTCGCAGAACAACCAATTGAAGATTATCAACCAATGAGGTTTGAGTTTTCTGACGAAGACATAATGTTTTTAAAGATGAAGAACTGTGATGAGCCTATACCAGATGAAGGTACCGAAATTGGCTCTCAGTGGAAGTTGGTTTTTGACGGTGCTGTTAATTCATATGGCAACAGAATTGGAGCAATCATTACAACTCCTCACTGTTCTCACATACCGTTCACCGCCCGATTAACATTCACCTGCACCAAAAATGAAGTTGAATATGAAGCGTGCATCATGGGTATAGAAGAAGCTATTGATTTGAGAATCAAGAATCATGATGTATATGGTAATTCAACTTTAGTCGTCAATCAGATCAAAGGAGAGTGAGAAACCTGTCAACCCAATCTGGTGCCTTATATGAACTATGCAAGAAGACTGTTGCCTTTCTTCGACAGGGTCGAATTTCATCATGTGACAAGGGCTGAGAAACAGATGGCGGACACTTTGGCAACATTATCATCGATGTATAAAGTTAATTACTGGAATGAAGCTCCAATGATCACTATCATGCGCCTCGATAGTGTTGCACCCTAAAATTTGCTCAACCTATTTCACCTGGTTTATGTTTCAATTGCATTGTCATTTGCATACTAAACCATGTACATAGTCTAATCATTTGCATAGCATAGCATAACAAGTCATCTAATAGGGGACCAAGTGCCATTCTTATCAGAATGAGGCCCATCAAGGGGTTTTATTCAGGTTCAAGACCATCCAAGTAATCAAGAAATGAGTTGAAGCTTTGAAAAGTTTGAAGGTTAACCAGTGGATTTCTCTCCCAATCTTGGGGATATGTTGAAGATCATCAATGAGTGTGTGAGCCATGAAAGGTGTACAAAGATCATGGAAGACCTAGATGGTCATTTTGAAGATGAGACAAGTCATTGATGCATGTACAAGAGCTACAGTTGAAGTGCAGTCAACTAGGGTTTCATCTGGGTCAACCCTAGGTCAACTAAGTGATTGAAGAGCATCAAGGTTTAATTGGAGGTTGTGGAATTCATGAACTGATATGTGTATACATGTGTGGTGTTGTGCCAAGGAGAAATCAAAAAGAATCAAGAAGAAGAGGAGTTACTAAATTAGGGTTTCAGTGTAAAAAACCCTAATTTAGGCCTAACTTCCAAGTCAGATAAGTCAAAATGCATGTTTCAAATGAATTCTTAGTCAACATGAAACTTGTAGAGCTTCTCAATATCTTTAATTTGAGTACTAGAATTCTTCAAGGAAATTTATAGAACTCAAGTTATGGTTCTTGCAAGTTATGGGTCCCCAGAGGACACTGAAATTTATCTGTGAAAGTCACTTGACTTCCAAGCAACTTTTGCCCATCAAGGAGTTTTCAAATGGATTCTTGGCCAACATAAGTGTTGTAGATCTTGATCTTAGCTTTAATTTTAGTACTAGAAGTCCTCAAGGGAATTATTGAACTCAAGTTATGGTCTTGGCAACCCAGGGGTATTTTGGGAAAGTTGAATTACAGGTCATTTTTCAACATAGGCCCAAATCTCCATCTTCCACTCCTCAAATGCAAAAATGTTCAACATGAGATGTGTTCAAAATGATGTTTTTAGGCTAGATAAGTGGTCATGAGAACTTGGAATGGCTTGCTTCACAAAATCATAAAAATGGCCTAAAATGAAGGTATATTTTAAATGAACCAAAGTTGGAAATTAGGGTTTTTGATCTACACAACCAAACCAAGGCATATGATATACCGATTTGATTGTAAAAAGCATTTTGAGAACATTGACATTGCCACAATTTCGAATTGAGGATTATTTTTAGGACTTGCTTTCTAAATGGCTTACTTGAATCATAAGGTACATATGCAAAACCACACTTCCAAGAAAATACAAGGCTTCTTTCCATCCATACACCTCCAATATCTCATTTGGAGAGATTCTCAACTCAAAACAAGTGCAATTGCAAGGCAAAACACGAGCTGGTGTGAGTGCATAGCATGATATGATATCTCATGACATGAGATGGTGAGTTTCTCATTGGATCAACCTAGAACTTTCTAGAGTCTTCATTCACACTCTATATATGCATATGAAGTGATCCCAAGCAAGATTTGGAGAGAATTGAAGGAGAGAAGAGAGATTGAGATTGAAATTTTTCTGTTGCAACTCAGATTCGGTTACAAGCAATTCATCCTTTTCCATCCAATTTCTTGATCATATTTGCTTCCATTTGTGCTAGTGAGTGTTTCCAGATCAAGTTCCAAGCAAATTGGTGGAGGAAACGTGTTCTTGCCATTGAAAATTTTCATCTGCAACTCACTATCGGGTTCCAAGATTCAAGAGGTTTCAACCATTTCTTTTGCATACAGAAGCAAGATTGTGACTCATTTAAGGTGTATCGAAGTTCTCAAAGCTTGATTTGAAGATTTCATACCTCTGTTCATCTCAAATTTGCAGGTAGGTAAATTTCAATCCACAGTTTGATTTAGGTAGTTTCAATTGGTTTTGATTAGTTAGATTCATTATAGATGATCATGTGGAGCTTTCTGGTAGCTTTAGGATTGATTTAGATACAATTAAGTGAGTGACTCAATTTCTGTTCATGCTTGTATCTTGTTGTTCTTGGTGTTATAATCATAATTTGATGGCTAGAAATGCTCAGTGAAACATGGTGAAGAGATTAGGTTAGTCAGTTTTAAGTTTGGGGAGTTTTGATGATTGACCAATTTCTGAGATGTCCATCGTGTTTTGAGGAGGAAGATGTTTCAATATGTTTAATTGCTATGGTTAGATTCAGTGTAAAATTCTGAGTGGATTAGGGTTTTGAATTTTTGCATTTGATGAGAATTTGAGGGAGCACGATGAAGAGGAAGATGAAGTTCAAACTCTGTTCATCCATGGCTTTTCCCTCCATGAGAGTTCAAAGGAAGAAGATGATCTGAGCACCCTTGGATTAGAGCAAGACCTTTGACTAAAACGAAATCCAACGGCCGTGAGTTGCTCTCAGTTTGTGAAGGAGAAGGCTGAGGGTGAAACGCATCGTTTCATTAAAGTACCAGTTTGGGCTTAAGTGAGATTCATGATATCCACACCCCCTCTAGAGGCCCATCCAAGAGATACACTGAATTGGATTGCTTCCTGCACCGAGTCTTTTCCATTTTCACTTTATTTTCTGATTGCATAATTGGGCCTTATGCGCATTGCTGTTACCACCCCCCTTCTGGGCCCAGTTGGTGGATGCATTGCTTTTAATTGCTATTTGACACATACGTTTTACATTTTTCCATATTTTCCTTTATTTTCACACTTTATGTTTATTTCTTTGAAAATTCATAATAAATTGAAAACCCAATATTTTTGATTGAGAGTTTTTTTCCCATTTTCATCAAGACATCAAGAAAATTATAAAAGAATAAAAAATGTCATTTCATGCATTTTTCTATTTTTGGTTTATTTTTACTTTTAATTGCTTTTATTCCACTTTTATTTAATGTACCAAATTTCTGAATTTTGTATGATCATTTTCCTTTGATTTTTGATGCCATTCTTTTTTCTATAGTTATATTAGAGTATTAGGTTCCCCTTGGAATTTTATCACATTTTTGTGATTTAATTTTAGTTAGTTTTGAACATCAAACTTTAGGGTGCTAGAATTAGGGTTTCAACTTGACATAGGTGCATTCAACACATAGTTCTTGGGTTTTTAATTTGATTTAGGCCTTGGGATTTATATGAGGTACAGGGTACATATCTAGGATCCCTTAGAAATAAATATAGGATTTTATGGTGAATATTTCCATTTTATTTTATTTTTGCAAGTTGATTGATATTGGTGTGTTTCCCTCTTGGGAAGTTGTTTGTTTGCTGGGTTTTGGGCATTTCCATTGGGTGATTAAGCTTGTGCTTGGCTTGAGGAGTATGTGAAGACTTTGAGGATGATTGGAGACAAGTATTGATGCTTGGAGCTTGTGCTTGAAGATTGCTTGTTGAAGGCTTAGTAGATAGGAGATATAGGGAGAGCTCTAGAGTAGACTGATTTCTTCTGTCAAACATAGAGAGCTTCTTGTGCCTCTATTCCATCCTATGACACAAGGTCCCCTAAAATAGTTCCATCTCTCCTTAGGAGGGATGTAGAGAATGCTTTGATTGGGTAGAATCTTGAGGATAACTTTCACTAGCTGTGTTAAGATCTTAGTGATTTCCCTGGGTTATCATTAAGCCTCTTAACATTTCAACTTCCTCTATTACTTGATTCTCTCCTGTGAGTGTTTGCCTTGAAGTTGTAGACCTATTGGGGATAAGAAGTTCATTGATGACTGGATAAGATGAAGCTTGTAATTGTCAAAACTGGGTATCTGTTGAAAGCTAGGGTTTTGCTGAGGATTGAAGCTGTTTGTGCTTGCTAAAGTTGAAGATTATTGGAGATAAGAGCTTACCTGAAGCTTAAACCTCATTGAAGAGAAGATAGGATCTTGCCTAAAGTTGTTACTGTCAACCTTTTGCTGTTTATCACCTGTAGCTGCCAGAGCTGGTGTTGTTTGGACTGTTGCTGTAGGAGCTAGTGTGGCTTTCTGAGCTGGTGTTGGGTGTGGTTTTCTTTGCTGTATTGTCTGTTGATTTTCCCCTAGGTTGGAAGTGAAGCTGTTTCACTTTGCCTATTATTTGCTGCTGCATCTCATGCATGTTTACTGTTTACTGTATATATGCTGTTTCTTTTCCGTCTACCCCCTAGGATCTTTGATTTCCTCTGTGCAGGAGGGAATTATGACAGACATTAGGTTGTAATCCATGCATGATAACATTAGGGTAGTTTTGATTCCCTTTCAAACCCTAGGATTTTTTAGACTTCTTTCTCTTCTATCTCAGAACAATTCAAGACACAGTAATAAGGATAGTCGACGCCGTACGCTACAAGCCTTAAGCTATTTGAGAAAGATTGCTGAGGGGTCACTCTTCAGTAATCTGATTGCTTAGTGTGTTACCCTTAGGGTGACATATGACGTAGTCACCCTCAAATCATAGTCTCTAGTGCGTCAGAGATTGCAAACATCATAAAAAACAATTCTTGCGTAAAAGACTGAAAACAAACATCAAAGTGTCATTTTTGTCCGCTTGGACTCTTAATCAGGACAAACCCTTTCATAAGGAGATAAAAACAGTCAGACAAGCTTGTGTCTTCCGTAGCCCGAACTATGTTTGCTCTGATCTTTCATGCTGTATGAAAGTACGTAGGCACAGAATGCGATATCCTAGCGAGCAACCTTCCCCTCCTTTCCCATAGGTAGGCGAACTACATTGACTCTGATTTCTCATTCCAGATGGGAATACGTAGGCATAAAGTGCGATACTTTGTCGAGTCATTTTATTTTCTTTTAACCCCAAACCTGTAGCGTAGATAGAATAACAATCCGTACTAGAAAACAAGCGTGGATCCTGTCGAGTACGACGAACGTGAGGGGTGCTAATACCTTCCCCTTGCGTAACCGACTCCCGAATCCAGGATTTGGTTGCGATGACCATTCCTTTCCCGTATTTGCGGTAGGTTTACTTCGAGCGTTTCCTTTCCCTCCGTTGGGATAAATAACGCACGGTGGCGACTCTTCTGTTCAGCCGGCGCCGATTTTCGCAGTAGCGACAGCTGGCGACGCTGCTGGGGACAGGAATATCCCCTATGCGAGTCAATCCTAGCGCTTGTTTTCCCGTCAGGGGTGTTGTATAGATTTACGTTTCTGTCTTTACTTTCCGCATTTTATTTATCAGCTTTATACTGTTATTGCTGCTGTGGGAAGGGGATAATCTGTTGAGAGATAAGTCAGACCTGGGCTTGAGGTTACACATAGACTTAGAAGTAGAGAGTAGTGGTTAGCCTGCTTGCTTAGCTCGCACTAGCTAGCCACGGAATTTACGCTCGGACGAGATTCTCTTTGATGCTTCTTGCCTGGCTCTTAGGGCTCGACAAGTTGTCTGACCCGAGGATTGTCGACTTTGGGAACCTATCAATTGGGATACAACTAAGTGAGGCCGCTTCAAGGGATGATGATGCCACACCTTCTGGGTATCGTATCATCGCTCTTGAAAGTCTGTGACGTTGAACCCGCATAGGATGTCGTACCTCGTCTGCGAGTTAAGTACATACCTGTGAGGGGTAGGTGGGTCTATTTGCAGGAAACCTTTGACCTCAGAACACCTGGTTTATCTCTGTTAGTGAGATGTGGTTACAAGGTTCAGTTGAGTGGTTGGCTTGGTTTGAGATAAAGATTGGATGGTTCTCAAGGCTTCAGTACAGAACAACACAGTTCATCAGCATTGCACTTGGTCCCTTGTTTTCATATGCATGTGCATTTTCATGATTGCATTTCATTAACATGTATTTATGTTGTAGGTGATCATTCCCCTCTGATTCTAGTATATCTTCTAGCCAGACATGGAGTCCGTGAAGAAGACAGTTGCTTACCGGTTGCATTCGCCAGATGTCAGTTCCTTGCTGGGTTTAGTTGCTCTAGCAGATGAGAGAGTAAGGGCTGAGTTCAGGGTATCTTATGGGAGATTGCTTAGCTTGTTGTACCGACCTTCAGCATTTGAGACGACTGAGGTGTATACTTTGATGCAGTTTTATGAGCCGCAGCTGAGATGTTTTTTATTTCCTGACTATATTCTAGCACCCACTTTGGAGGAGTATTCTGCGATGTTGGGAATTCCTGTGCTAGACCAGATGCCCTTCATACATATTGATGCTGAGCCTGAGTTAGATACACTCACTGAGACTGTCAGTTTGGATGCTTCTGAGTTTCCGGGAGGCTTGGTCAAGCTGAATGGAGCTTGTGGTTTTCACTTGTCTGTCCTGGTTGAGAAGGCTACGCAATGCGCAAAGAGTGGATGTTGGGTTGCTTTCAGTGCTATTCTAGCTGTCTGCATCTATGGGATTGTCCTGTTTCCTAATGTGCCAGACTTTGTCGACTCAGATGCCTTCCTGATTCTTTCCTCGAAGAATCCAGTTCCCACTCTCTTGGGCGATGTTTATCATTCCATTCATTACAAGAATGAGAAACGTCGTGGCAAGAATGTTTCCTGCTGTCTTCCTCTCCTGTACAGGTGGTTCCAGGGGCACCTTCCGAAGACAGGACCTTTTGTTGATGCTGTTGATACTTTGGATTGGCCTTCCCGGTTGATGGGGCTGTCTGCTGAGAATATCGTTTGGTTTGATCGGAGCATGCTTGGTACTGATGTTATATATAGTTGCAGTGGCTTTCCGAATGTCCCCTTGATTGGACGGAAAGGCTGTATTAACTATAACCCTTCATTGCTGGTACGACAGTTCGGTTACGCTTTGAGAGACGCTCCTATTGAGAAGGAGATACAAGAATCTCTGTATGTCACAGGGTTATTAGACACGGCTGTGTTGATCAGATTGAGACATGCATGGGCTAACATCCATAGGAGGGGGAAGGCTTTGCTCGGTAAGAGCAACAACAAAGCTTATGATCCTTATCTGGCGTGGATCCGCGAGAGAGCTAGTGCTTCTTTGATGCCTTATCCTGCTGTGGAACCCCTGTATCTTCCATTGATTGAGGTACCTCCTTCGGAAGAGAGCGAGAAGTATAACAAATTGTTGGCTGAAAACGAGGAATTGAAGAAAGCCAATGAGGAGTTAGAGAAGGAAATCTTCCAGTTACGTCGTGAGAAGAAGGAAGCCACCTTCACTGTGAAGGAACAGACTGAATTGATCAACAAGTTGGGATCAGAGCTGACAGAAGCAACCAAGAAGAAAGAAAAAGTGGGAATAGCCTTAAACGGTGTTAGCAAGGTGCTTACTTCCAAGAAGGAACTTCTAAGCAAAGCTCATGCCCGTCTCAGCAAGTGGGAAGCTTTGTGGAGTGCCGCGCTTACCAAGCGGAAGGAGCGCAAAGAAGAATTGAAGTTGCAGATTGCCACGCTAGAGGAACAGATTAGAGCCCAAGACGCAAAGATTGCTGAAGCGACATCACTTAGGAGCGCTGCTGAGCTCAGAGTAAGTGACATTGATGAGAAGCCGAGAGGGTATGAAGAGAAGGCCGGTTCCAAGAGGTACAGAGTTGACGAGAGTTCTGGCAAAGGAGCCTACCAGGATGATGCCAAAAAGCTGAGATCCACTACCGAGCGGCATGCCTTACTGATTCAGGAGCTGATCTTCCGACTAGGGCACTCAGAGACGATGAGGATATTGGAAGATGTCAGAGCACGCCATTTGGCCTGATTTATCTTTGCCTTGCCTTTGTTATTTGTACTTGTATTTGGACCATCGCCAGGCTTGTTGGCCGAGGTCTCCTCAGTTGTATTCAGTTGTACTCTTGTACTCAGCCTCTTGGCATATGTTTATATATGAGGGTTTTCTGATTCCATGCTTGTTTGATAAGGACTCCATTGTCATGATGGCGTTTTCTCCGAAACTAGAATCGGGGGGAATATAACCTGTAGCATATTTACATACTTGCATCTGCATTCATATTGCATGACTGGTATTCTCGAATTTGTATCTTATTTCCTGCATCTGCAGGTTTCCAGGATTGACGAACAAAGAGTTCACCGCTACTCAACCCGAAGCAACTGCAAAAGAATCATGGATCAAGTCTAAGTAGAGATGCAAGAGATTCGCAAGAAGTTGAACCTGTTCATGCAGGCCATGGAGAGCATTGCCAAAGGCCAGGAGAATCTCCAGACATTGGTGCAGCCGCTGCTGACACGGGCTAATGGAAACGGCAACAATGACCACAACTCTGTGCATGTCGAAACTCTTCATGGGGATGGTCCCCCTACGCCTGTGGTTCCTCCTGTGGTGACCCCACCTGTTGTGGTTGTAAACAATGACGCTGGCGCTGGCAATGGTAATACAGGGAACGGAAATGAGACTATTGTTAACAATGTTGGATTCGGAGACGCCAATCTGGGCGGTGGTAACTTCAATGGCGGTAATGGTTTTGGTAACAATGGGTTCGGCTATAATGACCAGGGGTTTGAGTACGGCACTCAGGGTTTCGTCTATGACGGTTTCGGTAACGCTAACTAGGGTTATGGTGGAAATGGTGCTGGATTGATCCCTGTCAACACTGGTTTCAATCAAGGTTACGACAATGGGGGACGAGGTCCCATGACTAATCAGCAGGGTTTTGGTCGCAACACTGGTTATAACGGGTACGGAAATGAAAATGTGAACTGGGGCGAAGATTGTCAAGAGGACGCCTTTTCTGGAAGAGGCATGGGATTTGAAGGACCCTTTGACAATACTCAGAGGATTAAAATGCTCGAAGAACAGGTAAAAGGTATGGCTAATTAGAATTCTACCGGACTAGACATGACTACTATGGGCTTGGTGCCTGGGCTGAAGGTACCGCTGAAGTTCAAAGCGCCCACATTCGACAAGTATAAGGGGGACACCTGCCCTAAGGTGCATGTCTGTGCTTATTACAGAAGGATGTCCGTGTATTCAGATGACGAAAGGATGCTTATGCATTTCTTTCAAGACAGCCTATCAGGACCGTCACTCGAGTGGTACATGGGGTTGGAGCCCGCTCAAATCAAAACCTGGAAGCAATTAGCGGATGCTTTCGTCCTGCATTATAAATATAATAGTGATCTGGCACCGAACCGAGTTCAATTGCAAGGTTTGTCGTAGAAGAAAGAGGAAAGCTTTAAGGAGTATGCGCAGAGATGGCGCGATATGGCAGCAAGAGTACATCCTCCGTTGACTAAAAGAGAAATGAATAGCATGTTCATTGGAACCTTTACGGGGATATATTTCGAAAAATTGTTTAATGTTTCGTTGAGCAGTTTTTCAGATTTGATTCTCATGGGTGAGATGGTCGAAGACAGTATTAAGGTGGGAAGATTTCACGCAGGTGAGTCTGCCCTCGCAGGAGGTACCCGAAAGGCATTCGGTGGTAGACGTCAAGGTGATTCTAGTGCTGTGTTTGGCGGCAGGGGCCGGGGAAGAGGACGAATTCAGTATGCTCAGCATCAACAGGTCGCTAGTGTTACCATCCCTTTTCCACAACAACAACAGCAACAGCAGCCGCAGCAGCAACCACAAAGGCAACACCCCATCCAACGCAGCATCCTAGAGGGCAAGCCAAGGCGAGTATTTGAAACGCCTCCTTCAACCTACGCCGAATTGCTTCAAACACTGCTAGGGTTAAATTTGGTTGAGAAGAGGACCATGGCACCGTTAACGGGCAATCCCCCGTTTGGCTATGATGCTAGTAAACACTGTGATTTCCACTCCGGGGCGCCCGAACATGATATTGAAGGTTGTCATGCGTTTAAACATAAAGTCCAAGACTTGTTGGACAACAAAGCTTTCAACTTTGGACAGGCGGGTCCAAATATAGTACAACAGCCTATGCCCAATCACGGGGCAAATGTCATCCTGACCGAGGAGAATTTGAATCTAGTGACTGATGTCAACGAGCTGAAGACACCGTTAGGTGAGATCAAAAGCAGGTTGTTAAAAGGGGGTGTATTCCCGGGGTGCGACGAATTGTGCTTGGATTGTTGGATACAGCCAGAGGGTTGTAATGAGTTGAAACAGGGTATTCAGGCTTTGATGAACGAAGGAACATTGCAGTTTGATAGAACCACATGTGAAGAGCCTGAGGAGGCGTTGTGTGATAAGCCAAACGATGTTGCTACAGTGACAATTCCAAGGAAAACAATAACTATAACGGTGCCCGCTAGGCGGCCGATGATCACTATTACTAAAGCAGGGCCAGTCCCTTTTGAAAGTACCAAAGCAGTGCCATGGACTTACGGGTTGGAGGTTTATTGCGATGGTGAGAAAATTGAAGTAAATAAACAACCAACTGGGGTTGTAGATAATATGGTCGGAACAGGAGGTATGACCAAAAGTGGAAGAATCTTCACATCGCCTGAGGTAGAGGCAGAAAGATTGGCAAAGGGGAAAGCCAAGGTAGATGAGAGTGGCCCCTCGCAGACGAAGGAAAAGGAAACATCACTTAAGGATGTGGAAGAGTTTATGAGGCTCATCCGTAAAAGTGATTACAAAATTGTGGAGCACCTCCAGCAAACGCCATCAAAAATCTCGATCTTGTCATTACTATTATGTTCCGAGGCCCATCGGAACGCTTTGCTGAAGATCCTAGACACGTCATTCGTTCCTCAAGATGTTTCGGTTAATCAATTAGAAGGGGTGATGGCGCATGTTAATGCAGGGCACAGTTTGGGCTTTACGGATTTTGATCTGACTCCAAGAGGGAGAGAGCATAATATGGCGTTGCATGTATCAGTAGAATGCCGGGGCACGGTCATGTCCCATGTTTTAGTGGATACTGGGTCTTCCTTGAACGTGCTTCCGAAGAAAGCAATGATGAAGTTGGATGTCAGGGGGATTCTCTGCACACCTAGTGACTTGGTGGTCATGGCATTTGATGGTACGCAGAGGTCAGTTTTCGGATCGATAACATTACCATTGCAGGTGGGGCCGGAAATTTTTGAAACTGAATTCTATATAATGGACATCCAGCCAGCGTATAGTTGTCTCCTTGGACGCCCATGGATCCATGCCGCCGGGGCAGTCACATCCACGTTGCACCAAAAGTTGAAATATATGGTGGGGGATAGTGTCGTCACCGTTTGTGGAGAAGAAGATATTCTGGTTAGCCATCTGTCTTCATTCAGATACGTGGAGGTCGACGGCGAAATCCACAAGACACCCTGTCAGGCATTTGAAGGGCTAAAAATTAAAGACAAAGCTCCAGTGCCCAAGATATCAGATGTGGCAGTGTCATCGTATAAAGAGGCTCAGGCTCTGGTGCAGGCAGGCCAAACCAAGGGCTGGGGTCAGGTGTTGGAGATTCCCGTGAAGAACGACAGGTTCAGGCTTGAATATCATCCTTCTTCATCAGCATCCTCTTCAGGAGCGCCCAGGTTCAGAGGGCCAATAACCATAACGCAGAATGGAGTATGCTTCGAGACTATCAACGCTGTTTCCGATTCTGAGGAAGGAGATAGCGACTGTGATATGGACGCGTGGATCAAGCCAGGCGTGCCAGGACAAAGTCTCTGCAATTGGTCTATCCAAGAAATTGTTCCTGTGACAACTAAACAGTAATGATTTATTTTTTAATTGTTGAATAATCCTGTGCCCTACTTGGGGCACAATGATTTTTCTTAGGGCCATTTTGGTTATGTACATTACATTGTTTAATCATGAATAAAGGCGTTTTTTCATATACAAATGTTGTGATCCCTGTTTTTCCTATTTTTATTTTTACAATAAAATGGCAACGTGGTTATTTGCTTTGTACGCGTTTTGAAGCATTTAACCATTTCCTTTGCAGGATTACTATTTCAGATGACATCTATGATCCGCCTATGAATCGCTTCGACTTCGAGCACCCGGTATTTCAGGCTGAGGAAGAGATTGTCGAAGATAGCGAAGTACCAGAAGAGTTGACCTGGTTATTGAAACAAGAAGAAAGAATCATTCTGCCTCATGAGGAGGTCATCGAAATCGTCAACTTGGGGTCGGAAGGGGTTGAAAGGAACATCCGTATAGGGGTTGCACTGCAAAGCGACATCAAGCAAAGGCTGGTTGAGATGCTCAAAGAGTACAGTGATATTTTTGCTTGGTCGTATGAGGACATGCCTGGGCTGGATACAGATATAGTTGTTCACCGTCTGCCATTAAAAGAAGAATGCCCGCCGGTTAAGCAGAAACTCCGAAGAACTAGGTCGGACATGGCTGTGAAGATTAAGGAGGAAGTTCAAAAACAGTGGGATGTTGGTTTCCTAGCTGTTACAAAATATCCCTCATGGGTCGCTAATATTGTGCCAGTGCCAAAGAAAGACGGTAAGGTGCGAATGTGCGTAGACTACCGTGACTTGAACAAGGCGAGCCCAAAAGATGATTTTCCACTTCCTCACATCGATGCGCTGGTTGATAACACTGCTCAATTCTCTGTATTCTCCTTCATGGATGGCTTCTCGGGCTATAATCATATCAAAATGGCGCCAGAAGACATGGAGAAGACTACTTTCATCACTCCCTGGGGAACATTTTGTTACAAAGTGATGCCCTTCGGATTGAGGAATGCTGGGGCAACATATCAACGTGCTATGATGAGTCTCTTTCATGACATGATGCATAAAGAGATCGAGGTTTATGTTGATGATATGATTGCCAAATCCCAGACAGAGGAGGAGCATTTGGTTAATCTGCTGAAACTGTTCAAGAGGCTTAGGAAGTTCAGGTTGAGACTAAACCCTAACAAGTGCACCTTCGGGGTGAGATCGGGTAAACTGCTGGGGTTTATCGTGAGCGAAAAAGGAATAGAGGTTGATCCTGTGAAAATAAAAGCAATACAAGAAATGCCGACGCCTAAAATAGAAAAAGAGGTGCGCGGGTTTTTATGGAGATTGAACTATATCGCCCGGTTCATATCTCACTTAACGGCCACGTGCGAGCCGTTATTCAAGCTGTTGAAAAAGGACCAGGTGGTGACCTGGAATGAAAACTGTCAAAAGGCGTTCGACAAGATAAAAGAATATTTGCAGGAACCTCCTGTGTTGATACCCCCAGTGGCCGGGAGACCGTTGATTATGTATTTAACGGTTCTTGAGGAAAGTATGGGTTGTGTTCTCGGTCAGCACGACGAGACAGGACGTAAAGAGCATGCAATCTACTACTTGAGTAAAAAGTTCACCGACTGTGAGTCCAGATACTCAATGCTCGAGAAAACGTGTTGTGCGATAGCCTGGGCCGCCAAATGTTTGAGGCAATACATGCTAAATCATACAACCCTGCTCATTTCAAAGATGGATCCAATCAAATACGTGTTTGAGAAGCAAGCACTCTCCGGAAGAATTGCCCTATGGCAGATGGTGTTAACCGAATATGATATTTAGTATGTCTCGCAAAAGGCTATTAAAGGTAGTGTGTTGTCAGAATACCTTGCGGAGCAGCCTGTGGAGGACTACCAATCGATGAGGTTTGATTTTCCTGACAAGGATATCATGTACCTAAAGATGAAAGATTGTGAAGAACCGTTGCCGGATGAAGGACCAGAATTGGGTTCCAAATGGCAGTTGATATTTGACGGAGCTGTAAATTCCTATGGTAGCGGAATAGGTGCAATTATCACTACTCCTCAGGGGTCGCACATCCCCTTTACTGCCCGATTGACCTTTCCCGTTACCAATAACGAGGCTGAATACGAGGCTTGCATCATGGGTCTTGAAGAAGCTATTGATTTGCGAATCAAACATCTGGATGTATACGGAGACTCAGCTCTAGTGGTGAAGCAGATAAAAGGAGAGTGGGAGACACGTCAGCCCAATTTGATACCATATATGAATTATGCAAGGAGATTGTTGCCTTTCTTTGACAAGGTGGAATTGCATCATGTGCCGCGAGCAGAAAATCAAATGGCTGACGCCCTGGCGACTTTGTCTTCCATGTATAAAGTTAACTTCTGGAACGAGGCTCCCCGGATTGTTATCTCTCGGCTTGATAGGCCCGCTTTCATATTTTCTACTGACGAAGCATCTGATGATAAACCCTGGTACTTCGACATCCAGAATTTCCTAAAGAACAAGGAGTACCCGGCTGGGGCATCCAGTCGAGATCAGAAGACTCTCAGGAGATTGGCTGGCAATTTCTATCTGAACCCGGACGGTGTCCTATACAAGAGAAACCACAACTTGGTGTTGCTACGCTATGTAGACGAGAAAGAGGCAAAGTTACTCATGGAAGAGATACATGAGGGTACATTCGGTACACATGCTGGCGGGCATGCTATGACGAGAAAACTGTTGCGGGCAGGTTATTACTGGTTAACTATGGAAACAGACTGTTTCAAGTTTGCAAAAAGATGTCATAAATGCCAAATTTATACGGACAAGGTCCATGTACCCCCAAGTCCTGTGAATGTGATGTCATCACCGTGGCCATTCTCGATGTGGGGAATTGATATGATTGGAAAGATCGAGCCTACGGCATCCAACGGACACCGGTTCATATTGGTGGCAATTGATTACTTCACCAAGTGGGTGGAAGCAGCGTCATATGCCAATGTCACCAAGCAAGTGGTCGCCAGATTTATCAAACGAGATATTATTTGCAGATATGGAATCCCTGAGCAGATTATCACCGACAACGGTTCGAATTTGAATAACAAGATGATGAAAGAGTTGTGCCAGAATTTTAAGATCGAACATCACAACTCTTCTCCTTACCAACCCAAGATGAATGGCGTTGTTGAAGCGGCCAATAAGAACATAAAGAAGATTTTTCAGAAGATGGTTGTGACGTATAAGGACTGGCACGAAACGCTACCTTTCGCTTTGCACGGTTATCGTACGACGGTACGCACATCAACCGGGGCAACCCCTTTCTCATTGGTATACGGAATGGAGGCAGTGTTACCGTTGGAAATTGAGATTCCTTTCCTGAGGGTTTTACGAGATGTCCAACTTGACGAGGCAGAATGGGTAAAAGACAGGTTGAATCAGCTGAGCTTAATGGATGAGAAGAGGCTAGCTTCTCTCCCATACGGTCGGTTGTACCAGAGCCGAATGAAGAAAGCATACGATAAGAAGATATGTTCGCGAAGCTTTCAGACGGGTGACCTTGTGCTGAAGAGGATTCTCCCGCCACAAACAGATCACAGGGGCAAGTGGACCCTTAATTACGAAGGGCCATATGTTGTCAGAAAAGTCTTCTCTGGAGGAGCCTTGCTACTATCTACCATGGATGGTGAAGACTTTACGTCGCCTGTGAATTCGGACGCAGTTAAAAAATACTTTGCTTGAAAGTGACCCGCTGGACAGTAAAAAGAGAATCCAGGCAAAAATGGGGCATCCCGGCGAACCAAAAACAGAATAAAAAGGTTCGGGCAAAAGTTAGGGATAAAATTGAAAAGATGTACACCCGCGAAGTCGAAAACCTACATTGGGCGACTTCGGAAAAAAAGGGTATCCCGGTGAATTGAAAACCCGCAAAGGGCGGTTCACGCAAAAGTTAGGGATTTAAAAAGCAAATGACTGCGGTCCGAATTCGATACCTGCATTGATTAGTGGTTTGGGAGCACCTGAGGGTTCGTTTATCCAATACAATCTCTTCCGAAAGTCGAATACCGGGAAAGCGCCAGAGTCAGGCGAGTCATAGGAGGATCAACTCACGATGTTTGTCTGCACCATGTTGCCGACATGTGTACAAATTCGAGTTTTATGCTTCTCATGCATATATGTATGTGTGTGTGCGTAACTTCCTCTTTTCAGGAGTTGCATCCGATGTACAAAACTTTGCCTATTTAGAGGCCCAATCAATAAAACATGTTATTCAGTATTTGATACTTGCTCTTTACTGTTTTGTATATGGAAAATGCTGATGTTTTGATAAACTTGCACTTGCATAACTTTGCTGGCCCTTGCCAATAATTGATAAAACTTCGAATTGACTGAAGTAATGTCACGGACACTAACCCGAATAGATTTGGTTGTATAGGTTTGTTTTGTCTCATTTGTGTTTTGCAGGGTTCTCACCTTTGAAGCGAACGATCAGAAATTGTGGCCCAGCCGGAGGCTCGTGATGAAAGACTTCACTTGGTGTGACGCCAATCCCCATGCAGGTCGCACATTGTCTTCCAAAGTTAGGATGATTGTTGTCCCTTACCGAAGAGATCAATTTCCCCAGCTAGTCGTAGTTTATCCCCAGAGGATATCCCCAGCCAGTCAAGATCAATATCCCTTGCAGAGGTTGCACTCCCCAGAGAGTCGAGTATGTGAACGATTAATCCCCAGCCTGGAGGATTCCCGCAGAGTTTAACCAAGTCATAATTGGTTCAGAAGGATTATTCCCGTAGAAGACGGATTTTCTTCCCGCAGGTCGTCATGCCTTCGTTAGGATGATTATCCCCAGCGGAGCGGTAACTCCGAGGTTGTAAGCTGTGCCCGAACAACATCGTTTCCTCCTTAAGGATTTCATCGTTCCCCAGCTGAGTCGTTTCTTGCTCAGTCAGTTTACTTTCCCCAAGAGAGTCGATTCCTCCCCAGCAGAATTACTCTCCCCAGCAGGTGTTCTTGCCTCCCAATGGAAATCAAAGTTTAATCTCTCCCCGATGGAGTTGGTTGTATGTTCGGCATTTATTTTGCCGGAGGACTTTATGATACTAGTTCATCCCCAACATGGTGATATTCGCTCTCAACAGCTGCGTTGAAGAAAGCTTGTCAAAGTTTCCCCAGCAGCTTGAGCCTGCATTTGCATTTGCATATAGTGTCATATTTGCATCTACTCGAAAACGCGTAGCATATTCGTGCTGTACGGAGCATTACGCCATTTTCAAACATGCGCATTTTGAAACATAAGTCAGGTTGGTTAACCTTTTGTTTTCAAGTGTTGTTTCCCTTGCAGGTGGAGAGAGCTCTTGCTCAGATCAATTACCAAGTATTAAAAATATTAGCATGAGACATGTGAGGATAATGTTCGTCAGTAATCTCCACAGAGTTGCTTGGTTAAGTTTCTCTTACCCCTCCTGCGGAGTATTTCTTCAAGATTGTTGCTATGTCAGTATCAAAGAGATTTCGTGAATCAATTTTTGGAAGTTGCCGCCTATGTCGGAGTAGGTGTCTGGTAGTGTGATTTCAGAAAATCCCCAGTAGAGTCCTTTTCAGATTTATTGTCGTGTCAGCATTAAAGATTGACAGATTGGACCATTATGTGTGACCCATTTGATCGATGGAGTTAGCTACTGCAAAGATAGGCAGAGGAGCTGTATTCGAGAGATATTACCCATAGCGATGGCGATGTTATTTTCCTGTAGTGGTGACAGAGAGTTATTACCCGTAGTGATGGCGGTGTTATTTTCCTGTAGTGGTGACAGAGAGTTATTACCCGTAGCGATGGCGGTGTTATTTTCCTGTAGTGGTGACAGAGAGTTATTACCCGTAGCGATGGCGGTGTTGTTTTCCTGCAGCGATGGAAGAGTATTACCTATAGCGATGGCGATGTTGTTTTCCTGTAGTGATGGCAGAGTATTACCCGTAGCGATGGCGGTGTTGTTTACCCGTAGCGATGGCGGTGTTATTTCCCTGCAGTGATGGCAGAGTATTACCCGTAGCGATGGCGGTGTTATTTTCCTGTAGTGGTGATAGAGAGTATTTCCCGTAGTGATGGCGGTGTTATCTTCCCGTAGTGATGTCGGAGTATTTCCCGTAGTGATGGTGGTGTTATTTTCCCGTAGTGATGGCGGAGTAGTTCCCGTAGCGATGGCGGTGTTATTTTCCCAGAGTATTTCCCGCAGTGGTGGCGGTGGTATTTCCCGTAGTGATGGCGGAGCTCTTTTCCTGTATCGTTGGCAGAGTTATGTTTGTTGACAGAAGTACCTCCCCAGTGAAGTCGTCCAAGTTATTCCTATATTGACAAGTTTAGTGCCGCACAGGTAGTTAGTGTTGAAATCAGATCTGTATCAAGTGGTTGATCAGGTGACCATAACAATCAGGTTCAGTTGATGAATGGTGTTCCCCAAGCATCGGTGCAGTTTATTTCTGCGGTTGGCAAATTTCCGGGTTCTTGGTATTCAACCGTCTCGTACCTCGAATGTTTGAAGGCCGTTCGCTCTTCATCCAGTCGGGTCCAAGCCGTTTGAATAGGGGCAGCTATTGCACCCTAAAATTTGCTCAACCTATTTCACCTGGTTTATGTTTCAATTGCATTGTCATTTGCATACTAAACCATGTACATAGTCTAATCATTTGCATAGCATAACATAACAAGTCATCTAATAGGGGACCAAGTGCCATTCTTATCAGAATGAGGCCCATCAAGGGGTTTTATTCAGGTTCAAGACCATCCAAGTAATCAAGAAATGAGTTGAAGCTTTGAAAAGTTTGAAGGTCAACCAGTGGATTTCTCTCCCAATCTTGGGGATATGTTGAAGATCATCAATGAGTGTGTGAGCCATGAAAGGTGTACAAAGATCATGGAATACCTAGAGGGTCATTTTGAAGATGAGACAAGTCATTGATGCAAGTACAAGAGCTACAGTTGAAGTGCAGTCAACTAGGGTTTCATCTGGGTCAACCCTAGGTCAACTGAGTGATTGAAGAGAATCAAGGTTTAGTTGGAGGTTGTGGAATTCATGAAATTATATGTGTATACATGTGTGGTGTTGTGCCAAGGAGAAATCAAAAAGAATCAAGAAGAAGAGGAATTACTAAATTAGGGTTTCAGTGTAAAAAACCCTAATTTGGGCCTAACTTCCAAGCCAGATAAGTCAAAATGCAAGTTTCAAATGAATTCTTGGTCAACATAAAACTTGTAGTGCTTCTCAATAGCTTTAATTTGAGTACTAGAAGTCTTCAAGGAAATTTATAGAACTCAAGTTATGGTTCTTGCAAGTTATGGGTCCCCAAAGGACACTGAAATTTATCTGTGAAAGTCACTTGACTTCCAAGCAACTTTTGCCCATCAAGGAGTTTTCAAATGGATTCTTGGCCAACATAAGATTTGTAGATCTTGATCTTAGATTTAATTTTAGTACTAGAAGTCCTCAAGGGAATTATTGAACTCATGTTATGGTCTTGGCAACCCAGGGGTATTTTGGGAAAGATGAATTACAGGTCATTTTTCAACATAGGCCCAAATCTCCATCTTCCACTCCTCAAATGGAAAAATGTTCAACATGATATGTGTTCAATATGATGTTTTTAGGCTATATAAGAGGTCATGAGAACTTGGAATGGCTTTCTTCACAAAATCATAAAAATGGCCTAAAATGAAGGTATATTTTAAATGAACCAAAGTTGGAAATTAGGGTTTTTGATCTACACAACCAAACCAAGGCATATGATATACCAATTTGATTGTAAAAAACATTTTGAGAACATTGACATTGCCACAATTTTGAATTGAGGATTATTTTTAGGACTTGCTTTGTAAATGGCTTACTTGAATCATAAGGTACATATGCAAAACCACACTTCCAAGCAAATACAAGGCTCCTTTCCATCCATACACCTCCAATATCTCATTTGGAGAGATTCTCAACTCAGAACAAGTGCAATTTCAAGGCAAAACATGAGCTGGTGTGAGTGCATAGCATGATATGATATCTCATGACATGAGATGGTGAGTTTCTCATTGGATCAACCTAGAACTTTCTAGAGTCTTCATTCACACTCTATATATGCATATGAAGTGATCCCAAGCAAGATTTGGAGAGAATTGAAGGAGAGAAGAGAGATTGAGATTGAAATTTTTCTGTTGCAACTCAGATTCGGTTACAAGCAATTCATCCCTTTCCATCCAATTTCTTGATCCTATTTGCTTCCATTTATGCTAGTGAGTGTTTCCAGATCAAGTTCCAAGCAAATTGCTGGAGGAATCGTGTTCTTGCCATTGAAAATTTTCATCTGCAACTCACTATCGGGTTCCAAGATTCAAGAGGTTTCAACCATTTCTTTTGCATACAGAAGCAAGATTGTGACTCATTGAAGGTGTATTGAAGTTATTAAAGCTTGATTTGAAGATTTCATACCTCTATTCATCTCAAATTTGCAGGTAGGTAAATTTCAATCCACAGTTTGATTTAGGTAGTTTCAATTGGTTTTGATTAGTTAGATTCATTATAGATGATCATGTGGAGCTTTCTGGTAGCTTTAGGATTGATTTAGATACAATTAAGTGAGTGACTCAATTTCTGTTCATGCTTGTATCTTGTTGTTCTTGGTGTTATAATCATAATTTGATGGCTAGAAATGCTCAGTAAAACATGGTGAAGAGATTAGGTTAGTCAGTTTAAAGTTTGGGGAGTTTTGATGATTGACCAATTTCTGAGATGTCCATCGTGTTTTGAGGAGGAAGATGTTTCAATATGTTTAATTGCTATGGTTAGATTCAGTGTAAAATTCTGAGTGGATTGGGGTTTTGAATTTTGGCATTTGATGAGAATTTGAGGGAGCACGATTAAGAGGAAGATGAAGTTCAAACTCTGTTCATCCATGGCTTTTCCCTCCATGAGAGTTCAAAGGAAGAAGACGATCTGAGCACCCTTGGATTAGAGCAAGACCTTTGACTAAAACGAAATCCAACGGTCGTGAGTTGCTCTCAGTTTGTGAAGGAGAAGGCTGAGGGTGAAACACATCGTTTCATTAAAGTACCAGTTTGGGCTTAAGTGAGATTCATGATATCCACACCCCCTCTAGAGGCCCATCCAAGAGATACACTGAATTGGATTGCTTCCTGCACCGAGTCTTTTCCATTTTCACTTTATTTTCTGATTGCATAATTGGGCCTTATGCGCATTGCTGTTACCACCCCCTTCTGGGCCCAGTTGGTGGATGCATTGCTTTTAATTGCTATTTGACACACACGTTTTCCATATTTCCATATTTTCCTTTATTTTCACACTTTATGTTAATTTCTTTGAAAATTCATAATAAATTGAAAACACAATATTTTTGATTGAGAGTTTTTTTTCCCATTTTCATCAAGACATCAAGAAAATTATAAAAGAATAAAAAATGTCATTTCATGCATTTTTCTATTTTTGGTTTATTTTTACTTTTAATTGCTTTTATTCCACTTTTATTTGATGTACCAACTTTCTGAATTTTGTATGATCATTTCCCTTTGAATTTTGATGCCATTCTTTTTTATATAGTTAGATTAGAGTATTAGGTTCCCCTTGGAATTTTATCACATTTTTGTGATTTAATTTCAGTTAGTTTTGAACATCAAACTTTAGGGTGCTAGAATTAGGGTTTCAACTTGACATAGGTGCATTCAACACATAGTTCTTGGGTTTTTATTTTGATTTAGGCCTTGGGGTTTATGTGGGGTATAGGGTAAATAGCTAGGTTCCCTTAGAAATAAATATAGGATTTTATGGTGAATATTTCCATTTTATTTGATTTTTGCAAGTTAATTGATATTGGTGTGTTTCCCTCTTGGGAAGTTGTTTGTTTGCTGGGTTTTGGGCATTTCCATTGGGTGATTAAGCTTGTGCTTGGCTTGAGGAGTACGTGAAGACTTTGAGGATGATTGGAGACAAGTATTGATGCTTGGAGCTTATGCTTGAAGATTGCTTGTTGAAGGCTTAGGAGATAGGAGATATAGGGAGAACTCTAGAGTAGACTGATTTCTTCTGTCAAACATAGAGAGCTTCTTGTGCCTCTATTCAACCTATGACACAAGGTCCCCTAAAAGAGTTCCATCTCTCCTTAGGAGGGATGTAGAGCATGCTTTGATTGGGTAGAATCTTGAGGATAACTTTCACTAGCTGTGTTAAGATCTTAGTGATTTCCCTGGGTTATCATTAAGCCTCTTAACATTTCAACTTCCTCTATTACTTGATTCTCTCCTATGAGTGTTTGCCTTGAAGTTGTAGACCTATTGGGGATAAGAAGTTCATTGATGACTGGATAAGATGAAGCTTGTACCTGTCAAAACTGGGTATCTGTTGAAAGCTAGGGTTTTGCTGAGGATTGAAGCTGTCTGTGCTTGCTAAAGTTGAAGATTATTGGAGATAAGAGCTTACCTGAAGCTTAAAACTCATTGAAGAGAAGATAGGATCTTGCCTAAAGTTGTTACTGTCAACCTTTTGCTGTTTATCACCTGTAGCTGCCAGAGCTGGTGCTGTTTGAACTGTTGTTGTAGGAGCTAGTGTGGCTTTCTGAGCTGGTGTTGGATGTGGTTTTCTTTGCTGTATTGTCTGTTGATTTCCCCCTAGGTTGGAAGTGAAGCTGTTTCACTTTGCCTATTATTTGCTGCTGCATCTCATGCATGTTTAGTGTTTACTGTATATATGCTGTTTCTTTTCCGTTTTACCCCCTAGGATCTCTGATTTCCTCTGTGCAGTAGGGAATTATGACAGACATTAGGTTGTAATCCATGCATGATAACATTAGGGTAGTTTTGATTCCCTTTCAAACCCTAGGATTTTTTAGACTTCTTTCTCTTCTATCTCAGAACAATTCAAGACACAGTAATAAGGATAGTCGACGCCGTACGCTACGAGCCTTAAGCTATTTGAGAAAGATTGTTGAGGGGTCACTCTTCAGTAATCTGATTGCTTAGTGTGTTACCCTTAGGGTGACATACGACGTAGTCACCCTCAAATCATAGTCTCTAGTGCGTCAGAGATTGCAAACATCATAAAAAACAATTCTTGCGTAAAAGACTAAAAACAAACATCAAAGTGTCATTTTTGTCTGCTTGAACTCTTAATCAGGACAAACCCTTTCATAAGGAGATAAAAGGAGTCAGACAAGCTTGTGTCTTCCGTAGCCCGAACTACGTTTGCTCTGATCTTTCATGCTGTATGAAAGTACGTAGGCACAAGATGCGATATCCTAGCTAGCAACCTTCCCCTCCTTTCCCGTAGGTAGGCGAACTATGTTGACTCTGATTTCTCGTTCCAGACGGGAATACGTAGGCATAAAGTGCGATACTTTGCCGAGTCATTTTATTTTCTTTTAACCCCAGACCTATAGCGTAGATAGAATAACAATCCGTACAAGAAAACAAGCGTGGATCCCGTCGAGTACGACGGACGTGAGGGGTGCTAATACCTTCCCCTTGCGTAACCGACTCCCGAATCCAGGATTTGGTTGCGATGACCATTCCTTTCCCGTCTTTGCGGTAGGTTTACTTCGAGCGTTTCCTTTCCCTCCGTTAGGATAAATAACGCACGATGGCGACTCTTTTGTTCAGCCGGCGCCGATTTTCGCAGTAGCGACAGATAGGCCAGCTTTCATATTTGCAGTAGAAGAAGCATCGAATGGGAAGCCTTGGTATTTTGATATCAAAAATTTCCTTAAGAACCAAGAGTATCCGCCTGGGGCATCGAGTAAAGATAAGAAGAATCTGAGGAGGCTGTCGGGAAACGTTTACCTAAACAAGGATGATGTGTTGTACAAAAGAAATTTCGTTCTGGTATTGCTGCGTTGTATGGACGAAAATGAAGCAAGCTTGCTAATTGAAGAGGTCCACTGAGGTTCTTTTGGTACTCATGCAGGTGGGCATGCAATTTCCAGAAAATTGTTGAGAGCAGGGTATTACTGGATGAATATGGAATCTGACTGCTTTAGGTATGCCAGGAAGTGCCATAAAGGTCAAATTTATGCTGACAAAATGCACGTACCACCGTGTCCTCTGAATGTTTTGACGTCTCCTAGGCCCTTTACAATGTAGGGCATCGACATGATTGGCAAGATTGAACCGACCGCCTCCAATGGGCATCACTTTATCTTAGTGGCAATCGACTATTTCAGCAAGTGGGTAGAAGCAACTTCCTTTGCCAATGTGACCAGACAGGTAGTTGCTCGCTTTATCAAGAAGGACATCATCTGCCGATATGGAGTGCCAGAACGAATCATTATTGACAATGGTTCGAATTTGAACAATAAGATGATGAAAGAATTGTGTCAGAGTTTTAAGATTGAATGCCACAACTCTTCTCCGTACCGTCCGAAGATGAATGGTGTTGTTGAGGCAGCCAATAAGAATATCAAGAAGATTGTGCAGAAGATGGTGGTGACTTACAAATATTGGCAAGAGATGTTGCCCTTTGTTCTACATGGTTATCTTACTTCAGTGCATACGTCGACTGGGGCAACTCCTTTCTCATTGTTGTATGGTATGGAAGTTGTCCTACCATTAGAAGTTGAGATTCCTTCTTTGAGGGTATTGGTTGATATGAAGCTTGATGAAGCATAATGGGTAAAGGCTAGGTTGAATCAACTTAGTCTGATTCATGAGAATAGATTGGCAGCTATCGCCCATGGTCGGCTATATCAGAGCAGAATGAAGAAGGCATTCAATCAGAAACTGCGCCCTCGACATTTTTAGGCAGGTGACTTAGTGCTGAAGAGGATCCTCCCTCCACAAATAGATCACAGGGGCAAATGGACTCCCAATTATGAAGGTCCATACGTGGTAAGGAAAGTTTTCTCTGGAGGAGCCTTACTACTATCAATTATGGACGGCGAAGATTCTACATCCCCTGTGAACGCAGACATAGTCAAAAAATACTTTGCTTAAAAAGAGACCCGCTGGACATAAAAAGAAAGTCCAGGAAAAAATGGGGCATCCCGATGAACCATAAAAAGAATAGGTTCGGGCAAAAATTAGGGATAGGAAAAAAAATGAATAAACTCGCAGAGTTAAAAACCTGAAAAGGCAACTTTGGCAAAAATGGGTATCCCGGTGGATCGAAAACCCGCAAGGGTGATTCAGGAAAAAGTTAGGGATTTAAAAGCAAATGACTATGGTCTGCGTCTGATTCGTGAGCACAGTTAGATTGTTGGAGAACCCGGGGGTTAATAAATCAGTTTCTCCAAAAAGCAGAACATTGGTGAAGCATCAAAGTCATGCGAGTCATAGTCAAATCGACACATGGTGGTTCTCTATTTCCACATTGCCGACATTTGTATATCTTTTGCATTTGTACTTTTTGCGCGACTTTCTCTTTTCAGAAGTTGCATCCATTGTAATTTTCCTATTTACAGGCCATTTTAATCAGTGAAGTATTTTCCACAAAGAGCTTTCTCTTCTTGTTATTGCTTTTACTGTTTTGTTTGCGAAAAGACGCCTAATATTTTTGATAAAACTTTGCATACAAAAACTTTTAGGGATTTGCTAATCATAATCAAAGCGATGATTTATTTGAATGATGTCATGGATGATGACCAAAGTAGCCATTGTTGCATACAGGACCTGTTATTTGTTTGTCATTTACAGGATTCGCCCCACCAAGAACTGTTTCCAGATCAGAAGTGTCTCGCCAACAGTGATGTGCATCTATCTCCAACATGTAAGATTGAGACTATTCCTCAGCAGCAGGGTAAGTTCAGCGTTGTTCCCCAACAGGATCTATGTTATTGACTTCTCTCCCCAAGCAGAGATCTAAGGTTGACTCCCTCGACGAGTATTTCGAAAATGGTAGACATTTGTAGTAGAATCTAATGATCATTGGTTTTCTTCAAAGTGAAATGTTTGGGACAACTTCCTGGCAGATGTTATTCTCAATCCCTAGCAGAGTGGAATTGTCCCCATGAGAGTTCTATTCCAAAAGGTCGTTCAAGTTGTATTCCTTAACTAGTTTGCTTGTTGTTTCTCTCGGCACCTTGTCTTGGTGGTGCTTCTTTGCATTTACATTTTTTCATAGCATCCTCCCAAATGCGTAGCATTTCCATTTCATATGGAGCATTATCCCATTTTCAAACATATGCATGCGAAGCATAAGCCATGTTCAATGCTTTTGTTACCGAACATCTCTCCAGCAGATAATGACATAATTCATGAGCCTTCGTGGTACCTAACCCCAACAAAAATCATTGGTGGATGTTTTCATCTTACTTTTGCTTCACAACAGAGTTTACTTGTTTAAGTTTCTCTTGCCCCAGTGGAGTTCCATTTTTCAGGTTGTAAATCGGTTGATTCTACTTCCTGCTTTTTCTGGATGTTACCCCGATTTTTGGTTGGTAGTCTTCTTTTGTTCCCCCACGGAGTCGTTATTCTGACTTTTGGTCAATGGTTCCTAACTTTTGGTTAGAAAATTTGTTTCGACTTTTGGTCGATGATTCCTAACTTTTGGTTAGCAATTTTGTTCCGACTTTTGGTCGATGATATCTAACTTTTAGTTAGTAGCTTCTGTTCCGACTTTTGGTCGATGACATCTTTTAGATTGAAGCTTGCACTGCATTTGAAGGACCAATAGAGTTGCTCCATTAGGTAATTTTTCTTCATCTGGAACTCTTATTCTAAGCATGTAAACATGTTCATACTGGTTGCATCTGAAGCCCTACCATGTGTAAGCAATGTTTGTGTGCTTGTTGTGGCTGTTTGATCAAATTTCAGTTTGTGAGTTCAATTTTCGTGTTGCATGTTCACCATGATGGAAGAGGCTTTATGAAAAACTAATGGTAGATTCATGATCTACGTGAAATTTCCTTTGAGATGGTGCCCAGAGTTTTCATTTTTATTGAGTTTTGCACTCATCGCCGGTGAGGCTCGCTGGAGAAGACAAATGAAGCTAGGGCTCCGGCGTTTGAGGTTAAAAGCTGAGGTGGATCATGATTGGGCTTTGACTGGCTGGCGTGGCTCATTGAAATGTGATGTGGCATGTCACATCCATTAATGAAACAATGTGTTTCATTTAGTCTGAGGGTTTTGTCCCATTCTGGGTTGGGCCTGGTCATTTCACTTTAGACACCCCCCTCTTTTCAGCCCATTTGCGCTTTGTTCGTGAATTTAGTTCAACCAGTTTTTACTTTCACCAGTGGAAAAAATGCTTGTTAAGTCGGTTAAAAATGACTTCTTAAGACGGTTCCGAACCTGACCTAAGAATTGCTGACATAAGAAGTTTCGACTTCTTAAGTCGGATTTAGACCTGACTTAAGAAAATGTTATTAAGTCAATTAAACAACGTCCGACTTAATGAGTCTTGGCTTTCAGATATATTTAACTGAACTAACAAGTCGATTTTTTTTGTAATAACACTTTCAAATGATAGCTCTTAAAGAAGCCATTACGTAAATCCTACGAAAATCAATTCTCCACCAGATAGCTCTTCAAAGTATTAACACATTCAAATGAAAGAAAAAATATTCAACAATGAAAAAATAATAGTACTATTGAATAATATCTTTATATTTTTAAAACCAGATATTCTATAATGAGTTATAAACATATAAAAGGAGAAGAAAATCCAAAATTAAAAAACAATTACAATTAGCAGTAACTGTAATTTTCTACCTATTACTAGTTACAACACATCCTCCTCAACCAAAAAAATACAATGGTTGTGGGGATAATATAACACTACTCCTTGTATTTCTTCTGTTTTCTTCTGTTTAACGTGCAGCAGAAGGATTGTTGAAAGGATTATAAAAGTGAGAATTAGGAGCCATAGTAAAAGCAGTGATGATCTTCTTATTTGATCCACCGCCTTCTGCAACACGACCGCCGAGCCGGTCGCAGGAAGGGCAGATGGAAAGAGTAGCTGCCGGCATAGAGTTTCAATACTTTCACCTCTTGAAGCTCCTTCTTTAGCCTCCTGTTTTCATCTGTTAATGTTTCACAACATTTCTTCAAAAACTCACAGTCTACTTCTGCTGAACGATAAAGATTTTCAGTAGCTGTCCTTGGTTCTTAACAGGCTGCATCTCTGCTTTCTTGACAATTTGCTACCGCATAGGCACTTCCAGGAACCTGGACTAAAATATCATCCTCATGCATATTTTCTTGTTTCTGGAGAAGCACTGATGTGAATAATTACCATCTTGAACAATTTTAGCTTGCTAGGTTGACATCAAACCATATAATTGACCAAAATTACTTCCCAAAGCATGAACGCTTGACACAAGTGTCATACAAATATGCCATCCAAAACATATGGCGATTGAAATGCAGCACACCATCAGGGAATGGGTCTAAGCATCACCAGAAATTATTACATACCTCAATATTAGTGCCAGCAGCACCCTTCATACTATTTTTCATGGTATCCATCAATGCTTTTAGTTGTTTCCGGACATCTGCTCTTATAATGCGTCGTTCAGCGCATTGTTCAGCAGTAACATTGTGATGGCAGGCCACACAAAGAGTTCTCAAATTCTCAAGTTTGCATTCACCTATAGAAATTATCAAATAAGGTATAAATTCAAACAGCTAAAAAAATGTTTTTTTTCTACAAGCAGAGGAAATTACAGGGGGGACACAATCAGCAGAGAAGGAAAAGGACTCTATAAATGTAGTAATCTATTTTTTATTTGGTAATTTATGCAATAGTCCATAACTTAATATCTAACTTTGTAAAATTTTGAAAGTTAACATCCTAACATTGTAAAATTCTGAAAGTAATCGTCTAGATGGTAAATTACCCCACGTCCTAAGTCAATAGCTTCTGGAAGTTAACTTTGGAATGTAGGCATTTTGTGAGAGAGATAAACTCTATAGTGATGCTAATAGTAGCGCCCCTACTACTTAAACTTATTTACATTTTAATACCAGTATTACAAGTACAAGCAAGACTAGATAAATGTTTCCTATAAATCAAGATTGTAATATTGGCATTTCTTTTGAGCATAAAAAAATCAGTTGCAAGTATCAATATGTTCATTTCTGAGAATCACAGGTCACTAAAATAAAAAATTGATACTGCAATTCTTCCAAAAGCAGGTAGGAAATTGCTTCGAAAGAGATTATACCTCCGCCTTTATATACTGGAACAATGTGATCAGCATGCCATGCATTTCCTTCACTTGGATCTTTGGCAAGCTTCTTAAGCCTGCAGATAATTAACTAGTGTTTCATAAGAATGCTTCAGAAATAAGCAAGTTTAGAAGGTTGTAGTGTTACAAACCTGTATTGTTGTTTTCTAACATCATAACAATATTGACTTTAGGTATTTCACTATCATAAACTCACATCTTCCTCCGCTTTACAATATTTGGTGCTGATTTTTCAATGTACTCACGTCGTCTTTCCAAGGACAAAGGTCTTATGTGCACAACAAGTTTATAACAATCCAATTGGCAATTTGTGCACACACCTTGCTCAATATTAAAAAGTTCCTGAAAATTTCATCTCAATCAATTACTTTAAGCCTAGCTCAAAGACATGAAAAATCCACAATGATATTTCTAGCAAAGAACATTGAAATAAGAAACAAATATTAGACAAATACATTCTAATTTGAATATGACAAACCTTCTAACCGGACGGATGAATTTGTTGCTAGTTCTCATGCGATACTCTTGATAGCAGACAAGGTTACAAAAAAGATCTTCAAAATATTCAGGTGTCTTGGCATTATTACCCCTGAAAGTATAATTATTAATTGTATGTACTACTATAAAAAATTTAAAGTAACACATGATTTGTATGGAACACGTGTTACTCTCCAACTATAAAATAAACACAGTCAACAAAAAATTAACAACAGAAGGAATAGAAATAGCATTAAGCATAACTCTCCAACTAGGCGACGACATCAAGGACATTAAGAAAACAAGAATGTAAGCCAAAAACATTCCAACAGAACAAGAAAATTGTGCAAGAGTGTTCAATTATCCTCTAATATCAGGTGGTGCTATCTAAGAAATGTAAAGTGGATTAAAAGTAACAGCTAGCTAGAGCAAAGGCCACGCCTTTGATAATCCTTGACAAGAGAATAGAAGTAACATTAGGAGCCCACAACATTACCAAACCACCAATGATAAACATAACAAAAGATGTTATCAACATAGGTCTTCTTCCAACCATATCAGAGATTGTTCCAGAAAATATGGTGACAACAGTTGCAGTTATAAAAGACATTGACACAATCAACCCTTCAAGTGATGGATCCTTTTCCAATTTAAATTCTTGTTTGATGTAGGTCATAGCCCCTGTAGAACAGGCACATATATACATTTTAAATTGAAAATACTATACAAGTAGATGAGAAAGGATTGAAAAAAACAGAAACCTGCAATGGTTGAACTTTCCCATCCATTAAGTAGATTCCCGAGTGTAGCAACAACATCAATAATCACAACCTCCATCATATTTTTGTCAGCTATTCCCTGCAGAACACAGAAGAAGCGTAACAGATTGCAATAAAAACAATAGCATAATTAAGACCAAAACGCGCAAGCCTTTGAAGAGACCGCGCTGTAAGGATCAACTCCAACATACATCACCTCCCTGCAGAAGTCACCATCAAGCAAGATAGATCAGTAGCAAAGATCAACTGAAAGCCTAGAATATAATGAAGGAGGTTCAAGCCCTCAAAATTTTAAAGCTCATCACCGGGCATAGAACTCGAGCAGCCGGAAGAGCAACATAGACCGTCACCAACTTCCTACCTAGCTCAGAGATAACATAGCAACAAAGGAAACTCAGACAACAAAATGGAAGCAACATTGACTATAGCTCTCTCAGCTCAGACGAAGCGTCATCACCGCCGGTTCAAAATCTTCCTCAGCGGGCTCAAGATTAAATTAGTATCCAAACTCAAAAGCGTAGACTTTCCCGCTAAAAAAGAAGAAGAAGAAGAACATTAGATAGAATCAGCTCAGAGCGAGAATCTATCAACAAAAGCAGCGAAGAAAAACCCACAAAAGGAATCGAAAAAAATCACGAAAGAAGCCACTATTACAAGAGAAGCAAAGTGAGAAAGAAGAAGGCATTGGGACGGCGTTGGAGGGAGGAAGTTTGATTAGGGTTTCTAGTTTGTTTAAGGATACCGAATTCAATTCCCCTATGGTGCACACAAAAATTTAATTTGTTTCAAGTAAATAAAACTTCTTAGGTTAGGTGAAAGACACCTGACTTAATAAATTGATTTTTTAAGTCAGTTAGTGAGCACATATGACTTAAGAAATTTAAAGTGAATTGTATATTTTTTATTTAATTTTTGTTAAGTCTATTTTAAATGCACCCGACCTAACTAAGTTACACATATTTACGAAATTGTCACCGCATCGCTTCTTAAGTCAGGTGGTAAGTTAACTGACTTAACAACCTTTACTAAAAAGTAATTTTTCTACTAGTGTTTCATACCCCCTTTGCACTTTTTTCTATTATATTTAATTTTTATTCTATTTTCGTTTTAATTTTATTTTTAATAGTTCAAATCATTTTAAAAGTCAACAAAAATATGTTCCTGTTTAATTCATGTGTCAAGATATTTTTCACAATTTTTATTTTAGTTTTCATTTTATTTTATTATTTTTAATCAATTTATTTTGCAAAGTGGTTTTCTTGTTTACCCTTGTGGATTAGGTTTCATGATTGACATCATTTGATACCTCCTTAAGCCGATTTTCCTCTCACACTTTAGTGCTTGATTGAGGAGTGTTTAGGGGTGGTTTTGATTCCTTGGTGTTCTTTTCTTATTTGTTTTTCATTTGATTTTATTTGACCCTCGATGTGTGCTCGATAAGTTGAGTGCCTTGTCTTGTTTGATGCAATTGAGGGTGCTTGGATGCAATTCATGTTGTGATCTTTTGCACACTGATTTAAGATTGACTTAACTTGAGTTTGAATTTTATTTGGATTTTATTTGGTCATGTTTCTATTTTTGGTTGATGCATCAAAATCGTGTTGTTTTAACCATGTGTGTATGCATTGTCTTAACCTAATCTTTTTAGGTGGCTTCTTGTGTGACTCCATGAGTACTTGGTGAGTCTTGTATGCTCTTATTGACATGTTTAAGGTTCTATTTTTTATGATTAGGGATCCATTGAATGTTTGTTTCATCTCATATGCTTTGTATGATCATGTATTCCTTTTGTAGTTGACTTGTGAGATGTTTGCATGACTTTGGTGTTTCAACTTGAGTATGACCCTCCTTGATCTTGTTTGATATTTTGGTTTTGAACTTGTTGCATATCATTTGAGTTTGCTTCTGACCTTGATAAATTGATACTTGATCTTGATGTTTTTGTGGCATTTGTGTTACTTTGAGAATGGTTTGAATATTTGAACTTCTTTTGAGGTGTGTTTGGATGTTTACCTTTGATTGATCATGGATGAATGTATGATTTTGATGATCATGATGTTGTTGCTGCCCCACTCTATTTCTCCCCTCATTTCCTTTTTTGTGGTTTAATGTTTGACATCATTCTTCCTAAGATGTTTAGGGAATGTGGTCTTGTGTGGTTGCCTTTTTTGCCTTGTTGTTCTAACTTTCATTTTGTTGATTTGAGTTTAACCATGTGTGTGTCATTGATATGTGCCTCGTGTTTGTATGTCCTAATTCAATGTTGTTTGTATGTTTTCTCGTCTCATCCCTTTTCATCTTTCATGACTTGTTTAAGTTTTGATTTCTGTTTTCATCTGTGATTGATTAGTGTTGTGTTTACTTGTGTTTGCTCACATGATCCCTTAGGATTCCTAGTCCCTCTGTTTAATATGAGAGTAGGAGAGACATTAGACTTTCAATCCTTTGTATGATAACATTAGGTAGACTCCCCTTTCATCTCAACTTTAAGACCATTTTGCATGACATCATTAGGGTTCTCAGCTCCCTTTAGTATCCTTGTGTCTTCTCTTCTCATCTTAAACTCCTCTAAGACATTTAATAAAGAATGACAAGTGTTGTACACTACAAGCCTTAAGTACATGAGAAATGATAAGTGGGGAGGTCTATCTTCACTTGTCTAGAATGTTTAGCGTATGCCCTTTGGGCGATATGCGACGCATTCGCTCTTGTGTCATAGTCTTTAGTGCGACGTGAGTCTCCAACTAATTCAATCCACTTTATTAAAAATCACAAATACATTTCAAACCTTTTCATCCTTCAGGATTGTTTCAAATCTCATTTTCAGAAAAGAGTATGTTACCTTTCCGTTCTACCACAAACAGACATCGTCCCTAACTACTGGAATAGAGATTTAACGTCACTCATAAAAAATACTTAACCAACCTCGTCCCGTAGTTTCCCGAACTACGTTTGCTCTGATTTCTCATACCAAATGAGGATACGTAGGCATAAGACGGTGACGTCTTGGCGAGCAACCTTTCCCCCCATCACCCGTAGTTTTCCGAACTACGTTGACTCTGACTTTCCCATTGCACGAGGGATTACGTAGGCATAAGGTGGAAATGTCCTATCGAGACTGTTCTTTCCTTTCACCCTGTTTAGCAGTAGCGTTTAGATAGTTTTCACCCATAGATTAGACAACAAGCATGGATCCCGTTGAGTACAACGGACGTGACGGGTGCTCATACCTTCCCCTTGCGTAACCGACTGCCGAACCCAAGATTTGGTTGCGATGACCTTGTCTTTCCCATTTCTTTTAGGTTTTCTTTGATCATTTCCTTTCCCTCTCTTTGGGATATATAATGTTCGATGGCGACTCTTCTGTTTGTTTCTCCAGCCCCTTTTTTCGCAGTTGCGACACTTACGAGTAGTCGTAATGGCGTCTTTATTTCCGACCTGGGAGTCCGTGACTCTGAGGACCTTTTGTAGAACCATATCCCTAAGGTTTCTAAAACATAACTTTGTGTTCATCCTTTGAAGGGTTTATTGTCTTACGAATTGTCGTTATGATGGAAAACTTTTGAGGGTTAGTGCATGGGTCTTTGTTTAATGCCTTTGGGATACCCTGTTATAAACCAATAGATTGCCCACCCGAGGTGAGGGATATCTAGTTGCTTTACCTTGTAGGATATGTGACCTTGATCCCGTGTCTATTGCATTAGCATCTCATTTCTGCATATCCATCCTCATACAGAACAGAGAGCTCACCCATCTTTTGTCCAACCCGCAATTAATTTCCCGACACTCGCATTGGACTTGAATTAGCTTTTGGAAGAATCTGTAAGAACACAGATTGGTGTTTAATATATATTTATGTTTTGTATTAAGAAAATATATACTCTAATTTTGTTCAAGTGTTTTTGTTTCAGAAATTAAAGTAAATATTCTTATGGAAGCAATAATGCATCTGAACATTACTCTACGCAAAGCTCTGAAGCATCAGAAGCAAGTCATCAGAAGACTCTAAGCGCTGCCAGAAGAGACTCTGAAGCAGAAGCTGCAGAAGACTCTAAAGCGTAGTTGAAGAATTTGTATGAAGAGTTTCAAGCATTGTTTCAAGAAGTGAAGTACTTTTTGCTGCAAGTACAGAGGCTCTGTTATTAAACTCTGCTCTGATTGATATTCACGCTGAAGCACATTGGCTGCAAAACCCTGATAACATCAAGACTCTGATGTTGATAACTTTGAGACAGAAGCTTTTTGAAGAAGATATTATTCAAAGATGTGTCCGTTGGCATATTCCAAACGACTCTTTCCTTATTCATGTATGGCACAGGAAATCAGACAAAAAGGATTTGTCTGAACATTCCTCTTCTGAGAAAGCTAAAGTCAATAGAAGACAAAAAGGCTACAGCTACTCTGCTACGTACAGTCTTCAAGCATTGGACTTTCTGCTCTATAAAAGGATGTCTTCAACAACATTTCAAAGTTGACGATTTATCTTAGACGAATCAATTTAGAAATCAAATTGAAAAACTACTCTCAAGCTCTCATACAATTTTTTTCATAAGCTGAATAAATTTTAATCGTTCTTAATCTAAGTGTAAAAATTACAGTTGTGATATAGCTTTTTAGAAGCATCTTAACACTTGTTAGTTTACATTTATTTGTAAAAGGTTCCTTAAGAAGACCAAGTTGTGGTCAGAATTTCTTGAGAAGACTAAGTCAGTGGTTCTTAGTGGTTGAAACTGTAATCTGTTTGAATATAGTGGATTAAGTCCTTGTTGAGAAAGGCAAATCACCTGGGTAGGGTGGACTGGATTAGTTGAGTTCAACGAACCAGGATAAAAATACTGTGTTGTTTTTATTGCCATATTTATTTCAAAACCCTTATTCAACCCCCCTTCTAAGTGTTTTTCTCACCTTCAGTTGGCATCAGAGCTCCGGTTCTGAAAGTGCTCTCACTTAACCGTGTCAGAAAAGATCCAGTTGAGAAAATCTCCATATATATTGTTCTTTATTCATCACGGCTGCTGAAGCTTCTACTTTAACTTCATACAACAACAGATACGATGATAAAGACAGAATAAGCACCAAACCTCCCATGTTTGATGGTGAGAAGTTTGACTACTGGAAAAACAGAATAGAAAGCTTTTTTCTAGGTTATGATGCTGATTTGTGGGATTTAGTAATTGATGGTTACACTCATCCTACCAATGATGAAGGGAAAAATATTGACAAAAAATCTATGTCTGATCAACAGAAGAAGGAGTTTAGAAACCACCACAAAGCAAGAACCATCCTGTTAAATGCAATATCTCATACTGAGTATGAGAAAATAACAAACAGAGATACTGCATTTGATATGTTTGAATCTTTGAAGATGACTCATGAAGGAAACTCACAAGTAAAGGAAACCAAGGCTCTGGCGCTGATCCAGAAATATGAAGCCTTCAAAAAGGAGGAGTTTGAATCTGTAGAAACTATGTTCTCTAGATTTCAGATTCTCACAGTTGGCTTGAAAGTTTTGGACAAGGGTTACTCCACTACTGATCATGTCAAGAAGATCATCAGAAGTTTGCCAACCAGATGGAGACCAATGGTCACAGCTCTGAAGCTTGCAAAGGATCTGAACAACAACACGCTGGAGGAACTGATCAGCTCTTTGAGGAGTCATGAGATTGAACTAGAAGAAGACGAACCTCAGAAGAAAGGTAAGTTTGTTGCTTTAAAGTCTAACAAATTTGTTAAACCGTTGCAGGTTATAGAAGAAAGTTTTGAAGAATCTTCTTCTGAAGAAGAAGATGAATTGTCCCTACTGTCCAGAAGGATCAACAAACTCTGGAAGCATAAACAGAAGAAGTTCAGGAACTTCAAGAAACCTGATCAACGTAAAGAGTCTTCTGGACATAGAAGATTTGGAAAGAAAGAGGTTGTCTACTATGAATGCAAGGAACCTAGGCACTATAAGAATGAATTCCCAAAACTTCAGAAGGAGAAGCCAAGAAGGAAGTCTGATCATAAAAAGAAAGTTCTGATGGCAACCTGGGATGATTCAGACACATCTGATTCTTCATTAGAGTCAGAAGAAGAATGTGCAAACATGGCACTCATGGCTGACGTAGAAGACCATGCAGAAACATCTGGATCAGAATCAGAATCAGATTCTGAGGAGGTATTTTCTGAACTCTTTAGAGAAGAACTTTCTGAAAGTTTATCAGAAATTCTGGAAAACTACAGCAAAATCAAACTCAAATACAAGAAGCTTCAAGGTTGTCTTGCATCTGAGAATGATCAACTGAGGTCTGAGGTTGTTGAGCTTAAAGCAGAAAATTTTAAAATAAAAAATGATTTAGAAAATGCTCAGAAATCTGACTCAGAACCTATATCATGCTCTAAAAATATTTTAGAAGAGTATGACTATAGCTTTCAGAAGTTTCTGGCTAGAGGCCTAGATAGAAGCAAGATGGCTTCAATGATCTATGGCGTAAGCAGAAACAACAGAAAGGGTATTGGATATGAATCACCTTATGGGAAAGATTTAAATCCAAAACCTGTTGATAAAATGATCATAAAGTATTCTCCTCTATATACTCATTTCAAATTTGGTAATTTGAATGATATTAAACACACATGTTATGATCTGAACAAACCTGTGTTTAATAAATCAAAACCTCAGAAGAACAAGGATGCTTATAAGGGAAAGAAATTCAGAAAGAATTTCAAACCTACTAACCCCAGAGGACCCAAGAAAATATGGGTACCTAAAGATAAAATTATTTTTGTTGCAGACATCCTTAGCAGCAAAATTGAAACACCTGTCCTGGTACCTGGAATCTGGCTGCTCGCGTCATATGACGGGAAGAAGGTCTATGTTCCAAAGCCTGGAGCTTAGATCTGGAGGTGATGTGAAGTTTGGAGGGAACCAGAAGGGCAAGATAATTGGCTCTGGAACTATAGGTAATGGTAACCAACCTTCCATTTCTAATGTGTTACTTGTTGAAGGACTAGCACATAATCTATTATCCATAAGTCAATTAAGTGACAATGGTTATGACATAATCTTCAATCAAAAATGTTGCAAAGCTGTCAGTCAAAAGGATGGCTCAATCCTCTTTAATGGAAAAAGGAAGAACAACATTTATAAAATCAATCTTTCAGAACTTAAGGTTCAGAATGTAAAATGCCTTATATCTATTAATGAAGAGGAATGGGTCTGGCACAGAAGATTGGGGCATATTAGTATGAGACGTATATCTCAGATTAATAAACTCAATCTGGTCAGAGGACTTCCTCAGTTGAAGTTCAACTCAGATGCTTTTTGTGAAGCATATCAGAAAGGAAAATTTTCAAAATCTTCTTTCAAAATAAAAAATGTTGTTTCAATCTCAAGACCATTAGAGCTGCTTCATATTGATCTGTTTGGACCAGTGAAAACTGCATCCATCAGAGGCAAGAAGTATGGATTAGTCATTGTTGATGACTACAACAGATGAACATGGGCAAAATTCCTGAAACACAAGGATGAGTCTCATTCTGAATTCATTGACTTCTGCAATCAAGTCCAGAACGAAAAGGATTTTAAAATTGTTAAAGTCAGAAGTGATCATGGTGGTGAATTTGAAAACAAATATTTTGAAAAATATTTTAAAGAAAATGGCATTGCACATGATTTCTCCTGCCCTAGAACTCCTCAACAGAATGGAGTTGTAGAGAGGAAAAATAGAACATTGCAAGAAATGGCCAGAACCATGATCAACGAGACTAATCTGGAAAAACATTTTTGGGCAGAAGCAGTGAATACAACTTGTTATATTTAGAACAGAGTGTCAGTTAGACCTCTTCTGGAGAAGACTCCTTATGAACTGTGGAGGAATAGAAAGCCCAACATTTCTTATTTCCATCCTTTTGGATGTGTATGTTTTATGTTGAATACTAAAGAGAATCTGAACAAGTTTGATTCTAAAGCACAGAAGTGTTTCATGCTTGGGTATTCTGAACGCTCTAAAGGCTACAGAGTATACAATACTAAAACACAGATTGTGAAGGAATCAATTCATGTTAGATTTGATGATAAGCTTGGCAATCGAAAGGCAAAGCAGCTTGAAAATTCAGCAGATAGAGAAGTCATTCTCACAGACCCTGAAGACTCAGAGGCAGATAAAGCTCAAGCAGAAGCACCAAAAGCAACGCCAGATGCAATTCCATTGGCTGCTCAGATGAACAATTTAAATATTTCAGAAGAACCAAATGTTAAAGTATCATCCAGAATCAAAGCCTCTCACCCAGAGGATATGATAATTGGAAAGAAGGATGACCCTATCAGAACAAGGTCTTTCCTCAAATCATCTGGAACGTCACTTTTTGGGTTGGTGTCTATCATTGAACCAACTTCTGTGGATGAGGCTATGAACGATAATGATTGGATACTTGCTATGCAAGAAGAGCTAAATCAATTCACCAGAAATGACGTCAGGGATCTGGTTCCAAGACCAGAAGGATTCAATATTATTGGAACTAAATGGGTCTTCAGAAACAAACTGAATGAGCAAGGAGAAATTGTAAGAAACAAAGCAAGGCTAGTTGCTCAAGGGTACAGTCAGCAAGAAGGAAATGACTACACAGAGACTTATGCTCCTGTGGCAAGGTTAGAGTCTATACGCCTACTCATTTCTTTTGCTGCACAAAATAACATCACTCTGTATCAGATGGATGTTAAGAGTGCCTTCTTAAATGGTATTATAGAAGAGGAAGTCTATGTTCATCAACCTCCTGGCTTTGAAAATGATAAATTTCTAGAACATGTTTTTAAACTTAAGAAATCACTCTATGGTTTAAAACAAGCTCCCAGAGCTTGGTATGAGAGATTAAGTAATTTTCTTCTAGAAAAGAATTTTATCAGAGGCAAAGTGGACACAACTCTCTTTTCTAAATCATTTAAGAAAGACTTGTTAATTTGTCAAATTTACGTAGATGATATTATATTTGGATCTACCAATATTATGCTGGGAAAGGAGTTTGATCTATCTATGCAGGCTGAATTTGAGATGAGCATGATGGGAGAACTCAGATTCTTTTTGGGAATCCAAGTCAATCAAACTCCAGAATGCACCTACATACATCACACTAAGTATGTGAAGGAGCTTCTGAAGAAGTTTAATATGACTGAAAGCAAGTTGGCTAAAACTCCAATGCATCCTACAAGCACTCTTGGAAAGGAAGAGGTAAGTAAGAAGGTAGATCAAAAGCTCTACAGAGGTATGATTGGATCTCTTCTGTATTTGACTGCTTCTAGACCTGATATTCTATTCAGTGTTTGTCTGTGTGCCAGATTCCAATCAGATCCTAGAGAATCTCACTTAACAGCTGTTAAGAGGATTCTAAGGTATCTGAAAGGTACTACTAATGTGGGTTTGTGTTACAGAAGATCTGATGATTATAAATTAGTTGGATTCTGTGATGCTGACTATGCTGGAGACAGAGTAGGGCGTAAGAGTACTTTTGGAAGCTGCCAGTTTCTTAGAAGTCATCTGATCTCTTGGTTCAGCAAGAAGCAACCCACAATTGCGCTTTCAACAACAGAAGCAGAATACATTGTTGTTGCTGGTTGTAGCACTCAGATGCTCTGGATGAAGATTCAACTAGAAGACTATCAGATCCATGAGAGTAACATTTCAATCTTCTGTGATAATACTTCTGCTATATGTTTGTTTAAAAATCCTATTTTACACTCTAAGGCAAAGCATATAGAGATAAAACATCACTTCATCAGAGACTATGTTCAGAAGGGAATTATCAGTTTAAATTTTGTTGATACAGACCATCAATAGGCTGATATCTTTACAAAACCCCTTGTTGAAGATAGATTTAAATTTATTCTGAAAAATATAAGTATGGATTTCTGTCCAGAATAAAATGTTTATCAGAAGAAAATTTCCTCATATGAAAATGTTTTAACTCTGAAGTATTACATCTATTTATTTATTATTTAATATTTTATTTATTGTGTGCAAATCTGAACTAACAAACCTCAGAGGATCTGAATGTTGGCTAACGTTTCATTTCTCAAAGAAGTTTCAGAAGCACATGCAAGCAAACACGTGTAACTCTGAATCTGAAAAGGTGGAGTGCACATTACTGAAATGACGTTTGAGGTACTGTTTTTGAATATTGAGTTTCTCGTTTTCCCTCCAAATTGTCAGAATCATTAAATTCTTGAAATGATTATATTTTTTTATTAAATGCTAAGTGGAAACGTGCTGAACGTGTGACTCTATGTATGCCCTAATTTCTTCTATAAATACCACAACACTTCATTTCTCACACTTTTCACTCTCTCACACTCTTGTACGCATTTCTGTTTGTTTCACTGCTTTCATCTCTCTCCCAAACCCAAATTCGTTCGTAACCCTAAATCTCTCTCAAGAACAACAATGGCTACTTCTTCATCAACTTCTGCTCAGTTTTAATCAACTATGGTTGTCGTCTCTTCTTCAAACATGGGTATTGTTGCTTTCAAAGAACCTGTTAGAACCCTACTCACACCAGTTGACAAACTTGAAGTCTTGTGTGAATCTATTGTGAACTTTGAATCAATTGCTGAAAATGGGTTTGATCTTCGTCCCATTGTTGATGCTCAATGTTGGACAAAGTTGTTTGATAGGCTGATGGGACCAGTTTATCCATGTCTGGTGAAGGAATTTTGGATCCATGCTATCACATACCCTAAGTTCATTGTTTCATATGTTCTGGGTAAGGAAATCATCATAACTGAGGATCTGATAAGGAAGCTTATAGGTTATGAAGAAACTGATGGTGTTACAAATCTGCCAGCTGAGCGTGTTGATATGACAGAGGTTTATCGTGAAGTTTGCTCATCTGGAGAAGCTTCTAACAAAGTGAAAGATCTGAAGCCAAACTATAGGATCTGGGCTAAGATCTTTATGGGATGCATACATCACAGGAAGTGTTCAAACTCTCCTGATTATGTAAATACTGATCAGATGTACTTCATGTACTGTCTGAGTCAGAGCACAAAAGTGGATCTGCCTTATCTACTTTTCAATCATTTATGGACTCACGTGAAGCAATCAAGGGAAGAAGTCAGAACTAAACATCAGAAGATGAGGAATTGGATTCCAATGGGAAGACTCATTTCAGAAATTCTGAATAAGAATGGTCTGGTTGGACATCTGATGGAAGCTGGAATAAAGGAAGAGTTAGCTTCTATGGTAGGAAAACCTCTGAATGGGAAAAGTCTTCAGAGGATGAAGGTTGTAGAAGAACTCACTTCTGCACCAAAACAGATAAACTCTAAAAAGGTCAGCAAAAGAAGGATACCTCTGGATGATTTTCTTATGTTCTATGCTGATGAACCAAGGGAAATTATTCTGAAGTATATAGCAACGTGTCTGGAAGATTGAACTCCTCTACCAGAAAATATGATTCAGAAAGCAGGCGAACCTGCACCAGATCTTTATAGTGAAAGACACAAGAAGAAGAGGAAAGTTTTTGAAGAAGGATCTTAAAAACCCAAGAGGAAGGCTTCTGGTGAAGCTGCTTCTGTTAAACCCAAGAGGGTCAAGAAGCAAAAAGCTAATCCTCCTGAGGCAAGTTTAGATTCAATCTTACAAACTGTCAAAGAGGTACTAACATCTGATCCCCCTATCCGTGAACCCATACCTTCACCTTCTCCTCCTCATGAACCAATTCCATCTGAACCAACATAATCTCAACCATCTCCTGCTATACCTAAACCAAAGAAAACTTCTGAAACAGCTCCTTCTGCACCTCAACAACAACCAACTCCATCTGTAAAACAACTATCTGTTATTCCCCCCTTTGACAAACAAACCTCTACGCCACAACAAACTTCTAAAATTCCCCCACCAAAACCACAAACCACTGAACCACAACCAGAATAATCCATTCCCTCTGTTCCTCAACTAGAACAACCAAAACCTTCTGAATCATTCATATCTGATTCTGAGGTTCTTGATATTCAACCTTTGAAAGTTTTGTTTGACTTCTCTTCCACATCCTGTCATTCTTCTGCTTCATCCGATTCTACTGAATCTGATGTACCTCCAGAAGTAAACTCACCCCCTTCACTCCGTGGCTATGAACCAAAACCAAGATCATCTAATATGGTTTCTTTTGCTACCTTAAAATCTTTTTCATCTAATGACCTTCCCTCTATACTCAAACTTAAAAACTTTTATTCAAAACATTAGGATATTCCTGAATCATCTGGCCAATCATCTTTTCCATCTTTCTCTCGTCCTTAGTTCATTATCCCAACCTTTACAATACCACCCCCACCAGAACAACCCAAAACACCATTTCTAGAAAACTTTCTGAAACCAAAACCTAGAATGAATGTTAGTACGCTATTTGATGGCTTCAAGAAGGAAATGAACATGTGGATATCTTATGTAAAGAAGGAATGCCTGTCTAGTGTGAATCCAGATGCTTCTGAAGCCACTTGGAACAGATTCATCTCAAGGTTCAACTACGTAGCTTCAAATCTTCGCACCATTTTCTCTGATGATGCAAAGGTGAAATTTGCTGAAGTTATCAGACAGACTCTTCTGAACATGAGTAGACCTCCAGTTCTTCCTCTGGACAATGATCCTGCTGAAGAACCTATGTCTGAAGATACTCCTCCAGAATCGGCTGTTGCTGAAGAAACTCTTGTGCCTAATCAGTCAGCTCTGATGATTGTGGAACAAGCATCTACTTCTGTGATTCAAGAAAATGCATCTGCATCTGCTATGGTCATTGATAGTGCTCCAGCTCCTGCATATGCATCTGATCCTACTTCTTCTGAAATCAAGAAAGAGAATCAAGACTTAGAAGAGAAGTTTGATCAACTAGAAGCCAGCAACAGAGAGATCAGAACATGGATGGTCAAGCAAGAACAAACCACAAATGAGATTAAGACTTGGATGTCTAGACAAGAGGAATCTACTTCTTAGATCACAGACCTTCTGAAGATGATAGCCTCTTGCCAACCTTAGATCTTTTCTATTATGTTTGTGCACATGTTTGCTGTTTTTGTTGTTTATCTGAATGTTTTATGAATATCGGTTTATAAATGAAGTTGGTTGTTTCATTATCTGTTTTTCTATTATTTTCTTCAATTATCCTTTATTTGTCTTTACAGTTTTTCTTTTTGATTATGACAAAAAGGGGGAGAAAAAGAAATTCTGATTGTCCAAAAATAAACAGTTAATAAAATGGAATTCAGACATAACAATTTATAACTAACATTGAGTTTTAGTCTTTCAGAACTATAACGTATCATCTGACAAAATTCTTTGAAGTTACCCTGAGAATCCCCAAACCAGACCTTAATTCAAACCAGGTTCTGATTACCAGGCTCTGATTCTGGAAAGTAAATCAAGCTCTGATTTTGGAAAGTAAATCAAGATCTGATTCTGGAAAGTACATTCTAACTAGGATTCTAACCAGGCTCTTAATCTAAAAAGTATACTCATGCAAAAAGGGAAGTATTTTCTTCTATTAGAGTATTCATTTCAGGGGGAGATTCTTTATCTCAGGGGGAGCTATATATTTATCCTTTTTATTGAACAAAATTTCCTATGCTTTTGTCATTATCAAAAAGGGGGAGATTGTAAGAACACAGATTGGTGTTTAATATATCTCTATGTTTTGATGATAACTCTAATGAAATTTTGTATTAAGAAAATATATACTCTAATTTTGTTCAAGTGTTTTTGTTTCAGACACTAAAATAAATATTCTTATGGAAGCAAAAGTGCATCTGAACATTACTCTACACAAAGCTCTAAGAAGCATCAGAAGCAAGTCATCAGAAGACTCTGAGCGTTGCCAGAAGAGAATCTGAAGCAGAAGCTGCAGAAGACTCTGAAGTGTAGTTGAAGAAATTGTATGAAGAGTTTCATGCATTGTTTCAAGAAGACTCTGAAGTACTTTTCGCTGCAAGTACAGAGGCTCTGTTATTCAAACTCTGCTCTGATTGATATTCACACTGAAGCACATTGGCTGCAAAACTCTGATAACATCAAGACTTTGATGTTGATAACTTTGAGATAGAAGCTTGTTGAAGAAGGTATTATTCAAAGATGTATCCATTGGCATATTTCAAACGACTCTTTCCTTATTCATGTATGGCACAGGAAATCGGACAAAAGGGATTTGTCTGAACATTCCTCATCTGGGAAAGCTAAAGTCAATAGAAGACAAAAAGGCTACAGCTACTCTGCTACACACAGTCTTCAAGCATTGGACTTTCTGCTCTATAAAAGGATGTCTTCAACAACATTTCAAAGTTGACGATTTATCTTAGACGATTCAATTGAGAAATCAAATTGAAAAACTACTCTCAAGCTCTCATACAATTTATTTCATAAGTTGAATAGTTTTTATTCGTTCTTAATCTAAGTGTAAAAATCACAGTTGTGATATAGCTTTTTAGAAGCATCTTAAACACTTGTTAGTTTACATTTATTTGTAAAAGGTTCCTTAAGAAGACCAAGTTGTGGTCAGAATTTCTTGAGAATGCTAAGTCAGTTGTTCTTAGTGGTTGACACTGTAATCTGTTTGAATATAGTGGATTAAGTCCTTGTTGAGAAAGGCAAATCACCTGGGTAGGGTGGACTGGATTAGTTGAGTTCAACGAACCAGGATAAAAATACTGTGTTGTTTTTATTGCCATATTTATTTCAAAACCCTTATTCAACCCCCCTTCTAAGTGTTTTTCTCACCTTCGGAACCATGAACTCAGGAGAACAAAATTCGATTGTTACAAGGGCAAAGTTTGATCTGATGAGGAATCAGCTAGATCAGCTCATGGAAGCCATGACAGCTATGACAAGGGGAGAGGCCAACATTCAGAGGACTCCAGTTAATGAGGATGTTATTCCTCCTTCAGTGAACAATGCTGCTCAAGCACAGCATGTGCAGATTCCTGTTGAAGATCAAGTTATACAAGAGCATACCATTGTTCGAGATAGACATTCATCTTCTCTTAATGACACAGACTATCAGAATTTCACATTCTCTGTGCCAGATTTTCAAGGGGATGTTCCAAAGACTAATCCTAAGGACTCACAGACTTTTGAGCTTATGAGAAGATATCGTTTGTTGGAGGAAAAGCTTAACGCCCTAATGGGTCATGATCCTCTTAATCTGAATGCTTCAAGCATGTGTTTGGTGACAGGCCTTGTGATGCCTCCGAAGTTTAAGACACTGAGTTTTGAGAAGTACAAAGGGGATAGTTATCCGAAGCAGCATTTGGTGATGTTTTGCAAAAGAATGACCTTGTATGTCCACAACGACAAGCTTATGATTCACTGTTTCCAAGACAACCTGAGTGGGGCATCGATGAATTGGTACATGCAGTTAGAGAGTGGTTGCATCCGATCATGGTCAGACCTAGCCAACGCCTTTGTGAAGAAATACAATTACAATCTCGACATGACTCTCAGTCGCATGCAGTTGCAAGACTTATCTCGAGCGGACAATGAATCTTTCAGAGCGTATGTTTAGAGATGGAGACAATTAGATGCTAGCGTTCAACCATCACTTCTAGATAGAGAATTGGTTGAGGTGTTCATGGGTACTTTGCAAGGTCCGTGTTTGGATAAGATGATTGGAAATGAGGCATTAAACTTTTCCGACTTGATAATAATTGGAGATAGTATAGAGAGCAGACTCAAGAGTGGAAGGATTCGAGAAGTCTCGGGTATCTCAGCTAGTGAAAGCGAATCATTCGTCAGTTCTCAAGAAGAATGGGAGAAAGAAAGTAATTCCATCCGGGAATCCCCGATACCTCAGACTTAGTCTTCGGATATTTTGACTGTTCAGAGTCAACAATCTTCTGGGTCTTTGTATTAGATATCGTTTCCCCTCCAGAGTCAATGGTAACATCAATGTCAGCCGCGTCAGCATGCCCGACAAAGATTTAGGAAGCCGGAGAAGCATTTCACTCAGTTGCCGATGTCGTACGGTTAGATGTTTCCATATTTGATCAAAGGTGGATTGATAGTGCCGAAGAAGATAAATCCAGAGATTCCTCCGTATCCGCCAGGTTTTGATGTCAACGACCTCTGTGATTACCATGCCGGGGCACAGGGTCATTCAACCGAAGACTGTAAGGTGCTTAAGAGCAAAATTCAAGCTCTGCTTGACTCCAATATGTTCTCAGTCAAACCTCGAGGTATTCAGATCAACAATCCTCCTTCATCCAGTCATGTGGGTTCATCAGTTCATAGCATGGAGGAATTTACCGATAGCAGGTGTTCAGAAGAGTATCCGACTGACTTCGAAGAACAATTCTGAAGATGGCTAGTTCAGTAGCGAATCAAGATTGGAAAGCCCAGTTCCCCGAAGCTGGCAATCTTTTATATCATATCATTTCTTTGCATTTGTAGTTTCTTTTCTGTTAAAATACGAATCTTATCTATAAAACTTGTCTGTTTTTGGGTGATAATGATAATGAAATGAATATGCATGTTTTGATTAAATCCATTCGTGTTCACTCAATACTTTTTATGGATGTCTAACGCTTGTTTAAAAAAATCCGAGGGAGGATGACAAAATTGAAAGACGCAAAACTTCTGATTGTAAGCTTTTGAATAAAACCTCTGCTGATGATGTACAAACATTGTTTCAAATTCCTAAACACCGGAGATATAAGGAAGATAATCCCTTGTCAACCCCTTCGAGCCTAGCAGTATTAGTTTCTTTCTGAAAACGAAAAAAACCCTCAATCTTAACCTAGGGTAGGGTAGGTGTCAGTTAATTTGACCGAGCATCCAAATTGTGAAAGGAGTGTTCCTGTTCGAGGATCAATCACATTTGTAGAAGTCATACCTCAAAAACTTACGGTGGCTATTCATCATCAACCAAGGAGTCAGACAATCACAACCCTATCAAACAAGTCAGACAAGCCGGTGTCACATGATTTGTTCCCAAAAAGAAAAGAAAAATAAGAAGCCTGCTAAGTCGATAACTTGAAAACAAGTGGCTTAGGCAAAAATTAGGGCATCCCGCTGGACTTCAAAATCAAAAGATATATCCAAAAGAGTTGGTCTAGACAAAAATAGGGAAATCAAAAAATGATGAAGAACAAGTTGTGTGACTCCAGACACCAAAAGACAAAAAGCGAGTGACTGTCACTCCGAAAACTTGTGTTTTCCTTAACCATCACTCTTGTCATCCAACCTTTGAAAGGTGAGTGCTTGTGCAGAATTGACTAAACGTAGGATTGAGGAACATCAAGGAGAATGGGTGGGTTAAAAAAAACTTTGAGCCTTATATCCTTTCTTTCTATAACTGTGAACCAGACCACGCTACAACCTTTAAAAGACCTAATTCAAGCAGGTTTGTTTCGAAAGCATACTTCAGTAAAGATCGCGTTGTAACTGACTCCAAAAAGGATTCCCTTACCATTTTGGTACTGATGTTGACATTCTGATAGGTGATTCATTCATTATATGTCATAACTTTTTTTCAATGAACAGACTTGAATTTCAAAACTGTCATATGCATTGCATTAAATTATCATTTGCAAAACAAATTGTTTTACTTGCTAGTAAGCACTTGACATCAGGAGAGTTTCCACAATGGAAAGTTTGATCGAGATAAGATGCAAAACGCCTGGGTACTCTATTGTGCAGCGGCAAGTCATGTCAAATGATCTCACCAGGGGAGTCATCCATCCAAAAGTCAGTTAATCTAGGGCAATCAGGTCGAGATTCGATAAATCTCTCAAAGGTCAGTTTGTCAGAGGCACTTCTTCGCATAATCAGCCAGTCAGGGGCAAAATCACTTCAAGGCTGGGGCAGGCCAGCCCAAGAGCATGAAAGTTATCCTTATCTAGAGGGCAATTTATCTGAAGCACCTCCTTGAGTTGTAACACCCATTTTTAATTATCTAGTCTTTTTCGGTGTTATTTTATTTTTCGGTGTACCTTTTGTAGGGGTGTGGTTGAGTGCGATAGTAAGTGCCCTTAAGTTTGGAGATTAGTTACTAAACTTTGGACTTTGATATTAATAATATAATTATTAGTGATAATAATTTAATAAATAATGGTAATATTATTATTAATATTATTATCATTAATTATTATTATTATTATTATCATTAAGTAAATAAGAGGAATTGGGATTTTGGGGGTATTAGGGGATGTTTGGGAAAGAGAGAAGGAAAAAAGGGGAAATAACACAATAGAAGGAGAAGAAGAGAAACACGATCAAAGAGGAGAAGAAGAGCACGATCAAGTGGAGAAAAGGAGGAGGAAGAAGGCTAGGATCAGCATTCTTCGGATTCTTCAGCAATCTGATCAAGTTATCGAGGTAAAGGGGGGAGAAACGGGTCGGAATTGGTATGTGCATGAATGTCGGGTAGAAGGGATTTTCCCCAATCCCGTAGGAAATGATGAACATGTTTGATGTGTTGTTGTGATTTTAATTGTTGCTGGTAAGATAGGTTTGTTGCATGTGGTTGTAGAATGATTATTTGGATGATTTGGGGTTTTCGGGTAGTTTACCATTTTTAAGCCGAAAATGAGTTAATAAATAGAGCTGAGGTTTTATCGGGTGGAATCTAGAATAGATTATGTAGCTAAGTCGCAGAATGTTAAACTAGTGCTGTGGGAATTGGCTTGAGTGAAATCGGGTGATTTCAAAGAGTTTTGCCGATTCTGAACAGTTTGGGGTTCACAGGTTCGCTAGTGTTCGCTAGGCGAACAGGAAGCAAAGGTTCGCCAGGCGAAGCCCAACGAGTGGGTAGCGAACCATTGCAGTGGCCAAACTCAGTCTTCGCTGGTGTGTTCGCCAGGCGAAGGGGGTGGCGAGAGGTTTCGCCAGGCGACGGAGGTAGCGAGCGGTAGCGAACACTTCCAGTAGCTACTGTCTGCCTTCGCTAGGGAGTTCGTTGGGCGAGCGAGTAGCGAACATTCGCCGATGCTTCGCCAGGCGAATGAGCCAGCGGGCATGACAGTAGGTTGTGTTTTTGTGTTGTTCTGTTTCATTCTCTTGTGTTATGGGACCCTTGTTGGTCATGATTAAATATAAGATTGGTGTTGAATAGTTAAGAGTGTATGTATGGTGCGGGAATGTGATTTCCTTGTTATTTGTTTAATTAGATTAATTAAATTGGTATATGTTATTATGTATAAATGTGGTGATGTATGGAATAAGTATGTGCGATGTATAAAATGTGATCAGGAGGATCGTGTGCACCTTGTGTGCTTGGATTGTTGTTGTGCATTAGTGTCGTGCATATCATGATGTTTTGGTGGGGTTGAATTGTTGCTCAAGAGGAGTGTATGTGATTCACCCGTACTCTTGTGTGGAGAATGGTGGGATGGATCGTTGCTCAGAAGGAGTGTATGCGATCCATTCGTACTCCTGTATGGAGAATGGTGGGGATAGATCATTGCCATTGGTGGGTGTATGTGATCTATCACGTGCTCCCTTGTGGAGGGTTGATGGCCAGGTGTCCATCGGTGATGTTGAGTCGGTACCGCATATCATGGTGTTGAGTTGCATATTTTTGCATTGTCTTGTGTGATATGTTGGTGTTGGACAGTAGGTCCTGGTTGATGTAGGTTCAATGATATTCATGTGATTGCTACCTTTTATTCATGTACATTATTATCGCTATATTTTGATCAGGATTTCTCACCCTTTTTGTTGTTGTTGTGGTATGTGCTTCTTCGGAAGTACAGATAATCCAGGTGCGTAGCTAGCTTGGATAGTTGCGAATCGAGTCGTAGGGATGCTCTGATACGTAACACGGGGCTTTGGGAGTTTATTGTTTTTCTGATGATTTGTTTTACTCTGTGGCGTATCATGTTTTGTTGGAACCTTTGGTGAATATTATGTATATTTTGGGCAGATGGCCGAATATGATGTATATATGTTTATTTGATATTTCCGCTGTTTACTGTTGAAAACCATATAATGAAGTGTTTTGTTGAGCTTCTTTTGTGATATCCCGCTTTGGTGTGGCAACTCTGATAATTGTTTGATTTAATTGCTATTTATTTTATTTTTTTTATCTATTTTAGGGAGCAGGGTGTTACAAGTTGGTATCAGAGCAGGTCGGTCGGTCTGGCCAGTGTAGTAGTTGAGTCTGTCTGTAGGATAGAGTTTGCATATCTTTTAACCTGGCATTGTTGTTGTTGAGCAGTATGGTGAGAAGGAATGACGATGCGTTGGTTGCGGCTATGCAAGCGATGGCGCAGGTGGTTGCTAATCAGAACCAAGCTACGAGTGCGCAATTCAGAGATTTGGTGCAGTTTCAGAGTAACAAGTCGCCGACGTTTCAAGGAGGAATTTTGGATCCCGAAGCTACTCAGAGGTGGCTGAAGCCGATTGAGAAGATCTTCATGACGATGGGTTGTAGCGATGAGCAGAAGGTGAGGTTTGGTACCTCACATGTTGGAAGGAGAAGCGGAAGCTTGGTGGGATAACAGTCACCAAAGATTGGAGACTGCAGGGACTGTGATTACTTGGGATGTGGTTCGAACTGGTTTTCTGGAAAAGTACTTTCCAGAGGATATACGAAGTGCTAAGGAGATAGTGTTTCTGGAGCTGAAGCAGGGAATCTGACGGTGGCTGAGTATGCTGCTAAGTTTGAAGAGTTGATGCAGTATTGTCCTCATTACAATACTGACGGGGCGATGACCTCCAAGTGTTTGAAGTTTGAGAATGGGCTGCATCCAGAAGTTAAGATGGGGATCGCTTGTCAGAAGATCAGGGATTATCCTGAGCTGATAAGTAGGAGCAGAATTTATGATAATGACAACCGAGCTAGGATTGCCTATTACAAGGCTGCGAATGACTGTAAGGGTAAGCAGAGGTTTGGTGGTACTCCTTACATTGTTCTTGCTGATAAGGGGAAGTTTAAGGTTGCTGCTGATAAGAAGCCCAGAGAAGGGAGAGTGTCTGCTGGTGGGAAGTGTTACCGGTGCGGTGGAGCGGGTCATCGTGCCAATGATTGTTCTCATGAGGTAAAGAAGTGTGTCAAGTGTGGTAAGCTGGGCCATGTGATAGCTGATTGTTGGGGCGCTATGCCTACCTGTTATAACTGTGGTGAGAAGGATCATATCAGTACGCATTGCGAGAAGCTGAAGTCGTCTCAGGTGTCTCAGACCAGTGGTAAAGTGTTTGCGGTGGTGGGAACTCAAGCTGCCAGTGAGAAGCGTTCTATCCAAGGTACTTGTTTCATCAATAATGTTCCCTTGTCTGCTATTATTGATACGGGTGCAACCCACTCGTTCATCTCTGTTGATTGTGTAAAGAGGTTAGGATTGGTGCCGACTACTCTTGAGCGGCGGATGACTATTGAAACTCTCTCTATTGGTTCAGTGACTACTTCCTTGGTATGTTTGAAGTGTCCACTAACTATTTTTGGTAGAGATTTTGGAGTGGATCTGATTTGCTTTCCCCTTGGTAAGTTGGATGTTATTCTGGGTATGAACTGGTTGGAGTTCAACCGAGTCTACATCGATTGTTTTCGGAAGGTGTTGTTGTTTCTTACGCCAGAGGAAGAAGCATTGGCGGATTCCTTGTCTAGTAAGGAATTGAGGATCTTGTTGGAGGACGAAGCTAAAATGTTTGCTTTATTTGCATCATTAGCTGTCAACGGAAAAGCGTCACTGAAAGAGTTGGCGGTGGTTAATGAATTTCCTGAAGTGTTCCCTGATGATATTTCAGAATTACCTCCGAAGAGAGAAGTTGAGTTTAGCATTGATCTTGTACCTGGTACGATGCCTATATATATGGCGCCGTACAGGATGTCGGCAGTGGAATTGGCTTAATTGAAATCTTAGATTGGAGAATTGTTGGATAGAAAGTTTATCAGACCTAGTGTGTCACCGTGGGGAGCTCCAGTGCTGTTGGTGAAGAAGAAGGATGGTAGTATGCGTCTGTGCATCGATTACCGTCAGTTGAATAAAGTGACCATTAAGAACAAATATCCTCTTCTAAGAATTGATGATTTGATGGATCAGTTGGTGGGAGCTCGGGTGTTCAGTAAGATTGACTTGAGGTCGGGTTACCATCAGATCAGAGTGAAAGAAGGTGATATTCAGAAGACCGCATTTAGAACTCGATATAGACATTAAGAATATACGGTAATGCCTTTTGGAGTGTCTAATGCGCCGGTGTTGAGTTGCATATTTTTGCATTGTCTTGTGTGATGTGTTGGTTTTGGACAGTAGGTCCTGGTTGATGTATGTTGAATGATATTCATGTCATTGCTACCTTTTATTCATGTACATTATTACCGCTATATTTTGATCAGGATTTCTCACCCCTTTTGTTGTTGTTGTGATTTGTGCTTCTTCGGAAGTACAGATAATCCAGGTGCATAGCTAGCTTAGATAGTGGCGAGTCGAGTCGAAGGGATGCTCTGATACGTAACACGGGGCTTTGGGAGTTTATTGTTTTTCTGATGATTTTGTTTTACTCCGTGGCGTATCATGTTTTGTTGGAACCTTTGGTGAAATTTTGTGTATATTTTGGATGGATGGCCGAATATGATGTATATATGTTTATTTGATATTTCCGCTGTTTACTGTTGAAAACCATATAATGAAGTGTTTGTTGAGCTTCTTTTGTGATATCCCGCTTTGGTGTGGCAACTCTGGTAATTGTTTGATTTAATTGTTATTTATTTTATTTTTTATCTATTTTGGGGAGAGGGGTGTTACACAAGACATCATAAACCTTGTATCTAGACAAGACACTTTCCAACCTTGTGTCTTGACAAAACATTTTTAAACCTTGTATCCAGACAATACATTTTCTAACCTTGTATCAAGATAAGACATGTCCAGCATCAGTTGTACCTGACCCATCACAGATAACCAAAAGCCCAATCCATATTGGCAACCATAGAAAATCCAAAGCCCAATCCTTATTGGCATTCACAGAAACCAAAGTCCAATCCATATTGGCATCTCCAACAGAAGTCCACATTGCTGGCATTTTCACCTTCATCTAAGGCAGGTTTGATATTTTTTGCCAAACATCTCTCCAGCAGATAACGCCATAGTTTATGAGCCTTTGTGGTACCTGATCCCATCAAAATCATTGATAGATGTTTTCATCTCGCTTTTGCTCCCCAACAGAGATTGTTTGTTTAAGTTTCTCTTTCCCCAGCGGAGTTCTCTTTTCAGGTTGTATATCGGTCGATTCTACTTCCTGCGTATTCTGGATGTTATCCCAACTTTTGGTTGGTAGTCCATTGTTTTCTGGATGTTATCCCAAATTTTGGTTGGTAGTCCGTTGTTTTCTGGATGTCATCCCAACTTTTGGTTAGTAGTCTATCGTTTTGTGGATGTTATCCCAACTTTTGGTTGGTAGTCCGTTGTTTTCTAGATGTTATCCCAACTTTTGGTTGGTAGTCCGTTGTTTCTTGGATGTTATCCCAACGTTTGGTTGGTAGTCCGTTGTTTTCTGGATGTTATCCCAACTTTGGTTGGTAGTCCGTTGTTTTTTGGATGTTATCCCAACTTTTGGTTGGCAGTCCATCGTTTTGTGGATGTTATCCCAACTTTTGGTTGGTAGTCCATTGTTTTGTGGATGCTATCCTAACTTTTGGTTGGTAGTCTATCGTTTCGTGGATGCTATCCCAAATTTTGGTTGGTAGTCCGTTGTTTCTTGAATGTTATCCCAACTTTTGGTTGGCAGACCATCACTTCGTGGATGCTATCCCAACTTTTGGTTGGCAGTCCGTTGTTTCTTGGATGTTATCCCAACTTTTGGTTGGTAGTCCGTCGTTTTGTGGATGCTATCCCAACTTTTGGTTGGTAGTCCGTTGTTTTGTGGATGTTATCCAAACTTTTGGTTGGTAGTCCTCTATTGTTCCCTAGTGGAATCATCTTTCTTTCAGGGTGAGTCGGTTGATTCAACTTTCTGTGTATCCCAACTTTTGATTGATGAGCTATTGAATGATCTCGACTTTTGGTTGGTAGTCTTTGTTGTTTGTGTATTCGCCCTCGGTCGGCGTCTCGGTGATCCTAACTTTTGGTTAGTAGCCTCTTTCTCATAACTTTTGGTTAGTAGCCTCTTTCTCGTAACTTTTGGTTATTACTCTTTGGGTGATCCTAACTTTTGGTTAGTAGCCTCGTTCTCACAACTTTCAGATATTACTCTCTGATGATCCTGACTTTTGGTTAGTAGCCCTTGTTATCATTTTGATCAGTTACCGTTTCGGTTATCCCAAATTTTGGTTGGTACCCGTTGCTTTTAAGTCCACTTTCACCTGGCAAGCTTTACTCTGTATATCCCCGATGTGTGCAAATTCCCGGGTTCTTTTTATATTCAATCAACTTTTACCTTAAATGTCTGAAAGCGGTTGCTTTTCATCCCTTCAGGTCCAAGTTGTTTGAATAGGGGCAGCTGTTGCACCCCAAAATTTGCCCTCGTGTTTTCTGACCTTGACTGGTTGTTGTTTCGCATTCATCTGCATATCATCTAGGCCGATAATTTCTCGCATACTGTCCATGTTATCAGCCGGAATGGGTTTATCGGAATTATAGATGCTTTGTTCGCATTTTAGACAATTTAAACCAGTTCAAATGATAAGATTTATTTCGAAATCGAACGAAAGTCGTATTCTTCCTGGTGGTTTAGTCCGTGCTGATAATTTTGGTGCATTAGTTTCTCGTTTTCAAGCATTTCAGTATTCGACCCTTTCATTCGTTTTTATTTTCGTAGCGTTTTGTGATATATTTTTTACAGTCATTTGTTAATTTAGGTTTAATTTTGATTTGTTTGGATTAGTTAGGATTTTTATTTAACTTTTTCTAATATTAGTTTTTAATAGTTAATTAGTTTAAGATTTAGTTATGTTAATATAATATAATAGTAAGGTTGTAATATTAGTTAATTAGAAATTAGGTTAGAATTTTAATTTAATTAATAAGGATTAGAATTAGAATTATTAATTATTTTAGAATTTAGATAATAAATAGATAGATTTAGATTATTAATTAGAAATTAGATTAGACTTTTAATTTGGAAAATAGAATTTGATTAGAATTTATATTGAGAATTTTAGTTTAGAATAATAGATTTAGATTATTAATTTGGATTTAGATTTTATAAATTAGAATAGAGTTTTTATAGGAATTTGATTAGAATTCAAATTAATTAATTAGTTTAGAAAATAGAATAAGATTTTAGAATTAGAATTAATTAATTAATAAGAACATTAAAAGAAAAAGAAAATGAGAAATTGTAAACATGGATGGAGAGGAGGATAAATAGGTGAGAGGAACTGTTCATCATCTTCCCCAACTTTTAACCTAGCCGTTGTTTCTCTTTCGTCACCCCCTAACCCTAAGCAGTCGCCGAAACCCCAAGCTCGTCATCTTCTTCGAACACCCTTTCCGTAGCTGTTCCGCCATCATCCATCCAACTCAACTCTTCAACCTTCCGTTTCTTCCTTTTCTCCTCCCCGACATCTTCTCCTTCCTCCACCACGAAACCCCCTTGCACTACCATTACCTCCACTTTCCTCCTCCTCCAAACGCGACAACCTTCTTTCAACTATACTCAAACAACACAGCCCAATCCCTAAAATGAACATCCTCTTCCAATCTTCAACACCCTCAGAACCACCTCACCCTTTCCTTCTCAACCTTCATTATTTCCCCATGAATCATCTCCATCACTACTAGATTCGCTTCCAACAATCCAAAGCCTTCAACCCCAACTCTTCAATCGACCCAAAACATTAAGCCTGGCCATAAAATCGTAAATCAAATCAATGAAAATAGGATATAACCCAAAAACGGAATGGTAATATAGAAGAGAAGGAAGATCAAGGACGAAAACGCTCATAAACACAATTCGTGGAGAAAACAAAGCGCAGGTTTGAGACGAAATTGAAGGGGATACTGCACTTATGTTGTCGCCGGCGGCTCCGCTGCTCTTCCATTAATATGTTGTTGATGCGATGCTAATTTCTCTGCTGAAATTGCATTTCGTACCTTATGCGTTGTTCCTCCGAGTTCTGAGATGTGATTTGAAGAATGGCTTAATTAAAAGCACATGCCCTGTTCATTCTAATAAACGTGTGGCCACTCTCTAAAATTTTGGTGATGTTCTTCGATAGGGTGGGAAAAATACTTTTTTTTTTTAGATTTGGAAAACCCGGTTTAGTTTTGTATCGGGATTAGACTTGTTAAAGATCACCGTGGCTTCTTTCATCACCCTCATGTTTTAATCACCCCCTTCCTCTTGTCTTCTTTTATTTTTATTTTAAATAAGTGTTTTTTAGAATTTTTTTTTTTAATTTATTCTAAATAAGTTTTAGAGTTTTTTATACTTTTTCTAATCTAGTTTTTTTAGAAGTTTTTCATTTTTACTTTAAATAAGTTTTTTTTAGAATTTTTTGTAATTTATTCTAAATAAGTTTTAGAGTTTTTGATACTTTTTCTAATCTAGTTTTTTTTAGAAGTTTTTTTATATAATTATTTTCTAAATAAGTTTTTTTTAGAATTGTAAATATATTTTTCTAACTAAGTTTTTTTTTATATTTTTTTTTCTAATTTTGATTTTTAGAGTTTTCAATATATTTTTCTGAAGTTAGACTTTGGTGTTTTTATTTATCGTTGAGGTTTTATTTTTGTATTATTTCGTTTTGGTCGATTACAAGACCTCTAAAATCATTATCGGTCAAATTATTGATAGATAACGGTTTCTCCGATACCACCTTCTTTTCTCTTTCAATTTCTTCTTTATTTTCAATTTTTATTCAATTTTCTTCGATCTATGAAGTCTTTCGATTCGTAAGCGTCGTTTTATCGAATTCGATAACCTCCGTAATTTCAAATCTATGGAAAATGACCATTTGGGTCATTTTCTTTACTTTGAGATCGTGATAGGCTACCTTCGATTAATCGACATGATGCTTACGATTAAGACGAGATCCCACCTTTCTTTGTTCCGTGAGACACGATTAAATCGGAGAATGATCCTCAATATCATTTCTCTATCTTATTTTTAGCACGGATATCGATTTACGCGACCTCCTATAGTCTGACTTTCATCATAAGTCGAGCTACGACGGTTTAGTGTTACATTTTGTCCCGATTCAATTCATTAACAAACTAACCACTAACTTTACTTTTCGTCAGATATACCACTGTTTTATTTTCAGTCAATATTATCTTGATTTATCTTATCTTGTTCATATAGTCATTGACATTTATTCTGATATATTATTGTGAATATTCTTGCACATATTGTTATATATCCTGTATATTATCCGTATCTTGTACCTATTCATATTTCACTTGTACATTCTTTCAAAAACACCTAATAACTATCGAAACCCGAAAACCCTAAATTAGTGGGCTATTGTTTGTTTGTCCGAGTGACAGATCTTGGGACATTTTCAGGAACCCTAGCTAGGATTTGTGCCCGACTTTTGCTCAAGGCGTAGCTTAGGACACATTGCACACACACGGCTTTCTCTTGGGCTACCTAACAATGAGGCTTTTTATATCGTGCAATCCCGTGTAATTTACATGTACCCCTCTCCCATTTTCAATGTACGTATTTCATATTTTCTTTGATTGCTGCTTATCTTCTAGGAGCACCCCCAGGGACTAGTATAACCGTTTTCAAACTAATTCTAGATTCGTCACCGAGCCACTTTCAAACACCCCTCTGTAAATTGAGTGCTCGTCCGCATTCGCCATCAACCTGTTGCACACACTGTTGTACTTCATTGTGAACTCGATATTAAGAGCACCCACAGGGACTAGAATTGTTTCTCACGCTTAAACCCCCGACTCGTAGACGAGGTATTTTCAGACTCATTTCCATTTCACCATGTTTTTGCATGCAATACAAGTCAAACCCTTGATCTAACGTCAGGCGGATTTTCTCAACCAATTTTCAAACCAATTCACCACCTGTTTTCTTTTACAACTTTTTCTCCTAAAACCTTGGTCTTGTACCAAGTGCATTTTTCAATTTCTTTTCCTAATAAAACTTGAATGGTCGTGGAGTGGTTAGGCATAGGCCTTCTCCTATCCCGAGTGCTTGACATTACCTTTAGGGTTCACTGTCGCAAAGCACTAACCATTCAAGATCAAAACATTTTTAATAAGAGAATGAAGTTCTTTTTGTATTGAACTAAAGAGAGAGGATTGAGTGCTGAGTTCTTCCTCTCCGAGTGTGTGGTCTCGATATTCGTCTTTCAATACGAAGACGTGACCATACTCACCACACCTTTTCATAATAGTTCTTTTGAGATAAAGAATTGGGTACTACCCGCAAGAGGTTACTATCTGAGGATCTATTTCACCCTTGAAAAAAACTTCCACAAATCAAATGTGACATCTTTCCTCGATGGTGAAAACTAATCTTTTCAAAAAGGATATGTTACGTCCGTTCTACCGCAAACAGGTAACACCTAAGTCTCCACGAGCGAGCTGCAACGCACCTAACTGCTAGAATGTGCATGATAGCATCATCCACAAAAACACCAGTTAATAGTAGCCCGAACTACGTTTGTTCTGATTTCTGATACCATTTGAGAATATGTAGGCACAACACGGTGATGTCTTGGCGAGAACCCTTTTCCTTTGTCATGTAGTTACCCAAACTATGTTTGCTCTGACTTCTCATACCAGATGAGAATACATAGGCACAAGGCGGCGATGTCTTGGCGAGCGCACTTTTTCCTCTTTCCGTAGTTTCCTGAATTATGTTTGCTCTGATTTCTCATACCAGATGAGAATACGTAGGCACAAAGCGGCGATGTCTTGGCGAGTGCACTTTTCCACCTTTTATCGTAGTTTTCCGAACTACGTTTTCTCTAATTTCTCATACCAGATGAGAATACGTAGGCACAAAGCGGCGATGTCTTGGCGAGCGCAGTTTTCCACCTTTTTCTCGTAGTTTCCGGAACTACGTTTGCTCTGATTTCTCATACCAGATGAGAATATGTAGGCACAAGACGCCGATGTCTTGGCAAGCATACATCCCCCCACCACCCGTAGTTTCTCGAACTACGTTGACTCTAAGTTTCTCATATTTGTTGAGAATACGTAGGCCTAGGACCGCGAAGTCCTACCGAGTCTCTCTTCTTCCCTTTTATCTCTCCTTTACCTATTTTTAACCTTTCTCTTTATCCCTTCGAGCATACTTAGAAAGCAATAACCTTTAGCAGATACCTTCACACACAAATAAACAAATGGGAACCATTGAGTACGATGGATGCGAGGGGTGCTAATACCTTCCCTTCGCATAACCGGCTTACGAACCCGTTCTTTTGGTTGCAAGACCATCTTATCCGTTCCTTCTTAGGGTTTTCTCGATGTTGTCCCTTCCCCTTATGGGATAAATAAAGTTTGATGGCGACTCTTCTGTCTTTCCGTTCTTGCCTCTCCGTCGTTGCAGTTTTCGAGTAGCGACAAGAGGCTGACGAAGAAGCTTTGGAAACTTCTTTCCAAGCACTCGAGATAGCCAATGTTGTCCTGTTGAAAGTTGAAGAACCGATGGGCAAGAGTAATCCATCGTTCGCATCTTTCAAGAGTACCAAATCAACAATTGAAAGAGGTGTACCCGAAGGTTGGGGAGAGGCGATAAATTTCAAGACAAAGATGGATCGCCATGGGTTAGGTTACAAACCAACTAACGGTAGAGATTCTACACCTGCCAAAGGTCGTCCAAAGACTATCCAAGAAGTGTTTGTTAGTGGAGGTTTCCAAATCAATGTTGTTAAAGATGATAAGGAGGATGAAGACTTGAGCAACCTGATATTCAAGTGTGATGCAGCTTTGGACAACTGTGAAGCAATAGAGATCCCAATGATTTTTCCTTCGTCAAAGTAATTTATTGTCTTTTGTTTGTTGTTTTCAAAAAAAAAGAATTCCATAGCTATGCCTAAGGCTATTGGATTATTTTGTAGGGCCCCCTTTTTTACTTTCAAATGATTATCAATAAATGCATTTTGTTAAATTCTCGATGTTTCATTTACTGTTTTTTTCGCTTTTACCTTTTAAAATAAATTGGAAATCTTTCAAAACTAAAAAAAAGAGCATTTTTCTCTTGCATTTTTCTTTGTGTATTTATTAAAATAAGTCATTCCAAACATGCAGAATAGTCCCAAACCGCGTTAAATCCGACAACCCTGCTTTCACTCCTAACTTTGATTCGCCCATTTATCAAGCCGAAGATGAGGGCGAGGAAGATTTTGAAGTTCCCGTTGAATTGGCAAGACTGGTTGAGTATGACTACACTGAGTAGGTAAATTTGATTAATTTTGGCACCGATGAAGAAAAGAAAGAGGTCAAGATCGGTAAAACACTCGGGGCTGATGTCAAGCAGAGGTTGGTCAAGCTTTTAGAGGAATATGTTTATGTGTTTGCATGGTCGTATCAAGATATGCCCGGTTTGGACACTGATATTGTTGTTCACAAGTTGCCGCTTAAACCAGAGTGCCCACCTGTAAAGAAGAAACTTCAAAGAGCTAGACCTGACATGGCTTTGAAGATTTGAGATGAGGTTAAGAAACAACTTGATGCAGGTTTCCTAACAGTTGTGAAGTACCCTAAATGGTAGCCAACATAGTGCCAGTACCCAAAAAATACGGTAAAGTCAGAATGTGAGTGGACTATAGGGATTTGAACAAAGCAAGCCCAAAAGATGATATCCTTCTACCGCATATTGATACACTTGTGGATAATACAGCCCGTTTCGCAATTTTTTCTTTTATGGATGGTTTCTCTGATTATAATCAGATTAAGATGGACCCTGTTGATAGAGAAAATACTACATTCATTGCTCCTTGGGGAACATATTGTTATAAAGTTATGCCCTTCGATCTTAAGAAGCAGGGGAAACATATCAAATAGCAATGGTCGCTCTCTTTCATAACATGATGCATAAGGAGATTGAGGTGTATGTCGATGATATGATTGCCAAGTCCCAAAGTGAGGAGGACCATTTAAAACATTTGTTAAAGTTGTTTGAATGACTCAGGAAATACCAGTTGAAACTGAATCCTGCTAAGTGTACTTTTTGTCTTAGATCTGGAAAGTTACTTGGATTCATCGCTAGCCAACGAGGAATTGAAGTAGATCCTGATAAAGTCTGAGCCATTCAAGAAGTGCCCGCTCCACATACTGAAACATAAGTCAGAGATTTTCTTGGACGCTTGAATTATATTTCCAGATTCATTTCTAATATGACTACTACCTGTGAGCCAATATTCAAGTTACTCTACAAGGGTCAGATTACTGATTAAAATTCTGATTTTCAGCAAGCGTTTGAGAAGATCAAGGGTTATTTACAAGAGCCTCCTATCTTGATTCCTCCTGTTCCTGGAAGACCACTCTTCAAGTATCTGACTATTCTTGAGAAGTCTATGGGTTGCGTATTAGGTCAAAATGATGAAACTAGACGGAGAGAGCACGCCATCTATTATTTGAGTAAGAAGTTTACCGATTGTGAAAGTCGGTATTCACTTTTGGAAAAGACTTGTTGTGCGTTAGCATGGGATGCTAAGCGTCTCAGGCAATATATGATTTGTCATACTACTTTGTTAATCTCGAAAGTGGATCCAATAAAGTATATTTTTGAGAAACATTCTCAGACTGGAAGACTTGCCCATTGGCATATGTTGTTATCTGAATATGACATCAAATAAGTGACTCAAAGGGCTATTAAAGGAAGCATCTTGTCAGATTACCTTGCAGACCAACCAGCTGAAGATTATGAGCCTTTAAAGCTTGACTTTCCTGATGAAGATATTATGTTGGTGAAGAAAGACTGTGAATAGCCAGGTTCTGATGAAGATCCCGAGCTAGGTTCCCGTTGGAAGATGATGTTTGATGGTTTCTCTAATTACAGTGGGCATGGCATAGGTGCCGTTTTGATGAATCTCGATGGCGGTTATACCCCATTTACAATAAGGTTAGATTTTGAATGTACAAATAATATTTCCGAGTATGAGGCATGCATTCTAGGCCTTGAAGCAACTATTGACCTCCGAATCAAAATTCTTGAAGTGAGTGGAGATTCAGCTTTAGTAATCTACCAAGTCAAGGGTGAATGGAAAACACGAGACAAAAAGTTGATCCCATATCGTGCTTATATTGTAGAGTTGATCCAATACTTTGATGAGGTCACTTTCTGATATGTCCCGAGGTCTAAAAACCATATTGTTGATGCTTTAGCCATGCTAGCCTTGATATGGAAGGTTAGGTTTGTTAATGAAGCACCACTTATTTGAATTGAGTGCAAGACTGAGCCTGCCTACTGTTATCGCTATTCAAAAAATGCAACGACGGGGAGGCGAGAATGGAAAGACAAAAGAGTCGCCTCTGAACTTTATTTATCCCATAAGGGGAAAGGAAAATATCAAGAAAACCTTAATAAAGAAACGGATAAGATGGTCTCGCGACCAAAGAATGGGTTCGGAAGCTGGTTATGCGAAGGGAAGGTATTAACACCTCTCGCATCCATCGTACTCGATGGGAACCATTTGTTTATCTATGTTTGATGATATCTGCTAAAATATTATGCTATAAAGAGTGTTCCAAGAGAGGTTAGAAACAGGGGAAAGGAGGTAACAGGGGAAGAAGAGACTCGGTAGGACTCCGCGGTCCTAGGCGTACGTATTTTCAACGGATATGAGAAAGTTAGAGTCAACGTAGTTCGGGGAACCACGGGTAAAAGGGGGGAATATGCTCGGCAAGGATTGTGGCCCTTGTGCCTACGTATCTTTACTCTAAAAAGAATCAGAGCAGTCGTAGTTCGACCTATTACGGTTGAATGGGAAGTTCTGGTAGACGATGCTAGCATACGCATTCTAACAGTTTAGGCGTATTGTTGCTTGCTCGTTAGAGACTTAGGCTTTGCCTGTTTGCGGTAGAACAGTCGTAGCATGTCCTTCTCGGGGAAAAGGTGGAAAATAAAGAAAAGTGCTCGCTAAGACATCACCGTCTTATTCCTACGTATTTTCATCTGGCATGAGAAATCAGAGCAACGTAGTTCACGAAACTACGGAGCTAAAAAAGGAAAGGGTGCTCACCAAGACATCGCAGTCTTGTGCCTACGTATTCTCATCTGGCATGAGAAATCAGAGCAACGTAGTTTGGGAAACTACGGAGGGAAAAAAGAAAAGGGTGCTCGCCAAGACATCGTTGTCTTGTGCCTAAGTATTCTCATCTGGCATGAGAAATCAGAGCAACATAGTTAGGGATACAGTTAACCGGTGTTTTTGTGGATGACGTTAACGTAGCGCATTCTAGCAGTTTAGGTGTATTGTTGCTCGCTTGTTGGGAACTTAGGAGTTACCTGTTTGCGGTAGAACGGACGTAACATATCCTTTTTGAAAAGATTAGTTTTTGCCATGCGAGGCAAGATGTCACGTTTGATTTGTGGAGATTTGTTTTTTAGGGTTGAAATAGGTCCTCGGATAGTAACCCCTTGTGGGTAGTATCCAATTCTTTATCTCAAAGTTTTGTTATGAAAATGGTGTGGCGAATACAGTCACGTCTTCGTATTAAAAGACGAGTATCGAGACCACACATTTTACAATGAGTATCCTGACACTCGGAGAGAAAGAAGTCTACACTAAATCCTCTCTCTTTAGTTCAATACAAAGAGAACTTAATTCTCTTATTAAAGATGTTTTTGATCTTGAGTGGTAAGTGCTTTGCGACAGGGAAACCTACGGTAATGTCAAGCACTCGGGATAGGAGAAGTCTTACGCCTAACCAATCCACGACCATTCGAGTTTTATTCAGAAAAGAGTTTCGAAAATGCACTCGGTACGGGACCGAGGTTTTAGGAGAAAAGTTTTGAAAGGGAAGTTTGAAAGTGAAGGTGGCGCATATAACCACGTCTTCATATTGAAAGACGAGTATCAAGACCACACACTCTACAGTAAGTATCCTGACACTCGCAGAGAAAGAAGTCTACACTCAACCCTCTCTCTTTAGTTCAATACAAAGAGAATTTCATTCTCTTATTAAAGATGTTTTTCATCTTGAATGGTAAGTGCTTTACGACAGTGAACCCTAAAGGTAATGTCAAGCACTCGGGATAGGAGAAGACCTACGCCTAACCACTCCACGATCATTCGAATTTTATTGAGAAAAGAGTTTCGAAAATGCACTCGGTACGGGACCGAGGTTTTAGGAGAAAAGTTTTGAAAGGGAAGTTTGAAAAGTGAAGGTGGCACATATAATCACGTCTTCGTATTGAAAGACGAGTATCGAGACCACACACTCTATAGTGAGTATCCTAACACTCGGAGAGGAAGAAGTCTATACTTAATCCTCTCTCTTTAGTTCAATACAAAGAGAACCTCATCCTCTTATTAAAGATGCTTTTCGTCTTGAATTATAAGTGCTTCGCGATAGTGAACCCTAACGGTAATGTCAAGCACTTGGGATAGGAGAAGGCCTACGCCTAACCACTCCAAAACCATTCGAGTTTATTGTGAAAAGAAGTTTGAAAATGCACTCTGTATAGGACTGAGGTTTTAGAAGAAAAGAGTATCGAAAAGAAGTTTTGAAAAGATGACAATGAGATAAGAGGTGAATTCGAATATATACAGGATATAGGTGATATACAGGATGTATAACCAACAGTCCATTAATTAGGATTTTATGGTTTCGATATTTATTAGGTGATTTTTGAAAGACTGTACAAGATTAAGAGATGAATATATACATGATAAATATTAACAGATATATAATATGTGCAAGAATATCCACAATAATATTTGACTGAATTTAAAGCAGTTAATATTTGACAGAAAGTAAATTCAGTAGTTAGTTTGTTAGTGAATTGAATCGGGATAAGTGTAACGCTAAACCTTCGTAGCTCGACTTATGATGGAAGTCGGACTATAGAAGGTTGCATAGATTGATATCAGTGCAAAAGACAAGATAGAGAAATAATATTGAGGATCATTCTCCGATTTAATCGTGTCGCACGGGCCAAAAAAGGTGGGGATCTCGTCTTAATCGCAAACGTTATGTCGATTAATCGAAGGTAACCTGTCGTGATCCCAAAGTATAGAAAATGACCCAAATGGTCATTTTCCATATATTTGAAATCAGGAAGGCTATCGACTTCGATAAACGGCGCTTACGAATAGAAGACTTCATCGATCGAGGAAATTGAAATAAAATCGAAAGAAGAAGAAACGAGGAGAGAAAGAAGGTGGTCTCGGAGAAACCTTCATCTATCAATAATTTGACCGATGATGGTTTTAGGGGTCTCGTCATTGACCAAAAAGAGGAAATAAATCCTCGATGATAAATAAAAATGCTAAAACCTAAATCTATAGAAAAATATGTTAAAATTCTAAAAAGAAAATGTTTACAAAATATCTAAAAATTTAGATTAGGAAAAAATATATAAAAAAATCTCTAAAAATTTTAATTAGAAAAAATATTATTAACAACTCTTGAAAGCTAGTTTGTTAAAATAAAACATATTAACAATTCTAAAAGAAAAATAGTATTGGAGAAACATATAAAATAACTTTCTAAAAGACTAAAATAGAAAAATATATTAATAATAAATAAAAAAAAAGTTAAATTGGGAAAGGAATCATTTGGGCCAAGAGGCCTATCTCCCCCCACCCCCACCCCCATAAGACATGATGTCGGCGATTTTTTTTAAGTAAAACCGGGCTTGAAAGCCCAACACCCAGCCATGTCTATTCTTATAATTAATAAACAATAACGAAAAAGAAGAAACAAATCAACTAAATCGTGTTTCATTAGTTCACACCATCAGTTCCAACGCAAATGCCGTGAAGAACACCAAAACGGGGTAAGAGAAAAAAAGTTGTCTAGATCAAACTCTTTAATCATTGAAGAAGGATAAGCTTCTCTGAAGAGATTGCCACTTATCGTTGAAGAAGGATAAGCTTCTCTGAAGAATTGCCACTTATCATTGAAGAAGGATAAGCTTCTCTAACGAGATTGCCACTTATCGTTGAGGAAGGATAAGCTTCCCTAAAGAGATTTCCACTTATCGTTGAAGAAGGATAAGCTTTTCTGAAGAGATTGCCACTTATCGTTGAGGAAGGATAAGCTTCTCTGAAGAGATTGCCACTTATCGTTGAAGAAGCATAAGCTTCTCTGAAGAGATTGCCACTTATCTTTGAAGAAGGATAAGCTTATCTGAAGAGATTTCCACTTATCGTTGAAGAAGGATAAGCTTCTCTGAAGAGATTGCCACTTATCGTTGAAGAAGGATAAGCTTCTCTGAAGAGATTTCCACTTATCGTTGAAGAAGGATAAGCTTCTCTGACGAGATTGCCACTTATCGTTGAGGAAGGATAAGCTTCCCTAAAGAGATTTCCACTTATCGTTGAAGAAGGATAAGCTTTTCTGAAGAGATTGCCACTTATCGTTGAGGAAGGATAAGCTTCTCTAAAGAGATTTCCACTTATCGTTGAAGAAGGATAAGCTTCTCTGAAGAGATTGCCACTTATCTTTGAAGAAGGATAAGCTTATCTGAAGAGATTTCGACTTATCGTTGAAGAAGGATAAGCTTCTCTGAAGAGATTGCCACTTATTGTTGAGGAAGGATAAGTTTCTCTGAAGAGATTGCCACTTATCGTTGAAGAAGGATAAGCTTCTCTGAAGAGATTGCCACTTATCGTTGAAGAAGGATAAACTTCTCTGAAGAGATTGCCACTTATCTTTGATGAAAGATAAGATTCTCTGAAGAGATTGCTACTTATCATTGAAGAATGATAAGCTTCTCTGAAGAGATTGCCACTTATCGTTGAAGAAGATTAAGCTTCTCTGAAAAGATTGTCGCTTATCGTTGAAGAAGGATAAGCTTCTATAAAGAGATGCCACTTATCATTGAAGAAGGATAAGTTCTCTGAAGAGATTGCCAATTATCGTTGAAGAAGGATAAGCTTCTATGAAGATATTGCCACTTATCTTTAAAGAAGGATAAGCTTCTCTGAAGAGATTGCCACTTATCGTTGAAGAAGGATAAGCTTTTTTGAAGAGATTGTCGCTTATCGTTGAAGAAGGATAAGCTTCTCTGAAGAGATTGCCACTTATCGTTGAAGAGGATAAGCTTCTCTGAAGAGATTGCCATTTATCATTGAATAAGGATAAGCTTCTCTATCGAGATTGCCACTTATCGTTGAGGAAGGATAAGCTTCCCTAAAGAGATTTCCACTTATCATTGAAGAAGGATAAGCTTTTCTGAAGAGATTGCAACTTATCGTTGAGGAAGGATAAGCTTCTCTGAAGAGATTGCCACTTATCGTTGAAGAAGGATAAGCATCTCTGAAGAGATTGCCACATATCTTTGAAGAAGGATAAGCTTATCTGAAGAGATTGCCACTTATCGTTGAAGAAGGATAAGCTTCTCTGAAGAGATTGCCACTTATCGTTGAGGAAGGATAAATTTCTCTGAAGAGATTGCCACTTATCGTTGAAGAAGGATAAGCTTCTCTGAAGAGATTGCCACTTATCGTTGAAGAAGGATAAACTTCTCTGAAGAGATTGCCACTTATCTTTGAAGAAAGATAAGATTCTCTGAAGAGATTGCTACTTATCATTGAAGAATGATAAGCTTCTCTGAAGAGATTGCCACTTATCATTGAAGAAGATTAAGCTTCTCTGAAAAGATTGTCGCTTATCGTTGAAGAAGGATACGCTTCTATAAAGAGATTGCCACTTATCATTGAAGAAGGATAAGTTCTCTGAAGAGATTGCCACTTATCTTTGAAGAAGGATAAGCTTCTATGAAGAGATTGCCACTTATCGTTGAAGAAGGATAAGCTTCTCTGAAGAGATTGCCACTTATCGTTGAAGAAGGATAAGCTTCTCTGAAGAGATTGCCACTTATCGTTGAAGAAGGATAAGCTTCTCTGAAGAGATTGCCACTTATCTTTGAAGAAGGATAAGCTTATCTGAAGCGATTTCAACTTATCGTTGAAGAAGGATAAGCTTCTCTGAAGAGATTGCCACTTATCGTTGAGGAAGGATAAGTTTCTCTGAAGAGATTGCCACTTATCGTTGAAGAAGGATAAGCTTCTCTGAAGAGATTGCCACTTATCGTTGAGGAAGGATAAACTACTCTGAAGAGATTGCCGCTTATCTTTGAAGAAAGATAAGATTCTCTGACGAGATTGCTACTTATCATTGAAGAATGATAAGCTTCTCTGAAGAGATTGCCACTTATCGTTGAAGAAGATTAAGCTTCTCTGAAAAGATTGTCGCTTATCGTTGAAGAAGGATAAGCTTCTATAAAGAGATTGCCACTTATCATTGAAGAAGGATAAGTTCTCTGAAGAGATTGCCACTTATCGTTGAAGAAGGATAAGCTTCTATGAAGATATTGCCACTTATCGTTGAAGAAGGATAAGCTTCTCTGAAGAGATTGCCACTTATCGTTGAAGAAGGATACGCTTCTTTGAAGAGATTGTCGCTTATCGTTGAAGAAGGATAAGCTTATCTGAAGAGATTGCCACTTATCGTTGAAGAGGATAAGCTTCTCTAAAGAGATTGCCACTTATCGTTGAATAAGGATAAGCTTCTCTAAAGAGATTTCCGCTTATCGTTGAAGAAGGAGAAGCTTCTATGAAGAGATTTCCACTTATCCTTGAAGAAGGATAAGCTTCTCCGAAGAGACTGCCACTTATCCCTTAAGAAGGATAAGCTTCTCTGAAGAGATTTCCACTTATCGTTGAAGAAGGATAAGCTTCTCTGAAGAGATTTCCACTTAACGTTGAAACAGGACAAGCTTCTCGGAGGAGATTTCCACTTATCGTTAAGAAGGATAAGCTTCTCTAAAGAGATTGCCACTTATCGTTGAAGAAGGATAAGCTTCTCTGAAGAGATTGCCACTTATCGTTGAAGAAGGATTAGTTTCTCTAAAGATTTTGCCACTTATAATTGAAGAAGGATAAGCTTCTATGTAGAAATTTCCACTTATCGTTCAAGAAGGATAAGCTTCTTTGAAGAGATTTCTGCTTATCGTTGGAGAAGGATAAGCTTCTCTCAAGATTTTGCCACTTATAATTGAAGAAGGATAAGCTTCTATGTAGAGATTTCCACTTATCGTTCAAGAAGGAGAAGCTTCTCTGAAGAGATTGCCACTTATCGTTGAAGAAGGATAAACTTCTCTGAAGAAATTGCCACTTATCGTTGAAGAAAAATAAGCTTCTCTGAAGAGATTGTCACTTATTGTTGAGGAAGGATAAGCTTCTCTGAAGAGATTGCCACTTATCATTGAAGAAGGATAAGCTTCTCTGAAGAGATTGCCACTTATCGTTGAGGAAGGATAAGCTTCTCTGGAGAGATTGCCACGTATCGTTGAAGAAGGATAAGCTTCTCTGAAGAGATTGCCACTTATCGTTGAAGAAGGATAAGCTTCAATGAAGAGATTTTCACTTATCGTTGAACAAGGATAAGCTTCTCTTAAGAGATTACCACTTATCGTTGAAGACGGATAAGCTTCAAAGAAGATATTTCCACTTATCGTTGAAGAAGCATAAGCTTCTCTGAAGAGATTGCCACATATTATTAAAGAAGGATAAGCTTCTCTTAAGAGATTGCCACTTATCGTTGAAGAAGGTTAAGCTTCTATGAAGAGATTGCCACTTATCGTTGAGGAAGGATAAGCTTCTATAAAGAGATTTCCACTTATCTTTGAAGAAGGATAAGCTTCTCTGAAGAGATTGCCACTTATCGTTGAGGAAGGATAAGCTTCTCTGAAGAGATTGCCTCTTATCATTGAAGAAGGATAAGCTTCTCTAAAGAGATTTCAACTTATCGTAGAAGAGGGATAAGCTTCTCTGAAGAGATTGCCACTTTTCGTTGAAGAAGGATAAGCTTCTCTGAAGAGATTTCCATGTATCATTGAAGAATTATAAGTTTCTCTAAAGAGATTGCCACTTATCGTTCAAGAAGGATAAGCTTCTCTGAAGAGATTGTCGCTTATCGTTGAAGAAGGATAAGCTTCTATGAAGAGATTGCTACTTATAGTTGAAGAAGGACAAGCTTCTCTAAAGAGATTGCCACTTATCATTCAAGAAGGACAAGATTCTCTGAAGAGATTGCCACTTATCGTTGAAGAAGGATAAGATTCTCTAAATAGATTGCCACTTAACGTTGAAGCAGGATAAGCTTCTCGGAAGAGATTGCCACTTAATGTTAAGAAGGATAAGCCTCTCTAAAGAGATTGCCACTTATCGTTGAAGAAGGATAAGCTTCTCTGAAGAGATTTCCACTTATCGTTCAAGAAGGATAAGCTTCTCTGAAGAGTTTTCCACTTATAATTGAAGAAGGATAAGCTTCTTTGTAGAGATTTCCACTTATCGTTCAAGAAGGATAAGCTTCTCTGAAGATATTTCCATTTATCGTTGAAGAAGGATAAGCTTCTCTGAAGAGATTGTCACTTATCGTTCAAGAAGGACAAGCTTCTCTGAAGAGATTGCCTAAGAGATTACCACTTATAGTTGAAGAAGGACAAGCTTCTCTAAAGAGATTTCCACTTATCGTTCAAGAAGGATAAGCTTCTCTGAAGAGATTTCCATTTATCGTTGAAGAAATATAAGCTTCTCTGAAGAGATTGTAACTTATCGTTGAGGAAGCATAAGCTTCTCTGAAGAGATTGCCAGTTATAGTCGAAGAAGGATAAGGTTCTCTGAAGAGATTCCACTTATCAATGAGGAAGGATAAGCTTCTATGAAGCGATTGCCACTTATCGTCGAAGAAGGATAAGCTTCTCTGAAGAGATTTCCACTTATCGTTGAAGATGGATAAGCTTCTATGAAGAGATTTCCACTTATTGTTGAAGAAGGATAAGCTTCTCTGAAGAGATTACCTTTTATTGTTAAAACGGATAAGCTTCTCTGTAGATATTGCCACTTATCGTTGAAGAAGAATAATCTTCACTAAAGAGATTGCCGCTTATCATTGTTGAAGGATAAGATTCTCTGAAGAGATTTCCACTTATCGTTGAAGAAGGATAAGCTTCTTTGAATAGATTGCCACTTATCGTTGAATAAGGATAAGCTTCTATGAAAAGATTGTCACATATTGTTCAAGAATGATAAACTTCTCTAAAGAGATTGCTGAAGAGATTGCCACTTATAGTTGAAGAAGGACAAGCTTCTCTTAAGAGATTTCCACTTATCGTTGAAGAAGGATAAGCTTCTCTCAAGATTTTGCCACTTATAATTGAAGAAGGATAAGCTTCTATGTAGAGATTTCAACTTATCGTTCAAGAAAGATAAGCTTCTCTGAAGAGATTGCCACTTATCGTTGAAGAAGGAAAAGCTTCTCTGAAGAAATTGCCACTTATCGTTGAAGAAGAATAAGCTTCTCTGAAGATATTGTCACTTATTGTTGAGGAAGGATAAGCTTCTCTGAAGAGATTGCCACTTATCGTTGAAGAAGGATGAGCTTCTCTGAAGAGATTGCCACTTATCGTTGAGGAAGGATAAGCTTCTCTAAAGAGATTGCCACGTATCGTTGAAGAAGGATAAGCTTCTCTGAAGAGATTGCCACTTATCATTGAAGAAGGATAAGCTTCAATGAAGAGATTTTCACTTATCGTTGAAGAAGGATAAGCTTCTCTTAAGAGATTACCACTTATCGTTGAAGAAGGATAAGCTTCTAAGAAGATATTTCCACTAATCGTTGAAGAAGCATAAGCTTCTCTGAAGAGATTGCCACGTATTATTAAAGAAGGATAAGCTTCTCTTAAGAGATTGCCACTTATCATTGAAGAAGGATAAGCATCTCTGAAGAGATTTCCACTTATCGTTGAGGAAGGATAAGCTTCTCTAAAGAGATTTCCACTTATCTTTGAAGAAGGATAAGCTTCTCTGAAGAGATTGCCACTTATCGTTCAAGAAGGATAAGCTTCTCTGAAGAGTTTTCCACTTATCTTTGTAGAGATTTCCACTTATAGTTCAAGAAGGATAAGCTTCTCTGAAGAGATTTCCACTTATCTTTGAAGAAGGATAAGCTTCTCTGAAGAGATTGCCACTTATCGTTAAGGAAGGATAAGCTTCTCTGAAGAGATTTCCACTTATCATTGAAGAAGGATAAGCCTCTCTAAAGAGATTGCCACTTATCGTTGAAGAAGGATAAGCTTCTCTGAAGAGATTGCCAATTATCGTTCAAGAAGGATAAGCTTCTCTGAAGAGTTTTCCAATTATAATTGAAGAAGGATAAGCTTCTTTGTAGAGATTTCCACTTATAGTTCAAGAAGGATAAGCTTCTCTGAAGAGATTTCCACTTATCGTTGAAGAAGGATAAGCTTCTCTGAAGAGATTGTCACTTATCGTTCAAGAAGGATAAGCTTCTCTAAAGAGATTGCCTAAGAGATTACCACTTATAGTTGAAGAAGGACGAGCTTCTCTGAAGAGATTGCCATTTATCGTTCAAGAAGGATAAGCTTCTCTGAAGAGATTGCCACTTATCGTTGAAGAAGTATAAGCTTCTCTGAAGAGATTGCCACTTATCGTCGAAGAAGGATAAGGTTCTCTGAAGAGATTCCACTTATCGATGAGGAAGGATAAGCTTCTCTGAAGAGATTTCCACTAATCGTCGTAGAAGGATAAGCTTCTCTGAAGAGATTTCCACTTATCGTTGAATAATGGTAAGCTTCTATGATGAGATTTCCACTAATTGTTGAAGAAGGATAAGCTTCTCTAAAGAGATTGCCTTTTATTGTTAAAAAGGATAAGCTTCTCTAAAGAGATTGCCACTTATCGTTGAAGAAGGATAAGCTTCTCTGAAGAGATTGCCACTTATCGTTGAATAAGGATAAGCTTCTATGAAAAGATTGTCACATATTGTTCAAGAATGATAAGCTTCTCTGAAGAGATTGCCTCTTATAGTTGAAGAAGGACAAGCTTCTCTGAAGAGATTTCCACTTATCGTTCAAGAAGGATAAGCTTCTCTGAAGAGATTGCCACTTATCGTTGAAGAAGGATAAGCTGCTATGTAGAGATTTCCACTTATCGTTCAAGAAGGATAAGCTTCTTTGAAGAGATTTCCGCTTATCGTTGAAGAAGGATAAGCTTCTCTCAAGATTTTGCCACTTATAATTGAAAAAGGATAAGCTTCTATGTAGAGATTTCCACTTATCGTTCAAGAAAGATAAGCTTCTCTGAAGAGATTGCCACTTATCGTTGAAGAAGGAAAAGCTTCTCTGAAGAAATTGCAGCTTATCGTTGAAGAAGAATAAGCTTCTCTGAAGAGATTGTCACTTATTGTTGAGGAAGGATAAGCTTCTCTGAAGAGATTGCCACTTATCGTTGAAGAAGGATGAGCTTCTCTGAAGAGATTGCCACTTATCGTTGAGGAAGGATAAGCTTCTCTAAAGAGATTGCCACGTATCGTTGAAGAAGGATAAGCTTCTCTGAAGAGATTGCCACTTATCATTGAAGAAGGATAAGCTTCAATGAAGAGATTTTCACTTATCGTTGAAGAAGGATAAGCTTATCTTAAGAGATTACCACTTATCGTTGAAGAAGGATAAGCTTCTAAGAAGATATTTCCACTAATCGTTGAAGAAGCATAAGCTTCTCTGAAGAGATTGCCACGTATTATTAAAGAAGGATAAGCTTCTCTTAAGAGATTACCACTTATCGTTGAAGAAGGATAAGCATCTCTGAAGAGATTGCCACTTATCGTTGAGGAAGGATAAGCTTCTCTAAAGAGATTTCCACTTATCTTTGAAGAAGGATAAGCTTCTCTGAAGAGATTGCCACTTGTCGTTCAAGAAGGATAAGCTTCTCTGAAGAGTTTTCCACTTATCTTTGTAGAGATTTCCACTTATAGTTCAAGAAGGATAAGCTTCTCTGAAGAGATTTCCACTTATCTTTGAAGAAGGATAAGCTTCTCTGAAGAGATTTCCACTTATCGTTCAAGAAAGATAAGCTTCTCTGAAGAGATTGCCACTTATCGTTGAAGAAGGAAAAGCTTCTCTGAAGAGATTGTCACTTATTGTTGAGGAAGCATAAGCTTCTCTGAAGAGATTGCCACTTATCGTCGAAGAAGGATAAGGTTCTCTGAAGAGATTCCACTTATCGATGAGGAAGGATAAGCTTCTCTGAAGAGATTTCCACTAATCGTCAAAGAAGGATAAGCTTTTCTGAAGAGATTTCCACTTATCGTTGAAGAATGATAAGCTTCTATGAAGAGATTTCCACTTATTGTTGAAGAAGGATAAGCTTCTCTAAAGAGATTGCCTTTTATTGTTAAAAAGGATAAGCTTCTCTAAAGAGATTGCCACTTATCGTTGAAGAAGGATAAGCTTCTCTGAAGAGATTGCCACTTATCGTTGAATCAGGATAAGCTTCTATGAAAAGATTGTCACATATTGTTCAAGAATGATAAGCTTCTCTGAAGAGATTGCCTCTTATAGTTGAAGAAGGACAAGCTTCTCTGAAGAGATTTCCACTTATCGTTCAAGAAGGATAAGCTTCTCTGAAGAGATTGCCACTTATCGTTGAAGAAGGACAAGTTGCTATGTAGAGATTTCCACTTATCGTTCAAGAAGGATAAGCTTCTTTGAAGAGATTTCCGCTTATCATTCAAGAAGGACAAGCTTCTCTGAAGAGATTGCCACTTATCGTTGAAGAAGGATGAGCTTCTATGTAGAGATTTCCACTTATAGTTCAAGAAGGATAAGCTTCTTTGAAGAGATTTCCGCTTATCGTTGAAGAAGGATAATCTTCTCTCAAGATTTTGCCACTTATAATTGAAGAAGGATAAGCTTCTATGTAGAGATTTCCACTTATCGTTCAAGAAGGATAAGCTTCTCTGAAGAGATTGCCACTTATCGTTGAAGAAGGATAAGCTTCTCTGAAGAAATTGCCACTTATCGTTAAGGAAGAATAAGTTTTCTGAAGAGATTGTCACTTATTGTTGAGGAAGGATAAGCTTCTCTAAAGAGATTGCCACTTATCGTTGAAGAAGGATAAGCTTCTCTGAAGAGATTGCCACTTATTGTTGAGGAAGGATAAGCTTCTCTGAAGAGATTGCCACGTATCGTTGAAGAAGGATAAGCTTCTAAGAATATATTTCCACTAATCGTTGAAGAAGCATAAGCTTCTCTGAAGAGATTGCCACGAATTATTAAAGAAGGATAAGCTTCTCTTAAGAGATTGCCACTTATCGTTGAAGAAGGATAAGCTTCTCTGAAGAGATTGCCACTGATCGTTGAGGAAGGATAAGCTTCTCTAAAGAGATTTCCACTTATCTTTGAAGAAGGATAAGCTTCTCTGAAGAGATTGCCACTTATCGTTAAGGAAGGATAAGCTTCTCTGAAGAGATTTCCACTTATCATTGAAGAAGGATAAGCTTCTCTAAAGAGATTTCAACTTATCGTTGAAGAGGGATAAGCTTCTCTGAAGAGATTGCCACTTTTCGTTGAAGATGGATAAGCTTCTCTGAAGAGATTTCCATGTATGATTGAAGAATTATAAGTTTCTCTAAAGAGATTGCCACTTATCGTTCTAGAAGGATAAGCTTCTCTGAAGAGATTGCCACTAACGTTGAAGAAGGATAAGCTTCTCTGAAGAGATTGCCACTAACGTTGAAGAAGGATAAGCTTCTACGAAGAGATTGCTACTTATAGTTGAAGAAGGACAAGCTTCTCTGAAGAGATTGCCACTTATCGTTCAAGAAGGACAAGATTCTCTAAAGAGATTGCCACTTAGCGTTGAAGAAGGATAAGCTTCTCTAAAGAGATTGCCACTTAACGTTGAAGCAGGATAAGCTTCTCGGAAGAGATTACCACTTAATGTTAAGAAGGATAAGCCTCTCTAAAGAGATTGCCACTTATCGTTGAAGAAGGATAAGCTTCTCTGAAGAGATTGCCACTTATCGTTCAAGAAGGATAAGCTTCTCTGAAGAGTTTTCCACTTATAATTGAAGAAGGATAAGCTTCTTTGTAGAGATTTCCACTTATCATTCAAGAAGGATAAGCTTCTCTGAAGAGATTTCCACTTATCGTTGAAGAAGGATAAGCTTCTCTGAAGAGATTGTCACTTATCGTTCAAGAAGGATAAGCTTCTCTGAAGAGATTGCCTAAGAGATTACCACTTATAGTTGAAGAAGGACAAGCTTCTCTGAAGAGATTGCCACTTATCGTTCAAGAAGGATAAGCTTCTCTAAAGAGATTGCCACTTATCGTTGAAGAAGTATAAGCTTCTCTGAAGAGATTGTCACTTATCGTTGAGGAAGCATAAGCTTCTCTTAAGAGATTGCCACTTATCGTCGAAGAAGGATAAGGTTTTCTGAAGAGATTCCACTTATCGACGAGGAAGGATAAGCTTCACTGAAGAGATTGCCATTTATCGTTGAAGAAGGATAAGCTTCTCTGAAGAGATTTCCACTTATCGTTGAAGAAGGATAAGCTGCTATGAAGAGATTTCCACTTATTGTTGAAGAAGGATAAGCTTCTCTGAAGAGATTTCCTTTTATTGTTAAAAAGGATAAGCTTCTCTGAAGAGATTGCCACTTATCGTTGAAGAAGAATAATCTTCACTAAAGAGATTGCCGCTTATCGTTGTTGAAGGATAAGCTTCTCTGAAGAGATTTCCACTTATCGTTGAAGAAGGATAAGCTTCTCTGAAGAGATTGCCACTTATCGTTGAAGAAGGATAAGCTTCTCTGAAGAGATTGCCACTTATCGTTGAAGAAGGATAAGCTTCTCTAAAGAGATTGCCACTTATCGTTGAATAAGGATAAGCTTCTATGAAAAGATTGTCACATATTGTTCAAGAATGATAAGCTTCTCTGAAGAGATTGCCGAAGAGATTTCCACTTATAGTTAAAGAAGGAGAAGCTTCTCTGAAGAGATTTCCACTTATCGTTCAAGAAGGATAAGCTTCTCTGAAGATATTTTCACTTATCGTTGAAGAAGGATAAGCTTCTCTTAAGAGATTACCACTTATCGTTGAATAAGGATAAGCTTCTAAGAAGATATTTCCACTTATCATTGAAGAAGCATAAGCTTCTCTGAAGAGTTTGCCACTTATCGTTGAAGAAGGATAAGCTTCTCTGAAGATATTGCCACTTATCGTTGAAGAAGGATAAGCTTCAATGAAGAGATTTTCACTTATCGTTGAAGAAGGATAAGTTTCTCATAAGAGATTACCACTTATCGTTGAAGAAGGATAAGCTTCTAAGAAGATATTTCCACTAATCGTTGAAGAAGCATAAGCTTCTCTGAAGAGATTGCCACGTATTTTTAAAGAAGGATAAGCTTCTCTTAAGAGATTTCCACTTATTGTTGAAGAAGGATAAGCTTCTCTAAAGAGATTGCCACTTATCGTTGAGGAAGGATAAGCTTCTCTAAAGAGATTTCCACTTATCTTTGAAGAAGGATAAGCTTCTCTAAAGAGATTTCCACTTATCGTTGAGGAAGGATAAGCTTCTCTGAAGAGATTGCCACTTATCATTGAAGAAGGATAAGCTTATCTAAAGAGATTTCAACTTATCGTTGAAGAGGGATAAGCTTCTCTGAAGAGATTGCCAATTATCGTTGAAGAAGGATAAGCTTCTCTGAAGAGATTGTCATGTATCATTGAAGAATTATAAGTTTCTCTAAAGAGATTGCCACTTATCGTTCAAGAAGGATAAGCTTCTCTGAAGGGATTGTCGCTTATCGTTGAAGAAGGATAAGCTTCTATGAAGAGATTGCTACTTATAGTTCAAGAAGGACAAGCTTCTCTGAAGATATTGCCACTTATCGTTCAAGAAGGACAAGATTCTCTGAAGAGATTGCCACTTATCGTTGAAGAAGGATAATCTTATCTAAAGAGAGTGCCACTTAACGTTGAAGCAGGATAAGCTTCTCGGATGAGATTTCCACTTAATGTTAAGAAGGATAAGCCTCTCTAAAGAGATTGCCACTTATCGTTGAAGAATGATAAGCTTCTCTGAAGAGATTGCCATTTATCGTTCAAGAAGGATAAGCGTCTCTGAAGATTTTTTCACTTATAATTGAAGAAGGATAAGCTTCTTTATAGAGATATATACTTATCGTTCATGAAGGATAAGCTTCTCTAAAGAGATTTCCACTTATCGTTGAAGAAGGATAAGCTTCTCTGAAGAGACTGTCACTTATCGTTCAAGAAGGATAAACGTCTCTGAAGAGATTGCCTAAGAGATTACCACTTAATGTTGAAGAAGGACAAGCTTCTCTGAAGAGATTGCCACTTACCGTTCAAGAAGGATAAGCTCCTCTGAAGAGATTGGCACTTATCGTTGAGGAAGCATAAGCTTCTCTGAAGAGATTGCCACTTATCGTCGAAGAAAGATAAGGTTCTCTGATGCGATTCCACTTATCGATGAGGAATGATAAGCTTCTCTAAAGATATTGCCACTTATCGTCGAAGAAGGATAAGCTTCTCTGAAGAGATTGCCACTTATCGTTGAAGAAGGATCAGTTTCTATGAAGTGATTTCCACTTATTGTTGAAGAAGGATAAGCTTCTCTGAAGAGATTGCCTTTTATTGTTAAAAAGGATAAGCTTCTCTGAAGAGATTGCCACTTATCGTTGAAGAAGAATAATCTTCACTAAAGAGATTGCCGCTTATTATTGTTGAAGGACAAGCTTCTCTGAAGAGATTGCCGCTTATCGTTGAACAAGGATAAGCTTCTCTGAATAGATTGCCACTTATCGTTGAATAAGGATAAGCTTCTATGAAAAGATTGTCACATATTGCTCAAGAATGATAAGCTTCTCTGAAGAGATTGCCGAAGAGATTGCCACTTATAGTTGAAGAAGGACAAGCTTCTCTGAAGAGATTTCCACTTATCGTTCAAGAAGGATAAGCTTCTCTGAAGAGATTGCCACTTATCGTTGAAAAAGGATAATCTTCTCTGAAGAGATTGTCACTTATCATTGAGGAAGGATAAGCTTCTCAGAAGAGATTTCCACTAATCGTCGAAGAAGGATAAGCTTCTCTGAAGAGATTTCCACTTATCGTTGAAGAATGATAAGCTTCTATGAAGAGATTTCCACTTATTGTTGAAGAAGGATAAGCTTCTCTAAAGAGATTGCCTTTTATTGTTAAAAAGGATAAGCTTCTCTAAAGAGATTGCCACTTATCGTTGAAGAAGGATAAGCTTCTCTGAAGAGATTGCCACTTATCGTTGAATAAGGATAAGCTTCTATGAAAAGATTGTCACATATTGTTCAAGAATGATAAGCTTCTCTGAAGAGATTGCCTCTTATAGTTGAAGAAGGAAAAGCTTATCTGAAGAGATTTCCACTTATCGTTCAAGAAGGATAAGCTTCTCTGAAGAGATTGCCACTTATCGTTGAAGAAAGATGAGCTTCTATGTAGAGATTTCCACTTATAGTTCAAGAAGGATAAGCTTCTTTGAAGAGATTTCCGCTTATCGTTGAAGAAGGATAATCTTCACTCAAGATTTTTCCACTTATAATTGAAGAAGGATAAGCTTCTATGTAGAGATTTCCACTTATCGTTCAAGAAGGATAAGCTTCTCTGAAGAGATTGCCACTTATCGTTGAAGAAGGATAAGTTTCTCTGATGAAATTGCCACTTATCGTTAAGGAAGAATAAGTTTTCTGAAGAGATTGTCACTTATTGTTGAGGAAGGATAAGCTTCTCTGAAGAGATTGCCACTTATCGTTGAAGAAGGATAAGCTTCTCTGAAGAGATTGCCACTTATTGTTGAGGAAGGATAAGCTTCTCTGAAGAGATTGCCACGTATCGTTGAAGAAGGATAAGCTTCTAAGAAGATATTTCCACTAATCGTTGAAGAAGCATAAGCTTCTCTGAAGAGATTGCCACGTATTATTAAAGAAGGATAAGCTTCTCTTAAGAGATTGCCACTTATCGTTGAAGAAGGATAAGCTTCTCTGAAGAGATTGCCACTGATCGTTGAGGAAGGATAAGCTTCTCTAAAGAGATTTCCACTTATCTTTGAAGAAGGATAAGCTTCTCTGAAGAGATTGCCACTTATCGTTAAGGAAGGATAAGCTTCTCTGAAGAGATTGCCACTTATCATTGAAGAAGGATAAGCTTCTCTAAAGTGATTTCAACTTATCGTTGAAGAGGGATAAGCTTCTCTGAAGAGATTGCCACTTATCGTTGAAGATGGATAAGCTTCTCTGAAGAGATTTCCATGTATGATTGAAGAATTATAAGTTTCTCTAAAGAGATTGCCACTTATCATTCTAGAAGGATAAGCTTCTCTGAAGAGATTGCCACTAATGTTGAAGAAGGATAAGCTTCTCTGAAGAGATTGCCACTAACGTTGAAAAAGGATAAGCTTCTACGAAGAGATTGCTACTTATAGTTGAAGAAGGACAAGCTTCTCTGAAGAGATTGCCACTTATCGTTCAAGAAGGACAAGATTCTCTAAAGAGATTGCCACTTATCGTTGAAGAAGGATAAGCTTCTCTAAAGAGATTGCCACTTAACGTTGAAGCAGGATAAGCTTCTCGGAAGAGATTGCCACTTAATGTTAAGAAGGATAAGCCTCTCTAAAGAGATTGCCACTTATAGTTGAAGAAGGATAAGCTTCTCTGAAGAGATTGCCACTTATCGTTCAAGAAGGATAAGCTTCTCTAAAGAGTTTTCCACTTATAATTGAAGAAGGATAAGCTTCTTTGTAGAGATTTCCACTTATCATTCAAGAAGGATAAGCTTCTCTGAAGAGATTTCCACTTATCGTTGAAGAAGGATAAGCTTCTCTGAAGAGATTGTCACTTATCGTTCAAGAAGGATAAGCTTCTCTGAAGAGATTGCCTAAGAGATTACCACTTATAGTTGAAGAAGGACAAGCTTCTCTGAAGAGATTGCCACTTATCGTTCAAGAAGGATAAGCTTCTCTAAAGAGATTGCCACTTATCGTTGAAGAAGTATAAGCTTCTCTGAAGAGATTGTCACTTATCATTGAGGAAGCATAAGCTTCTCTGAAGAGATTTCCACTTATCGTCGAAGAAGGATAAGGTTTTCTGAAGAGATTCCACTTATCGACGAGGAAGGATAAGCTTCACTGAAGAGATTGCCATTTATCGTTGAAGAAGGATAAGCTTCTGTGAAGAGATTTCCACTTATCGTTGAAGAAGGATAAGCTTCTATGAAGAGATTTCCACTTATTGTTGAAGAAGGATAAGATTCTCTGAAGAGATTTCCTTTTATTGTTAAAAAGGATAAGCTTCTCTGAAGAGATTGCCACTTATCGTTGAAGAAGAATAATCTTCACTAAAGAGATTGCCGCTTATCGTTGTTGAAGGATAAGCTTCTCTGAAGAGATTTCCACTTATCGTTGAAGAAGGATAAGCTTCTCTGAAGAGATTGCCACTTATCGTTGAAGAAGGATAAGCTTCTCTGAAGAGATTGCCACTTATCGTTGAAGAAGGATAAGCTTCTCTAAAGAGATTGCCACTTATCGTTGAATAAGGATAAGCTTCTATGAAAAGATTGTCACATATTGTTCAAGAATGATAAGCTTCTCTGAAGAGATTGCCGAAGAGATTGCCACTTATAGTTAAAGAAGGAGAAGCTTCTCTGAAGAGATTTCCACTTATCGTTCAAGAAGGATAAGCTTCTCTAAAGATATTTTCACTTATCGTTGAAGAAGGATAAGCTTCTCTTAAGAGATTAGCACTTATCGTTGAAGAAGGATAAGCTTCTAAGAAGATATTTCCACTTATCATTGAAGAAGCATAAGCTTCTCTGAAGAGATTGCCACTTATCGTTGAAGAAGGATAAGCTTCTCTGAAGATATTGCCACTTATAGTTGAAGAAGGATAAGCTTCAATGAAGAGATTTTCACTTATCGTTGAAGAAGGATAAGTTTCTCATAAGAGATTACCACTTATCGTTGAAGAAGGATAAGCTTCTAAGAAGATATTTCCACTAATCGTTGAAGAAGCATAAGCTTCTCTGAAGAGATTGCCACGTATTTTTAAAGAAGGATAAGCTTCTCTTTAGAGATTGCCACTTATCATTGTAGAAGGATAAGCTTCTCTGAAGAGATTGCCACTTATCGTTGAGGAAGGATAAGCTTCTCTAAAGAGATTTCCACTTATCTTTGAAGAAGGATAAGCTTCTCTGAAGAGATTTCCACTTATCGTTGAGGAAGGATAAGCTTCTCTGAAGAGATTGCCACTTATCATTGAAGAAGGATAAGCTTATCTAAAGAGATTTCAACTTATCGTTGAAGAGGGATAAGCTTCTCTGAAGAGATTGCCAATTATCGTTGAAGAAGGATAAGCTTCTCTGAAGAGATTGTCATGTATCATTGAAGAATTATAAGTTTCTCTAAAGAGATTGCCACTTATAGTTCAAGAAGGATAAGCTTCTCTGAAGGGATTGTCGCTTATCGTTGAAGAAGGATAAGCTTCTATGAAGAGATTGCTACTTATAGTTCAAGAAGGACAAGCTTCTCTGAAGATATTGCCACTTATCGTTCAAGTAGGACAAGATTCTCTGAAGAGATTGCCACTTATCGTTGAAGAAGGATAATCTTCTCTAAAGAGAGTGCCACTTAACGTTGAAGCAGGATAAGCTTCTCGGAAGAGATTGCTACTTAATGTTAAGAAGGATAAGCCTCTCTAAAGAGATTGCCACTTATCGTTGAAGAATCATAAGCTTCTCTGAAGAGATTGCCATTTATCGTTCAAGAAGGATAAGCTTCTCTGAAGAGTTTTTCACTTATAATTGAAGAAGGATAAGCTTCTTTATAGAGATTTATACTTATCGTTCATGAAGGATAAGCTTCTCTGAAGAGATTTCCACTTATAGTTGAAGCAGGATAAGCTTCTCTGAAGAGACTGTCACTTATCGTTCAAGAAGGATAAACTTCTCTGAAGAGATTGCCTAAGAGATTACCACTTAATGTTGAAGAAGGACAAGCTTCTCTGAAGAGATTGCCACTTATCGTTCAAGAAGGATAAGCTCCTCTAAAGAGATTGGCACTTATCGTTGAGGAAGCATAAGCTTCTCTGAAGAGATTGCCACTTATCGTCGAAGAAAGATAAGGTTCTCTGAAGCGATTCCACTTATCGATGAGGAATGATAAGCTTCTCTAAAGATATTGCCACTTATCGTTGAAGAAGGATAAGCTTCTCTGAAGAGATTGCCACTTATCGTTGAAGAAGGATCAGTTTCTATGAGGAGATTTCCACTTATTGTTGAAGAAGGATAAGCTTCTCTGAAGAGATTGCCTTTTTATTGTTAAAAAGGATAAGCTTCTCTGAAGAGATTGCCACTTATCGTTGAAGAAGAATAATCTTCACTAAAGAGATTGCCGCTTATCATTGTTGAAGGATAAGCTTCTCTAAAGAGATTGCCACTTATCGTTGAACAAGGATAAGCTTCTCTGAATAGATTGCCACTTATCGTTGAATAAGGATAAGCTTCTATGAAAATATTGTCACATATTGTTCAAGAATGATAAGCTTCTATGAAGAGATTGCCGAAGAGATTGCCACTTATAGTTGAAGAAGGACAAGCTTCTCTGAAGAGATTTCCACTTATCGTTCAAGAAGGATAAGCTTCTCTGAAGAGATTGCCACTTATCATTGAAAAAGGATAATCTTCTCTGAAGAGATTGTCACTTATCATTGAGGAAGGATAAGCTTGTCTGAAGAGATTTCCACTTATCGTTGAAGAATGATAAGCTTCTCTGAAGAGATTGCCACTTATCGTTGAGGAAGGATAAGCTTCTCTGAAGAGATTGCCACTTATCGTTGAAGAAGGATAAGCTTCTCAGAAGAGATTTCCATTTATCGTTGTAGAAGGATAAGCTTCTATAAAGAGATTTTCACTTATCGTTGAAGAAGGATAAGCTTCTCTGAAGAGATTGCCACTTATCGTTAAAAAGGATATGCTACTCTGAAGAGATTTCCACTTATCGTTGAAGAAAAATAAGCTTCTCTAAAGAGATTGCCGGTTATTGTTGTTGAAGGATGAGCTTCTCTGAAGAAATTGCCACTTATCGTTGAAGAAGGATAAGCTTCTCTGAAGAGATTGCCACTTATCGTTGAATAAGGATAAGCTTATCTGAAGAGATTGCCACTTATCGTTGAAGAAGGATAAGCTTCTCTTAAGAGATTTCCACTTATCATTGAAGAAGGATAAGCTTCTATGAAGATATTTCCACTTATCGTTGAAGAAGCATAAGCTTCTCTGAAGAGATTGCCACGTATCATTGAAGAAGGATAAGCTTCTCTTAAGAGATTGCCACTTATCTTTGAGGAAGTAAAAGCTTCTCTGAAGAGATTGCCTCTTATCAATGAAGAAGGATAAGCTTCTCTAAAGATATTTCCACTTATCGTTGAAGAGGGATAAGCTTCTCTGAAGAGATTGCCATTTATCGTTGAAGAAGGATAAACTTCTCTGAAGAGATTTCCACTTATTGTTTGAGAAGGATAAGCTTCTCTGAAGAGATTGCCACTTATCGTTGAACAACGATAAGCTTCTATGAAGAGATTGCCACTTATCGTTAAAAAATCATAAGCTTCTTTGAAGATATTGCCACGTATCATTGAAGAAGGATAAGCTTCTCTGATGAGATTGCCACTTATCGTATAAGAAGGATAGGCTTCTCTGAAGAGATTGTCGCTTATCGTTGAAGAAGGAAAAGCTTCTATGAAGAGATTGCTACTTATAGTTGAAGAAGGACAAGCTTCTCTGAAGAGATTTCCACTTATCATTCAAGAAGGACAAGCTTCTCTGAAGAGATTGCCACTTATCATTGAAGAAGGATAAGCTTCTCTAAAGAGATTGCCACTTAACGTTGAAGCAGGATAAGCTTCTCGGAAGAGATTGCCACTTATCTTTAAGAAGGATAAGCTTCTATAAAGAGATTGCCACTTATCATTGAAGAAGGATAAGCTTCTCTGAAGAGATTTCCACTTATCGTTGAGGAAGGATAACCTTCTCTAAAGAGATTTTGATCGCGACTTTCTATGTCTAACAAATCTAACTGCAAGTGCACAGTCTATCGCGTAGTAATAATAGATATCGATTCCACAGGGACTCGTAATCAATCTAGTATTATCGGGTGTTACGGTGTTTAGCTAGGTCTGTTTGGTTTCAAGTTGAATAATAATAGAGTAGATGCGTAAACTAAAGGGAACTAAGGTTTTTACTTAAGATATGAATTTATAAATCGATATGCAATAATTTTGTTCTTCGGGGATTTGACAACTTATTGGCGTATTAAGTGTTTTCAAACTTAGTTTAAGAAGAAAATAGTGATCTAAAGACTTTTGTCTCACGATGGTTGTTGACGCTAGTCGCAACTCTAAGGCGGAACGTATGTTGTCGCTATCCCGTTCGGGGTTAGAGTTACCTTTTGAAAATCTCTAAGTTCTAATCCTTTTTAAAGTGCTTTCGCTGTTTTTAAATCGAATGCCTAGTTTTTACTATCTGGTCTTAGCCTCAGCTGTCGCTTGTTGGTTCGTACCTTAATATGGTTTCCCACTGTCGTGGCAAAACCACCGTAAATAGCTTCTCACTGTCGTGACAAAGGTTTATTTAGAATTTTGATTAAAAACTAAAACCATAACTGAGTTTTAATAAGAGAAAGACTACGCCAATTATTATCAAATTCCGTGTGAATTATTATTACATATCGATTACGGTAATTTAGCTAGACATGGAAATAGAAATGGTAATACGTAAATAAAAACAGTAATTAATAACATGCATCATAATGAAAATTGCAATTACGATTAAAATTGAAAACCTATAAATATTCCAATTGGCCTTTGGGCAGATCCTCCACAATGTTCGCAGGATTCTGGTCTTTGTGCCAATTGATCGTACAAGGGAAATGGGAATTACAAAATATCAAAGAATATAGAGAAGGAAAAGAGAAACAAATAAGAATATAAGAACGGTAAGGTTGCTCTGAAGATGAATTGGCAGCACTTCGTTGTCTTGAATGCGGCTCCCTTTTTCAGGTCCCAACCTCTTCCTTTTATAGAGGGAGAGTATCTAACGGTTATTCCTTCAGGAAGTGGGTTTGAGGCAGAAAAGTAGGAGTTAGTGGCCACACTTTTGGTCTTTGAGGGGGGAATTTTGCACGTGACTTCATTCTGCACGTTTTGGCTGCATGACGGTCGTCATGGAGGTGTGACGGTCGTCACACGCATGACGAGAGTAACGGCTGTGTGACGGTCGTCACATCAGTAAAGCTCGTTTCTGCTGTTTTTCTCTTGGTTTTTCATCCATTTTTCACTTGTTTTTGCTCCTTTTCTTCATATTGCTTTGCTTGGACATGTTCTTCGAATACCTGCATAATACTTAGACAAATAGCATGGAATGCCCCGAATTTGGAGTGAAACCGGTCAAACATTAGTTAAAACACATTTCATTTTATAGATATATTTTCGCGTTATCAAACTCCCCTAAACTTGAATCTTTACTTGTCCTCAAGTAAAAGTTAGAAAAACTGAAAATGTGGCAAACACGCGGCACGCTTCTCCTTTCCGAAAGGTTTTTCTCAAATTATAAGTTAGGAAGGCCAAGACTAAAATCGAAACAAAACACATACGGTGGTGACACTGAGTTGTAAGTCTTCGAAGGCCTCCTTTTTATGCAAGCCAGTTCCAATCATGCTACTGCAGCTTGGCGTCAAGTTCCTTGCAACAAGTTTTACCCGGTTTGTTCTGGCGCAGTCACATTAAGCTCGTTATCCATATACTTTCATGGCAAGTCAACCTGTTAGTGGCTATGATCTCTTTTCTATTTCGATTCTTCTTTGCACATAAGCTTATGCTATTGATTTCCAAAGACTTTCCGTACCGTTGGGCTAAATGCTCGGGTGAGGAGCACCTAACTTAGAAGGAACACGTCTCTATACTCAGGCTATATGGCTTTTCTTCTTCATGATTTTTCATTTTGAGTTAGAGATCACACACACTTATTTGCATCGGTTTCATTGCTTAGAAGCATTTAGGATGATGCTGACTACTTGTATAAACTATTGGGGGCTACGTTTGAGTAGGAGCTTGAAACTTCGGTACGTGTAGGTAGTGAAACGGACTCGCATAAACTGGAGGTCTAAGGTGTCAGGACGGTAATGGAGTTGTTAGAATTTTCTTCTCGGGATTTCCATACTTGATTTGAACATTGGCGTGTCCTCGTGATACTTTGAGGTAAGATGGTTAAAGATTTCTTTGTATAGTCATATGAAACGCGGGGAGTTCACGCAACGGAGATAAATATATATATAACAACTTATTTGCCGAAACCGAAAATTAAAATTTCTTTAAATTCGAAAGAAAAAGTACAATGGGAAATAACATGAGTAAGGGAAATGAAAAGGGAAATAACGATCCACTCCCACACTATCTCAATCAGTGTCCCCACTGATTTGAAGGAATGCGGAAGGGAGATACATAGGAAATAAAGAAAAAACAACAAAAATTGCAAAAATGAAAAATACTACTGGATAGAATGGAAGAAAAGTAGAATGACTTTTAAAATCCTGGAAAAAGTCACATTCACTCAAATCATAATTTTAAGAAAAATAAGAAAGTGATAAAAGAGAAAAATATAAAATATATAGATAATGGAAAATAGGATAATAGAAATTTATAGAAATTATAAGTTAATAAAATGAATAGTTTTAATAGATTTAGAAGGAAAATCAGGAAAACTTTGGGTTGCCTCCCAATCAGCGTTGTCTTTAACGTCAGAAGCCTGACGATAGCTTGAATATAAGCTAGTCGGGGATCTCGAGCAATTTCATATTGCTCACGTGGTCCCTGTGTTCACTTTGATTATAATGTTTCAAACGCTGTCCGTTTACTATAAACAATACGTTGGTTTGATTCGTGACTTCAACAGCTCCACTCTTGAGGACTTTGGTGACCTCAAAAGGTCCAGACCACCTAGATTTTAGTTTTCCAGGGAATAGTTTCAATCTGGAGTTGAATAGGAGCACGATGTCTCCCACTCTGAACTGCTTCCGGATTGAACGTTTGTCATACCATTTCTTGGTCCTTTCTTTGTAGATGCGTGCATTCTCGTACGCGTCTAATCGTAGCTCTTCCAGTTCATGAAGGTTCAAGATTCGCTTTTCGCCTGCCGCAGTGTAGTTGAAGTTTAGTGTCTTAATAGCCCAGAAGGCTTTATGCTCTAACTCTACCGGCAGGTGGCATGATTTTCCGTAGACTAGTTTGAATGGTGTGGTGCCTATCGGTGTCTTAAAGGCGGTCCTGTAGGCCCATAAAGCTTCGTTCAGCTTTGAGGACCAATCTTTCCTGGAGGTTGCAACAGTCTTTTCTAAACTTTGTTTTATTTCCCTGTTCGAAACCTCCACTTGTCCACTAGTTTGTGGATGATACGATGTGGCAACACGGTGTTTGACTCCGTATTTGGAAAGGAGTTTATCAAAGATTCGTGATATGAAATGCGAACCACCATCACTAATGACGAGCCTTGGCACACCGAATCTTGGAAAGATTACGTTTTTAAAGAGTTTAACGACTACTCGTGTGTCATTTGTTGGAGCGGCAACGGCCTCTATCCATTTTGATACATAGTCGACAGCGACGAGTATATATTTATTTCCAAAAGAAGATGGGAAAGGTCCCATGAAGTCGATTCCCCAGACGTCAAAGATTTCTACTTCCAAGATTCCTCTCTGAGGCATTTCATCGCGTCGTGAGATGTTGCCGGTGCGTTGGCACCGGTCGCATTTTAATACAGCGATATGGACGTCCTTCCAGAGGCTGGGCCAAAATAAGCCAGACTGTAGGATTTTAGCGCACGTCTTTGAGGTGCTGGCATGACCACCATATGGTGCTGCATGGCATTGGGTTATGATGTCTTCTATTTCTTCCTCTGGGACACAACGACGGTATAAGTTGTCGGCGCCTCGTCTGAAGAGTAGAGGTTCGTCCCAGTAGTAGTGCTTTAAGTCATGGAAGAATTTCTTCTTTTGTTGATAAGTCAGGTCCGGTGGAAGCACGCCTGCGGCCAGGTAATTAACGATGTCAGCAAACCACGGCAAAGTGGCTTGGGCATAGACAGCTTCCACGGCTTTTTCCAGTTCCGGTTCTTCCGAAGTAGAGTTAGACATATCGCTTTCCAATTTGGCTATCATACGTTCGTAAGGAAAGTCGTCATTGATAGGCATTGGTTCTTGTTTTATGCCCTCTATACGGGATAAGTGGTCTGCAACTACGTTCTCGGTCCCCTTCTTATCTTTAATTTCTAAATCGAACTCTTGTAATAATAGGATCCATCTCAATAATCTGGGTTTAGCGTCCTTTTTGTTTATTAGGTACCTAATGGCAGCGTGGTCTGTGTATATGATTATTTTGGCTCCTACCAAGTAGGAACGGAATTTGTCAAGAGCGAGCACGACTGCTAAGAGTTCCTTTTCTGTTGTGGCGTAGTTTATTTGGGCAGGGTCTAATGTTCTACTGGCGTAGTAGATAGCATGAAGCTTCTTATCCTTCATTTGTCCTAGAACTGCACCTACGGCATAATCACTCGCATAGCACATGATTTCGAATGGTAGTCGCCAATCTGGGGGTTGCATGATTGGTGCGGTGATAAGTGCAAATTTTAGAGTTTCGAATGCCTCTAAGCATTCTTTGTCGAAGATGAACTCAGCATCTTTCATTAACAAACCTGTAAGAGGTTTTGTGATTTTCGAGAAATCCTTTATGAATCTTCGGTAGAATCCAGCGTGTCCTAAGAAGCTTTGTATTTCTCGTACGGTTTTCGGAGGTTGGAGATCTTTTATGATCTCTATTTTGGCTTTGTCCACTTCAATCCCTTTTTCAGAGATGACGTGTCCTAAAACAATGCCTTGTCGGACCATGAAATGACATTTTTCCTAATTAAGGACAAGGTTCACTTTGGTGCATCTTTTGAGTACCATTTCTAAGTTCGACAGGCAGCTTTCGAAGCTTTGTCCGCATACAGAGAAGTCATCCATGAACACTTCCATGATGTCATCTATGAAATCTGCGAAGATTGCCATCATGCATCTTTGAAAGGTTGCTGGAGCATTGCATAGTCCGAACGGCATTCGGCGGTAGGCAAAAGTACCATAGGGACAGGTGAATGTTGTCTTTTCCTAGTCATCGGGGTGAATAGGGATTTGAAAGAATCCCGAATAACCATCTAGATAGCAGAAGTATGAATGTTTCGCTAGTCTCTCCAACATTTGGTCTATGAATGGTAAAGGGAAGTGATCTTTTCGAGTTGCCTTGTTTAGTTTTCTGTAGTCGATACACATCCTATTTCCGGTCATAACTCTTTGGGTTATCGATTCTCCTTTCGCATTTTTCACTACAGTAACGCCTCCTTTCTTGGGTATTATGTGTACTGGGATGACCCATTGGCTGTCGGAGATTGGGTATATGATTCCTGCATCTAGTAGCTTTTTCACCTCGTCTTTGACTACAGTGCTTAGGATCGGGTTTGTCCTTCTCTGATGTTCTCTCGAAGTTTTGCAGTCTTCCTCCATCATGATACGGTGCATACAGATGGAGGGACTTATGCCTTTTAGATCGCTTATATTATAGCCTAACGCAGTTGGGTATCTCCTTAGGACTTCTAATAATCGCTCAGTTTCTGATTGTCCTAAGTTAGCGTTTACTATTACTGGTCTTTTGAATTATGTATCTAGGAATTCATACCTAAGAGTTTTGGGTAGCTCTTTAAGTTCTAAAGCTGGGTTTTTTGGACCTGGCATGTGATTTGGAGTGAGTGCTAAGATCTCGCTCAGACTATCATCTTTGTATGGTGCACGCCAGTTGTCGTCTTCATGAATATCAGGGATCGGGATTTTCATGATTTCAGAATATGTAGTTTCCTCCTTTTCTAATTCTCGTATGCATTCGTCAATTACATCTACTATATAACATGTGTCATCGATGGTTGGTGCCTTCAAGAATTTAGTAAGGATGAACTCTATCTTTTCTTCTCCTACTTCGAATGTTAGCCTTCCTTTCTTTACGTCTATAATAGCTCCGGCTGTAGCTAGGAACGGTCTTCCTAGGATAATTGGGGTAACAGAGTCCTCTTTGATGTCCATGATTATGAAGTCGGTTGGGATATAGAATTGTCCTATGCGTACTGGAACGTTTTCCAGTATTCCGACGAGGTATTTGACTGATCGGTCGGCCAATTGTACGGACATTTTAGTTGGTCTTAGTTCTCCCATATTCAGCTTTTTGCATATAGATAAAGGCATGACGCTTATACTGGCTCCTAGATCGCATAGAGCTTTGTCTATTACGAACTTTCCTATGACGCAGGGTATGGAGAAACTACCTGGGTCTTTTAGTTTAGGAGGCATGTGGTTTTGAATGATTGCGCTACATTCGGCAGTAAGTGTCACTGTCTTGTTATCCTCTATTTTCCTTTTATTAGACAAGATTTCTTTAAGAAACTTAGCGTATGACGGCATTTGAGTTATCGCTTCTGTGAAAGGAATAGTGATGTTTAGTTGTTTCAGAAGTTCGACAAATTTCTTAAATTGTCCTGAAGTTTTGGAGTTTATTAATCTTTGAGGATAAGGGATAGGTGGTTTATATGGCACTGGAGGCACATATGTGTTTTCATCTTTGGCGGCTTTCCGCTCGTCACATTCCTTCTTTTCTGTTTCAGACTCCTTTTCGGTTGGTTTATCGGATTTCTGTTGCATTACTAAATCTTCGTTCCTAGGATCTGTTGGGCCTTCCAATTCTTTTCCACTTCTTAATATAACAGCGTTTGCGTGACCTTTTGGATTAGGTTCGGGCTGTCCTGGAAATGTTCCAGCTGGGGCAGCGGCAGAGGCTTGTTGTTGAGCCACTTGGGATATCTGCGTTTCGAGCATTTTGTTGTGGGTGGCTAAAGCGTCTACTTTTCCGGTCAGCTGTTTAATTTGCTCGCTAGTGTGTATGTTTTGATTTAGGAATTCTTTGTTTGTTTGAGCTTGAGTAGCTATGAGTTTTTCCATCATCAACTCGAGGTTTGATTTCCTAGGGGCGGTCTGGGCAGGAGCTGGTTTCTGATATCCTGGCAGAGCACCTGGTGCTTGCAAGGCTTTATCGTTCTTGTAGGAAAAGTTTGGGTGGTTCCTCCATCATGGGTTGTAAGTATTTGCGTAAGGATTTCCTTGAGCGTAATTTACTTGGTCTGGTGGGATTCCGGCCAACAATGGGCATTTGGGCGCATTATGAGTGGCAATTCCGCATAACTCGCAGTTTGGAGTTACGGCAGCGATGATTGCAGTGGAGTTAACGGTCAGACTGCCGATTTTCTGTACTAGAGCATCTACTTTAGCGTTGAAATTTTCAAGGCTGCTGATCTCGTACATCCCACCTTTCGCTGCGGGTTTCTCTGTTGGGATGCGTTTACCTCCCCATTGGTAGTGGTTCTGAGACATGTTTTCGATTAGTTGATAGGCTTCATCGTATGGCTTATCCATAAGTGCACCGCCCGCGGTGGCGTCTACCGTTAATCTGGTGTTGTATAGAAGCCCATTATAGAAAGTATGGATCGTCACCCAGTCTTCTAGACCTTGGTGAGGACATGTTCTCATCATATCTTTGAACCTTTCCCACGCTTCGTAGAGAGATTCAGTATCTTTTTGCCGAAATCTGTTGATTTGGGCTCTAAGCATAGCAGTTTTGTTTGGCAGAAAATATCTCGCTAAGAAAACGTTCTTCAACTGTTCCCACGTCGTAACGGAGTTGGATGGTAAGGATTGTAACCATGTCCAAGCTCTATCTCTAAGAGATAAAGGGAAAAGACAAAGTCTTATTGCGTCTGGAGTTACTCCATTTGCTTTCACTGTGTCTGCGTATTGTAAAAACTTCATTAAGTGTTCATTTGGATCCTCAGTTGCATTTCCTGAGAATTGGTTTTGTTGTACAGCTGACAGCAATGACGGTTTTAGTTTGAAATCGGTTCGATTGATAGCTGAGGCAGCTATGCTACTTCTAGGCTCCATCTGAGAGGGTGTAGCGTATGCCTTCAGCGGTTTGTTTTGAGGTCCTTCAGCCATCTTTGCTTCTTCAACAGGAGGATGAGCTAGAAGATCAGGAATGTTGTGTCTTCGTTGATATTCGACGATGCGCCTTCTTAGATGTAAGAAGCGCTCTAGTTCAGCGATTGTAGGTTGTAAGATTTCGCATTGTGAGCGAGTACTTGGCATACAATCGAAGAACGAGTAGAGGGAGAGAGAATTGTTAACCTAGTCTATACTGTGTAACAAAGGATTACACTATTGACTAAACAGGTCCCCGGCAACGGCGACAAAAACTTGATCGCGACTTTCTATGTCTAACAAATCTAACTGCAAGTGCACAGTCTATCGCGTAGTAATAATAGATATCGATCCCACAGGGAATCGTAATCAATCTAGTATTATCGGGTGTTACAGTGTTTAGCTAGGTCGGTTTGGTTTCAAGTTGAATAATAATAGAGTAGATGCGTAAACTAAAGGGAACTAAGGTTTTTACTTAAGATATGAATTTATAAATCGATATGCAATAATTTTGTTCTTCGGGAATTTGACAACTTATTGGCGTATTAAGTGTTTTCAAACTTAGTTTAAGAAGAAAATAGTGATCTAAAGACTTTTGTCTCACGATGGTTGTTGACGCTAGTCGCAACTCTAAGGCGGAACGTATGCTGTCGCTATCCCGTTCGGGGTTAGAGTTACCTTTTGAAAATCTCTAAGTTCTAATCCTTTTTAAAGTGCTTTCGCTGTTTTTAAATCGAATGCCTAGTTTTTACTATCTAGTCTTAGCCTCAGCTGTCGCTTGTTGGTTCGTACCTTAATATGGTTTCCCACTGTCGTGGCAAAACCACTGTAAATAGCTTCTCACTGTCGTGACAAAGGTTTATTTAGAATTTTGATTAAAAACTAAAACCATAACTGAGTTTTGAAAAGAGAAAGACTACGCCAATTATTATCAAATTCCGTCTGAATTATTATTACATATCGATTACGGTAATTTAGCTAGACATGGAAATAGAAATGGTAATACGTAAATAAAAACAGTAATTAATAACATGCATCATAATGAAAATTGCAATTACGATTAAAATTGAAAACCTATAAATATTCCAATTGGCCTTTGGGCAGATCCTCCACAATGTTGGCAGGATTCTGGTCTTTGTGCCAATTGATCGTACAAGGGAAATGGGAATTACAAATTATCAAAGAATACAGAGAAGGAAAAGAGAAACAAATAAGAATATAAGAACGGTAAGGTTGCTCTGAAGATGAATTGGCAACACTTCGTTGTCTTGAATGCGGCTCCCTTTTTCAGGTCCCAACCTCTTCCTTTTATAGAGGGAGAGTATCTAACGGTTATTCCTTCAAGAAGTGGGTTTGAGGCAGAAAAGTAGGAGTTAGTGGCCACACTTTTGGTCTTTGAGGGGGGAATTATAAACGTGACTTCATTCTGCACGTTCTGGCTGCATGACGGTCATCATGGAGGTGTGACGGTCGTCACACGCATGACGAGCGTAACGACTGTGTGACGGTCGTCACATCAGTAAAGCTCGTTTCTGCCGTTTTTCTCTTGGTTTTTCATCCATTTTCACTTGTTTTTGCTTCTTTTCTTCATATTGCTTTGCTTGGACATGTTCTTCGAATACCTGCATAATACTTAGACAAATAGCATTGAATGCCCCGAATTCGGAGTGAAACCGGTCAAACATTAGTTAAAACACATGTCATTTTATAGATATATTTTCGCGTTATCAGATTTCCACTTATCGTTGAAGAAGGATAAGCTTCTCTGAAGAGATTGCCACTTATCATTGAGGAAGGATAAGCTTCTCTGAAGAGATTGCCACTTATCGTTGAAGAAGGATAAGCTTCTCTGAAGAGATTGCCACGTATCATTAAAGAAGGATAAGCTTCTCTGATGAGATTGCCACATATCGTTCAAGAAGGATAAGCTCCTCTGAAGAGATTGCCGCTTATCGTTGAAGAAGGACAAGCTTCTCTGAAGAGATTGCCACTTATCGTTCAGGAAGGACAAGTTTCTCTGAAGAGATTGCCACTTATCGTTGAAGAACGATAAGCTTCTCAAAGAGATTGCCACATAAAGTTGAAGCCGGATAAGCTTCTCAGAAGAGATTGCCACTTATCGTTAAGAAGGATAAGCTTCTCTAAAGAGATTGCCACTTATCGTTGAAGAAGGATAAGCTTCTCTGAAGAGATTTCCACTTATCGTTGAGGAAGGATAAGCTTCTCTAAAGAGATTTCCACTTATCGTTGAAGAAGGATAAGCTTCTCTGAAGAGATTTCCACTTATCATTGAGGAAGGATAAGCTTCTCTGAAGAGATTGCCGCTTATCGTTGCAGAAGGATAAGCTTCTCTGAAGAGATTGCCACTTATTGTTTAAGAAGGATAAGCTTCTATGAAGAGATTGCTACTTATAATTGAAGAAGGACAAGCTTCTCTGAAGAGATTGCCACTTATCTTTTAAGAAGGACAAGTTTCTCTGAAGAGATTTCCACTTATCGTTGAAGAACGATAAGCTTCTCAAAGAGATTGCCACTAAAGTTGAAGCAGGATAAGCTTCTCAGAAGAGATTTCCACTTATCGTTAAGAAGGATAAGCTTCTCTAAAGAGATTGCCACTTATCGTTGAAGAAGGATAAGCTTCTATAAAGAGATTTCCACTTAACGCTGAGGAAGGATAAGCTTCTCTAAAGAGATTTCCACTTATCGTTGAGGAAGGATAAGCTTCTCTGAAGATATTGCCACTTATCGTTGAGGAAGGATAAGCTTCTCTGAAGAGATTGCCACTTATTGTTGCAGAAGGATAAGCTTCTCTGAAGAGATTGCCACTTATCGTTGAAGAAGGATAAGCTTCTCTGAAGAGATTGCCACTTATCGTTGAAGAAGGATAAGCTTCTATGAAGAGATTGCTACTTATAGTTGAAGAAGGACAAGCTTCTCTAAAGAGATTGCAACAAATCTTTCAAGAAGGAAAAGCTTCTCTGAAGAGATTGCCACTTATTGTTGAAGAAGGATAAGCTTCTCTAAAGAGATTGCCACTTAATGTTGAAGCAGGATAAGCTTCTCGGAAGAGATTTCCACTTATTGTTGAAGAGGGATAAGCTTCTCTAAAGAGATTGCCACTTATCATTGAAGAAGGATAAGCTTCTCTGAAGAGATTGCCACTTATCATTCAAGAAGGATAAGCTTCTCTGAAGAGATTGCCACTTATCATTGAACAAGGATAAGCTTCTATGAAGAGATTTCCACTTATCGTTAAAAAATCATAAGCTTTTCTGAAGAGATTGCCACGTATCATTGAAGAAGGATAAGCTTCTCTGATGAGATTGCCACTTATTGTTCAAGAAGGATAAGCTTCTCTGAAGAGATTGTCGCTTATCGTTGAAGAAGGATAAGCTTCTATGAAGAGATTGCTACTTATAGTTGAAGAAGGACAAGCTTCTCTGAAGAGATTGCCACTTATCGTTTAAGAAGGACAAGCTTCTATGAAGAGATTGCCACTTATTGTTGAAGAAGGATAAGCTTCTCTAAAGAGATTGCCACTTAACGTTGAAGCAGGATAAGCTTCTCGGAAGAGATTACCACTTATCGTTAAGAAGGATAAGCTTCTCTAAAGAGATTGCTACTTATCGTTCAAGAAGGATAAGCTTCTCTGAAGAGATTGCCGCTTATCGTTGAAGAATGATAAGCTTCTCTGAAGAGATTGCCGCTTATCGTTGAAGAAGGATAAGCTTATCTGAAGAGTTTGCCACTTATAACTGAAGAAGGATAAGCTTCTTTGTAGATATTTCCACTTATCGTTCAAGAAGGATAAGCTTCTCTGAAGAGATTGCCACTTATCGTTGAAGAAGGATAAGCTTCTCTGAAGAGATTGTCACTTATCGTTCAAGAAGGATAAGCTTCTCTGAAGATATTGACAAAGAGATTGCCACTTATAGTTGAAGAAGGACAAGCTTCTCTGAAGAGATTTCCACTTATCGTTCAAGCAAGATAAGCTTCTCTGAAGATATTGCCACTTATCGTAGAAGAAGTATATGCTACTCTGAAGAGATTATCAATTATCGTTGAGGAAGGATAAGCTTCTCTGAAGAGATTGCCACTTATCGTTGAAGAAGGATAAGCTTCTCTGAAGAGATTCCACTTATCGTTAAGGAAGGATAAGCTTCTCTGAAGAGATTGTGACTTATCGTTGAAGAAGGATAAGCTTCTTTGAAGAGATTTCCATTTACCGTTGAAGAAGGATAAGCTTCTATGATGAGATTTCCACTTATCGTTGATGAAAGATAAGCTTCTCTGAAGAGATTGCCTTTTATCGTTAAATAGATAAGCTTCTCTGAAGAGATTTCCACTTATCGTTGAAGAAGAATAATCTTCTCTAAAGAGATTGCCGCTTATCGTTGTTGAAGGATAAGCTTCTTTGAAGAGATTGCGACTTATCCTTGAAGAAAGATAAGCTTCTCTGAAGAGATTGCCACTTATCATTGAATAAAAATAAGCTTCTCTGAAGAGATTGCCACTTATTGTTTAAGAAGGATAAGCTTCTCTTAAGAGATTGCCACTTATCGTTGAAGAAGGATAAGCTTCTATGAAGAGATTGCCACTTATCGTTGCAGAAGGATAAGCTTCTCTGAAGAGATTGCCACTTATCGTTGAAGAAGGATAAGCTTCTATGAAGAGATTTCTACTTATAATTGAAGAAGGACAAGCTTCTCTGAAGAGATTGCCACTTATCGTTCAAGAAGGACAAGTTTCTCTGAAGAGATTGCCACTTATCGTTGAAGAACGATAAGCTTCTCAAAGAGATTGCCACTTAACGTTGCAGCAGGATAAGCTTCTCAGAAGAGATTGCCACTTATCGTTAAGAAGGATAAGCTTCTCTAAAGAGATTGCCACTTATCGTTGAAGAAGGCTAAGCTTCTCTGAAGAGATTTCCACTTATCGTTGAGGAAGGATAAGCTTCTCTAAAGAGATTTCCACTTATCGTTGAGGAAGCATAAGCTTCTCTAAAGAGATTGACACTTATCGTTGAGGAAGGATAAGCTTCTCTGAAGAGATTGCCACTTATCATTGCAGAAGGATAAGCTTCTCTGAAGAGATTGCCACTTATCGTTGAAGAAGGATAAGCTTCTCTGAAGAGATTACCACTTATCGTTGAAGAAGGATAAGCTTCTATGAAGAGATTGCTACTTATAGTTGAAGAAGGACAAGCTTCTCTGAAGAGATTGTCACTTATCTTTCAAGAAGGACAAGCTTCTCTGAAGAGATTGCCACTTATTGTTGAAGAAGGATAAGCTTCTCTAAAGAGATTGGCACTTAATGTTGAAGCAGGATAAGCTTCTCGGAAGAGATTTTCACTTATTGTTGAAGAGGGATAAGCTTCTCTAAAGACATTGCCACTTATCATTGAAGAAGGATAAGCTTCTCTGAAGAGATTTCCACTTATCGTTCAAGAAGGATAAGCTTCTCTGAAGAGATTGCCACTTATCATTGAACAAGGATAAGCTTCTATGAAGAGATTGCCACTTATCGTTAAAAAATCATAAGCTTTTCTGAAGAGATTGCCACGTATCATTGAAGAAGGATAAGCTTCTCTGATGAGATTTTCACTTATCGTTCAAGAAGGATAAGCTTTTCTGAAGAGATTGCCGCTTATCGTTGAAGAAGGATAAGCTTCTATGAAGAGATTTCTACTTATAGTTAAAGAAGGACAAGCTTCTCTGAAGAGATTGCCACTTTATCGTTCAAGAAGGACAAGCTTCTCTGAAGAGATTGCCACTTATTGTTGAAGAAGGATAAGGTTCTCTAAAGAGATTTTCACTTAACGTTGAAGCAGGATAAGCTTCTCGGAAGAGATTACCACTTATCGTTAAGAAGAATAAGCTTCTCTAAAGAGATTGCCACTTATCGTCCAAGAAGGATAAGCTTCTCTGAAGAGATTGTCGCTTATCGTTGAAGAAGGATAAGCTTCTCTGAAGAGATTCTCGCTTATCGTTGAAGAAGGATAAGTTTATCTGATGAGTTTGCCACTTATAATTGAAGAAGGATAAGCTTCTTTGTAGAGATTTCCCCTTATCGTTCAAGAAGGATAAGCTTCTCTGAAGAGAGTGCGACTTATCGTTGAAGAAGGATAAGCTTCTCTGAAGAGATTGTCACTTATCGTTCAAGAAGGATAAGCTTCTCTGAAGATATTGACGAAGAGATTGCCACTTATAGTTGAAGAAGGACAAGCTTCTCTGAAGAGATTGCCACTTATCGTTCAAGCAAGATAAGCTTCTCTGAAGATATTGCCACTTATCGTAGAAGAAGTATAAGCTACTCTGAAGAGATTATCACTTATCGTTGAGGAAGGATAAGCTTCTCTGAAGAGATTGCCACATATCGTTGAAGAAGGATAAGCTTCTCTGAAGAGATTCCACTTATCGTTAAGGAAGGATAAGCTTCTCTGAAGAGATTGCCACTTATCGTTGAAGAAGGATAAGCTTCTCTGAAGAGATTCGCATTTACCGTTGAAGAAGGATAAGCTTCTATGATGAGATTTCCACTTATCGTTGATGAAAGATAAGCTTCTCTGAAGAGATTGCCTTTTATCGTTAAATAGGATAAGCTTCTCTGAAGAGATTGCCACTTATCGTTGAAGAAGAATAATCTTCTCTAAAGAGATTGCCGCTTATCGTTGTTGAAGGATAAGCTTCTTTGAAGAGATTGCCACTTATCCTTGAAGAAGGATAAGCTTCTCTGAAGAGATTGCCACTTATCATTGAATAAAAATAAGCTTCTCTGAAGAGATTGCCACTTATCGTTGAAGAAGGATAAGCTTCTCTTAAGAGATTGCCACTTATCGTTGTAGAAGAATAATCTTCTCTAAAGAGATTGCCGCTTATCGTTGTTGAAGGATAAGCTTCTTTGAAGAGATTGCCACTTATCCTTGAAGAAGGATAAGCTTCTCTGAAGAGATTGCCACTTATCATTGAATAAAAATAAGCTTCTCTGAAGAGATTGCCACTTATCGTTGAAGAAGGATAAGCTTCTCTTAAGAGATTGCCACTTATCGTTGACGAAGGATAAGCTTCTATGAAGGTATTGCCACTTATCGATGAAGAAGGATAAGCTTCTTTGAAGAGATTGCCACTTATCGTTGAAGAAGGATAAGCTTCTCTAAAGAGATTTCCACTTATCGTTGAGGAAGGATAAGCTTCTCTAAAGTGATTTCCACTTATCGTTGAAGAAGGATAAGCTTCTCAGAAGAGATTGCCACTTATCGTTGAGGAAGGATAAGCTTCTCTGAAGAGATTGCCACTTATCGTTGAAGAAGGATAAGTTTCCCTGAAGAAATTGCAACTTATCGTTGAAGAACGATAAGCTTCTATAAAGAGATTGCCACTTATCGTTAAAGAAGGATAAACTTCTCTGAAGAGATTTCCAGTTATCATTGAAGAAGGATAAGCTTCTATGAAGAGATTGCCACTTATCGTTAAAAAATCATAAGCTTTTCTGAAGAGATTGCCACATATCATTGAAGAACGATAAGCTTCTCTGATGAGATTTCCACTTATCGTTCAAGAAGGATAAGCTTTTCTGAAGAGATTGCCGCTTATCGTTGAAGAAGGATAAGCTTCTATGAAGAGATTGCTACTTATAGTTGAAGAAGGACAAGCTTCTCTGAAGAGATTGCCACTTATCGTTCAAGAAGGACAAGCTTCTCTGAAGAGATTGCCACTTATTGTTTAAGAAGGATAAGCTTCTCTAAAGAGATTTTCACTTAACGTTGAAGCAGGATAAGCTTCTCGGAAGAGATTACCACTTATCGTTAAGAAGAATAAGCTTCTCTAAAGATATTGCCACTTATCGTCCAAGAAGGATAAGCTTCTCTGAAGAGATTGCCGCTTATCGTTGAAGAAGGATAAGCTTCTCTGAAGAGATTCCGCTTATCGTTGAAGAAGGATAAGTTTATCTGATGAGTTTGCCACTTATAATTGAAGAAGGATAAGCTTCTTTGTAGAGATTTCCCCTTATCGTTCAAGAAGGATAAGCTTCTCTGAAGAGATTGCGACTTATCGTTGAAGAAGGATAAGCTTCTCTGAAGAGATTGTCACTTATCGTTCAATAAGGATAAGCTTCTCTGAAGATATTGACGAAGAGATTGCCACTTATAGTTGAAGAAGGACAAGCTTCTCTGAAGAGATTGCCACTTATCGTTCAAGCAAGATAAGCTTCTCTGAAGATATTGCCACTTATCGTAGAAGAAGTATAAGCTACTCTGAAGAGATTATCACTTATCGTTGAGGAAGGATAAGCTTCTCTGAAGAGATTGCCACATATCGTTGAAGAAGGATAAGCTTCTCTGAAGAGATTCCACTTATCGTTAAGGAAGGATAAGCTTCTCTGAAGAGATTGCCACTTATCGTTGAAGAAGGATAAGCTTCTCTGAAGAGATTCGCATTTACCGTTGAAGAAGGATAAGCTTCTATGATGAGATTTCCACTTATCGTTGATGAAAGATAAGCTTCTCTGAAGAGATTGCCTTTTATCGTTAAATAGGATAAGCTTCTCTGAAGAGATTGCCACTTATCGTTGAAGAAGAATAATCTTCTCTAAAGAGATTGCCGCTTATCGTTGTTGAAGGATAAGCTTCTTTGAAGAGATTGCCACTTATCCTTGAAGAAGGATAAGCTTCTCTGAAGAGATTGCCACTTATCATTGAATAAAAATAAGCTTCTCTGAAGAGATTGCCACTTATCGTTGAAGAAGGATAAGCTTCTCTTAAGAGATTGCCACTTATCGTTGACGAAGGATAAGCTTCTATGAAGATATTGCCACTTATCGATGAAGAAGGATAAGCTTCTTTGAAGAGATTTCCACTTATCGTTGAAGAAGGATAAGCTTTTCTAAAGAGATTTCCACTTATCGTTGAGGAAGGATAAGCTTCTCTAAAGCGATTTCCACTTATCGTTGAAGAAGGATAAGCTTCTCAGAAGAGATTGCCACTTATCGTTGAGGAAGGATAAGCTTCTCTGAAGAGATTGCCACTTATCGTCGAAGAAGGATAAGTTTCCCTGAAGAAATTGCAACTTATCGTTGAAGAACGATAAGCTTCTATAAAGAGATTCCCACTTATCGTTAAAGAAGGATAAACTTCTCTGAAGAGATTTCCAGTTATCATTGAAGAAGGATAAGCTTCTATGAAGAGATTGCCACTTATTGTTGAAGAAGGATAAGCTTCTCTGAAGAGATTGCCACTTATCGTTGTAGGATAAGCTTCTCTGAAGAGATTGCCGCTTATCGTTGAAGAAGGATAAGCTTCTATGAAGAGATTTCTACTTATAGTTGAAGAAGGATAAGCTTCTCCGAAGTGATTGCTACTTATCGTTCAAGAAGGACAAGCTTCTCTGAAGAGATTTCCACTTATCGTTGAAGAAGGATAAGCTTCTATAAAGAGATTGCCACTAAACGTTGCAGCAGGATAAGCTTCTCGGAAGAGATTGCCACTTATCGTTAAGAAGGATAAGCTTCTCTAAAGAGATTTCCACTTATCGTTGAAGAAGGATAAGCTTCTATGAAGAGATTTCCACTTATCTTTGAGTAAGGATAAGCTTCTCTAAAGTGATTTCCACTTATCGTTGAAGAAGGATAAGCTTCTCCGAAGAGATTGCCACTTATCGTTGAGGAAGGATAAGCTTCTCTGAAGAGATTTCCACGTATCGTTGCAGAAGCATAAGTTTCTCTGAAGAGATTGCCACTTATCGTTGAAGAAGGATTAGCTTCTCTGGAGAGATTGCCACTTATTGTTGAAGAAGGATAAGCTTCTATAAAGAGATTGCTACTTATAGTTCAAGAAGTACAAGCTTCTCTGAAGATATTTCCACTTATCGTTCAAGAAGGACAAGCTTCTCTGAAGAGATTGCCACTTATTGTTGAAGAAGGACAAGCTTCTCTAAAGAGATTGGCACTTAATGTTGAAGAAGGATAAGCTTCTCGGAAGAGATTTCCACTTATTGTTGAAGAGGGATAAGCTTCTCTAAAGAGATTTCCACTTATCATTGAAGAAGGATAAGCTTCTCTGAAGAGATTGCCATTTATCGTTCAAGAAGGATAAGCTTCTCTGAAGAGATTGCCACTTATCATTGAACAAGGATAAGCTTCTATGAAGAGATTGTCACTTATCGTTAAAAAATCATAAGTTTCTATGAAGAGTTTGCCACGTATCATTAAAGAAGGATAAGCTTCTCTAATGAGATTGCCACTTATCGTTCAAGAAGGATAAGCTTCTCTGAAGATATTGCCGCTTATCGTTGAAGAAGGATAAGCTTCTATGAAGAGATTGCTACTTATAGTTGAAGAAGGACAAGCTTCTTTGAAGAGATTGCCACTTATCGTTCAAGAAGGACAATCTTCTTTGAAGAGATTTCCACTTATTGTTGAAGAAGGATAAGCTTCTCTAAAGAGATTGCCACTTAACGTTGAAGCAGGATAAGCTTCTCGGAAGAGATTACCACTTACCGTTAAGAAGGATAAGCTTCTCTAAAGAGATTGTCACTTATTGTTGAAGAAGGATAAGCTTCTCTAAAGAGATTGCCAATTATCGTTCAAGAAGGATAAGCTTCTCTGAAGAGATTGCCGCTTATCGTTGAAGAAGGATAAGCTTCTCTGAAGAGTTTGCCACTTATAATTGAAGAAGGATAAGCTTCTTTGTAGAGATTTCCACTTATCGTTGAAGAAGGATAAGCTTCTCTGAAGAGATTGCCACTTATCGTTGAAGAAAGATAAGCTTCTCTGAAGAGATTGTCACTTATCGTTCAAGAAGGATAAGCTTCTCTGAAGATATTGACGAAGAGATTGCCACTTATAGTTGAAGAAGGACAAGCTTCTCTGAAGAGATTGCCACTTATCGTTCAACCAAGATAAGCTTCTCTGAAGATATTGCCACTTATCGTAGAAGAAGTATAAGCTGCTCTGAAGAGATTATCACTTATCCTTGAGGAAGGATAAGCTTCTCTGAAGAGATTGCCACTTATCGTTGAAGAAGGATAAGCTTCTCTGAAGAGATTGCCACTTATCGTTCAAGAAGGATAAGCTTCTCTGAAGAGATTGCCACTTATCGTTGAAGAAGAATAAGCTTCTCTAAAGAGATTTCCGCTTATTGTTGTTGAAGGATGAGCTTCTCTGAAGAAATTTCCACTTATCGTTGAAGAAGGATAAGCTTCTCTGAAGAGATTTCCACTTATCGTTGAATAAGGATAAGCTTCTAAGAAGAGATTGCTACTTATAGTTGAAGAAGGACAAGCTTCTCTGAAGAGATTTCCACTTATCGTTCAAGAAGGACAAGCTTCTCTGAAGAGATTGCCACTTATTGTTGAAGAAGGATAAGCTTCTCTAAAGAGATTGGCACTTAATGTTGAAGCAGGATAAGCTTATCGAAAGAGATTTCCACTTATTGTTGAAGATGGATAAGCTTCTCTAAAGAGATTGCCACTTATCGTTAAGAAGGATAAGCTTCTCTAAAGAGATTACCACTTATCGTTAAGAAGGATAAGCTTCCCTAAAGAGATTGCCACTTATCGTTCAAGAAGGATAAGCTTCTCTGAAGAGATTGCCGCTTTTCGTTGAAGAAGGATAAGCTTCTCTGAAGAGTTTGCCACTTATAATTGAAGAAGGATAAGCTTCTTTGTAGAGATTTCCACTTATCGTTCAAGAAGGATAAGCTTCTCTGAAGAGATTTCCACTTATCGTTCAAGAAGGATAAGCTTCTCTGAAGAGATTGTCACTTATCGTTCAAGAAGGATAAGCTTCTCTGAAGATATTGACGAAGAGATTGTCACTTATAGTTGAAGAAGGACAAGCTTCTCTGAAGAGATTGCCACTTATCATTCAAGCAAGATAAGCTTCTCTGAAGATATTGCCACTTATAGTAGAAGAAGTATAAGCTTCTCTGAAGAGATTATCACTTATCGTTGAAGAAGGATTTGCTTCTCTGAAGAGATTCCACTTATCGTTAAGGAAGGATAAGCTTCTCTAAAGAGATTTCCACTTATCGTTGAAGAAGGATAAGCTTCTCTGAAGAGATTTCCACTTACCGTTGAAGAAGGATAAGCGTCTATGATGAGATTTCCACTTATCGTTGATGAAGGATAAGCTTCTGTGAAGAGATTTCCTTTTATCGTTAAATAGGATAAGCTTCTCTGAAGAGATTGCCACTTATCGTTGAAGAAGAATAATCTTCTCTAAAGAGATTGCCGCTTATCGTTGTTGAAGGATAAGCTTCTTGGAAGAGATTGCCACTTATCCTTGAAGAAGGATAAGCTTCTCTGAAGAGATTGCAACTTATCATTGAATAAAAATAAGCTTCTCTGAAGAGATTGCCACTTATCGTTGAAGAAGGATAAGCTTCATGTTAAGAGATCGCCACTTATCGTTGACGAAGGATAAGCTTCTATGAAGATATTGCCACTTATCGATGAAGAAGCATAAGCTTCTCTGAAGAGATTGTCACGTATCATTGAAGAAGGATAAGCATCTATGAAGAGATTGCCACTTATCGTTGAAGAAGGATAAGCTTCTCTGAAGAGATTTCCACTTATCGTTGAGGAAGGATAAGCTTCTCTAAAGCGATTTCCACTTATCGTTGAAGAAGGATAAGCTTCTCAGAAGAGATTGCCACTTATCGTTGAGGAAGGATAAGCTTCTCTGAAGAGATTGCCACTTATCGTTGAAGAAGGATAAGTTTCTCTGAAGAAATTGCAACTTATCGTTGAAGAACAATAAGCTTCTATAAAGAGATTGCCACTTATCGTTGAAGAAGGATAAATTTCTCTGACGAGATTGCCACTTATCGTTGAAGAAGGATAAGCTTCTCTGAAGAGATTGCCACTTATCGTTGAAGAAGGATAAGCTTCTCTGAAGAGATTGCCGCTTATATTTGAAGAAGGATAAGCTTCTCTGAAGAGATTGCCACTTATCGTTGAAGAAGGATAAGCTTCTATGAAGATATTGCCACTTATCGATGAAGAAGCATAAGCTTCTCTGAAGAGATTGTCACGTATCATTGAAGAATGATAAGCATCTATGAAGAGATTGCCACTTATCGTTGAAGAAGGATAAGCTTCTCTGAAGATATTTCCACTTATCGTTGAGGAAGGATAAGCTTCTCTAAAGCAATTGCCACTTATCGTTGAGGAAGGATAAGCTTCTCTGAAGAGATTGCCACTTATCGTTGAAGAAGAATAAGTTTCTCTGAAGAAATTGCAACTTATCATTGAAGAACAATAAGCTTCTATAAAGAGATTGCCACTTGTCGTTGAAGAAGGATAAACTTCTCTGAAGAGATTGCCACTTATCGTTGAAGAAGGATAAGCTTCTCTGAAGAGATTGCCACTTATCGTTGAAGAAGGATAAGCTTCTCTGAAGAGATTGCCACTTATCGTTGAAGAAGGATAAGCTTCTCTGAAGAGATTGCCGCTTATCGTTGAAGAAGGATAAGCGTCTATGAAGAGATTTCTACTTATAGTTGAAGAAGGACAACCTTCTCTAAAGTGATTGCCACTTATTGTTCAAGAAGGACAAGCTTCTCTGAAGAGATTGCCACTTATCATTGAACAAGGATAAGCTTCTATAAAGAGATTGCCACTTAACGTTGAAGCAGGATAAGCTTCTCGGAAGAGATTGCCACTTATCGTTAAGAAGGATAAGCTTCTCTAAAGAGATTGCCACTTATCGTTGAAGAAGGATAAGCTTCTCTGAAGAGATTTCCACTTATCGTTGAGGAAGGATAAGCTTCTATAAAGAGATTTCCCCTTATCGTTGAAGAAGGATAAGTTTCTCTGAAGAGATTGCCACTAATCGTTGAGGAAGGATAAGCTTCTCTGAAGAGATTGCCACTTATCGTTGAAGAAGGATAAGCTTCTCTGAAGAGATTGCCACTTATCGTTGAAGAAGGATAAGCTTCTCTGAAGAGATTGCCACTTATCGTTGAAGAAGGATTAGCTTCTATGAAGAGATAGCCACTTATCGTTAAAAAATCATAAGCTTGTCTGAAGAGATTGCCACGTATCATTGAAGAAGGATAAGCTTCTCCGATGAGATTGCCACTTATCGTTCAAGAAGGATAAGTTTCTCTGAAGAGATTGCCACTTATCGTTGAAGAAGGATAACCTTCTATGAAGAGATTGCTACTTATAGTTGAAGAAGGACAAGCTTCTCTGAAGAGATTGCCACTTATTGTTCAAGAAGGATAAGCTTCTCTGAAGAGATTGCCACTTTTTGTTGAAGAAGGATAAGCTTCTCTAAAGAGATTGCCACTTAACATTGAAGCAGGATAAGCTTCTCGGAAGAGATTGCCACTTATCGTTAAGAAGGATAAGCTTCTCTAAAGAGATTGCCACTTATCGTTGAAGAAGCATAAGCTTCTCTAAAGAGATTTCCACTTATCGTTGAGGAAGGATAAGCTTCTCTAAAGAGATTTCCCCTTATCGTTGAAGAAGGATAAGTTTCTCTGAAGAGATTTCCACTTATCGTTGAAGAAGGATAACCTTCTATGAAGAGATTTCTACTTATAGTTGAAGAAGGACAAGCTTCTCGGAAGAGATTGCCACTTATCGTTCAAGAAGGACAAGCTTCTCTGAAGAGATTGCCACTTTTTGTTGAAGAAGGATAAGCTTCTCTAAAGAGATTGCCACTTAACGTTGAAGCAGGATAAGCTTCTCGGAAGAGATTGCCACTTATCGTTAAGAAGGATAAGCTTCTCTAAAGAGATTTCCACTTATCGTTGAAGAAGGATAAACTTCTCTGAAGAGATTTCCACTTATCGTTGAGGAAGGATAAGCTTCTCTGAAGAGATTGCAACTTATCGTTGATGAAGGATAAGCTTTTCTGAAGAGATTGCCACTTATCGTTGAAGAAGGATAAGCTTCTCTGAAGAGATTGCCACTTATCGTTGAAGAAGGATTAGCTTTTATGAAGAGATTGCCACTTATCGTTAAAAAATCATAAGCTTGTCTGAAGAGATTGCCACGTATCATTGAAGAAGGATAAGCTTCTCCGATGAGATTGCCACTTATCGTTCAAGAAGGATAAGCTTCTCTGAAGAGATTGCCACTTATCGTTGAAGAAGGATAACCTTCTATGAAGAGATTTCTACTTATAGTTGAAGAAGGACAAGCTTCTCTGAAGAGATTGCCACTTATCGTTCAAGAAGGAAAAGCTTCTCTGAAGAGATTGCCACGTTTTGTTGAAGAAGGATAAGCTTCTCTAAAGTGATTGCCACTTAACTTTGAAGTAGGATAAGCTTCTCGGAAGAGATTTCCACTTATCGTTAAGAAGGATAAGCTTCTCTAAAGAGATTGCCACTTATCGTTGAAGAAGGATAAGCTTCTCTAAAGAGATTGCCACTTATCGGTCAAGAAGGATAAGCTTCTCTGAAGAGATTGCCGCTTATCGTTGAAGAAGGATTACCTTCTCTGAAGAGTTTGCCACTTATAATTGAAGAAGCATAAACTTCTTTGTAGAAATTTCCACTTATCGTTCAAGAAGGACAAGCTTCTTTGAAGAGATTGCCACGTATCGTTGAATAAGGATAAGCTTCTCTGAAGATATTGTCACTTATCGTTCAAGAAAGATAAGCTTCTCTGAAGAGGTTGCCGAAGAGATTGCTACTTATAGTTGAAGAAGGACAAGCTTCTCTAAAGAGATTGCCACTTATCGTTCAAGAAGGATAAGCTTCTATGAAGAGATTGCCACTTATCGTTGAAGAAGTATAAGCTTCTCTGAAGAGATTGTGACTTAACGTTGAGGAAGGATAAGCTTCTCTAAAGAGCTTGCCACTTATCGTTGAAGAAGGATAAGCTTCTGTGAAGAGATTCCACTTATCGTTGAGGAAGGATAAGCTTCTCTGAAGAGATTGCCACTTATCATTGAAGAAGCATAAACTTCTATGAAGAGATTTCCACTTATCATTGAAGAAGGATAAGGTTCTCTGAAGAGATTGCCTTTTATCGTTAAAAAGGATAAGCTTCTCTGAAGAGATTGCCACTTTTCGTTGAAGAAGAATAATCTTCTCTAAAGAGATTGCCGCTTATTGTTGTTGAAGGATAAGATTCTTTGAAGAGATTGCCATTTATCATTGAAGAAGGATAAGCTTCTCTTAAGAGATTGCCACTTATCTTAGAATAAGGACAAGCTTCTCTGAAGAGATTGCCAATTATCGTTGAGGAAGGATAAGCTTCTTTTAAGAGATTGCCACTTATCGTTGAAGAAGGATAAGTTTCTCTGAAGAAATTGCCACTTATTGTTGAAGAAGGATAAGCTTCTATAAAGAGATTGCCACTTATCGTTGAAGAAGGATAAGCTTCTCTGAAGAGATTGCCAGTTATAAATGAAGAAGGATAAACTTCTATGAAGAGATTTCCACTTATCGTTGAAGAAGGATACGCTTCTCTGAAGAGATTGCCGCTTATAGTTGAAGAAAGATAAGCTTCTATGAAGAGATTGCTACTTATAGTTTAAGAAGGACTAGCTTCTCTGAAGAGATTGCCACTTATCATTCAAGAAGGACAAGCTTCTCCGAAGAGATTGCCACTTATCGGTCAAGAAGGATAAGCTTCTCTGAAGAGATTGCCACTTATCATTGAAGAAGGATAAGCTTCTCAGAAGAGATTGCCACTTATCGTTGAAGATGGATAAGCTTCTCTGAAGAGATTGCCACTTATCGTTGAAAAAGGATAAGCTTCTCTAAAGAGATTGCCACTTATCGTTAAGAAGGATAAGCTTCTCTAAAGAGATTGCCACTTATCGTTGAAGAAGGATAAGCTTCCTTCAAGAGATTTCCACTTATCCTTCAAGAAGGATAAGCTTCTCTGAAGAGATTGCTGCTTATCGTTGAAGAATGATAAGCTTCTCTAAATAGTTTGCCACTTATAATTGAAGAAGGATAAGCTTCTTTGTAGAGATTTCCACTTATCGTTCAAGAAGGACAAGCTTCTTTGAAGAGATTGCCACTTATCGTTGAAGAAGGATAAGCTTCTCTGAAGATATTGTCACTTATCGTTCAAGAAGGATAAGCTTCTCTGAAGAGATTGCCGAAGAGATTGCTACTTATAGTTGAAGAAGGACAAGCTTCTCTGAAGAGATTGCCACTTATCGTTCAAGAAGGATAAGCTTATATGAAGAGATTTCCACTTATCGTTGAAGAAGTATAAGCTTCTCTGAAGAGATTGTCACTTAACGTTGAGGAAGGATAAGCTTCTCTGAAGAGATTGCCACTTATCGTTGAAGAAGGATAATCTTCTCTGAAGAGATTCCACTTATTGTTGAGGAAGGATAAGCTTCTCTGAAGAGATTTCCACTTATCGTTGAAGAAGGATAACCTTATCTAAAGAGATTTCCACTTATCGTAGAAGAAGCATAAGGTTCTATGAAGAGATTTCCACTTATCGTTGAAGAAGGATAATCTTCTCTGAAGAGATTGCCTTTTATCGTTAAAAAGGATAAGCTTCTCTGAAGAGATTTCCACTTTTCATTGAAGAAGAATAATCTTCTCTAAAGAGATTTTCGCTTATCTTTGTTGAAGGATAAGCTTCTTTGAAGAGATTGCCATTTATCGTTGAAGAATGATAAACTTCTCTTAAGAGATTGCCACTTATCTTTGAATAAGGATAAGCTTCTCTGAAGAGATTTCCACTTATCGTTGAGGAAGGATAAGCTTCTCTGAAGAGATTGCCACTTATCGTTGAAGAAGGATAATTTTCTCTGAAGAAATGGCCATTTATCGTTGAAGAAGGATAAGCTTCTATAAAGAGATTGCCACTTATCGTTGAAGAAGGATAAGCTTCGTAGAAGAGATTGCTAGTTAGCATTGAAGAAGGATAAGCTTCTATGAAGAGATTGCCACTTATCGTTTAAGAAGGATAAGCTTCTCTGAAGAGATTGCCGCTTATCGTTGAAGAAAGATAAGCTTCTATGAAGAGATTGCTACTTATAGTTGAAGAACGACTAGCTTCTCTGAAGAGATTGCCACTTATCATTCAAGAAGGACAAGCTTCTCTGAAGAGATTTCCACTTATCAGTCAAGAAGGATAAGCTTCTCTGAAGAGATTTCCACTTATCGTTGAAGAAGGATAAGCTTCTCAGAAGAGATTGCCACTTATCGTTGAAGAAGGATAAGCTTCTCTGAAGAGATTGCCACTTATCGTTGAAAAAGGATAAGCTTCTCTAAAGAGATTGCAACTTATCGTTGAAGAAGGATAAGCTTCTCTGAAGTGATTGTCACTTATCATTCAAGAAGGATAAGCTTCTCTGAAGAGATTGCCGAAGAGATTGCCACTTATAGTTGAAGAAGGACAAGCTTCTTTGAAGAGATTGCCAATATCGTTTAAGAAGGATAAGCTTCTCTAAAGAGATTGCCACTTATCGTTGAAAAAGGATAAGCTTCTCTAAAGAGATTGCAACTTATCGTTCAAGAAGGATAAGCTTCTCTGAAGAGATTGTCACTTATCATTCAAGAAGGATAAGCTTCTCTGAAGAGATTGCCGAAGAGGTTGCCATTTATAGTTGAAGAAGGACAAGCTTCTCTGAATTGATTGCCACTTAGTGTTCAAGAAGGATAAGCTTTTCTGAAGAGATTGCAACTTATCGTTGAAGAAGTATCAGCTTCTCTGAAGAGATTGTCACTTATTGTTGAGGAAGGATAAGCTTCTCTGAAGAGATTGCCACTTATCGTTGAAGAAGGATAAGGTTCTCTGAAGAGATTCCACTTATCGTTGCGGAAGGATAAGCTTCTCTGAAGAGATTGCAACTTATCGTTGAGGAAGGATAAGCTTCTCTGAAGAGATTTCCACTTATCGTTTAAGAAGGATAAGCTTCTAAGAAGAGTTTTCCACTTATTGTTGAAGAAGGATAAGCTTCTCTGAAGAGATTGCCTTTTATTGTTAAAAAGGATAAGCTTCTCTGAAGAGATTGTCATTTATCGTTGAAAAAGAATAATCTTCTCTAAAGAGATTTCTGCTTATCGTTGTTGAAGGATAAGCTTCTCTGAAGAGATTGCATCTTGTCGTTGAAGAAGAATAATCTTCTCTAAAGAGATTGCCGCTTATCGTTGTTGAAGGATAAGCTTCTTGAAGAGATTGCCACTTATCGTTGAAGAAGGATAAGATTCTCTTAAGAGATTGCCACTTATCGTTGAAAGCTTCTATGAACATATTGCCACTTATCGATAAAGAAGCATAAGCTTCTCTGAAGACATTGCCACGTATCATTGAAGAAGGATAAGCTTCTCTGAAGAGATTGCCACTTATCGTTGAACAAGGATAAGCTTCTCTGAAGAGATTTCCACTTATCGTTGAGGAAGGATAAGCTTCGCTAAAGAGATTTCCACTTATCGTTGAAAAAGGATAAGCTTCTCTGAAGAGATTGCCACTTATCGTTGAGGAAGGATAAGCTTCTCTGAAGAGATTGCCACTTATTGTTGAAGAAGGATAAGCTTCTCTGAAGAGATTGCCACTTTTCGTTGAAGAAGGATAAGCTTCTCTGAAGAGATTTCCGCTTATCGTTGAAGAAGGATAAGCTTCTCTGAAGAGATTTCTGCTTATCGTTGAAGAAGGATAAGCTTCTATGAAGAGATTGCTACTTATAGTTGAAGAAGGACAAGCTTCTCTGAAGAGATTTCCACTTATCGTTCAAGAAGGACAAGCTTCACTGAAGAGATTGCCACTTATCGTTGAACAAGGATAAGCTTCTATGAAGTGATTGCCACTTATACTTGAAGAAGGATAAGCTTCTATGAGGAGATTGCCACTTATCCTTGAAGAAGGATAAGCTTCTCTAAAGAGATTGCCGCTTATCGTTGAAGAAGGATAAGCTTCTATGAAGAGATTGCTACTTATAGTTGAAGAAGGACAAGCTTCTCTTAAGAGATTGCCACTAATCGTTCAAGAAGGACAAGCTTCTCTGAAGAGATTGCCACTTATTGTTGAATAAGGATAAGCTTCTCTAAAGAGATTGCCACTTAACGTTGAAGCAGGATAAGCTACTCGGAAGAGATTGCCACTTATCGTTAAGAAGGATAATCTTCTCTAAAGAGATTGCCACTTATCGTTCAAGAAGGATAACCTTCTCTGAAGAAATTGCCGCTTATTTTTGAAGAAGGATAAGCTTCTCTGAAGATTTTTCCACTTATAATTGAAGAAGGATAAGCTTCTTTGTACAGATTTCCACTTATCGTTCAAGAAGGATAAGCTTCTCTGAAGAGATTTCCACTTAACGTTGAAGAAGGATAAGCTTCTCTGAAGAGATTGTCACTTATCGTTCAAGAAGGATAAGCTTCTCTGAAGAGATTGCCGAAGAGATTGCCACTTATAGTTGAAGAAGGACAAGCTTCTCTCAATAGATTGCCACTTACCGTTCTAGAAGGATAAGCTTGTCTGAAGAGATTGCCACTTATCGTTGAAGAAGTATAAGGTTCTCTGAAGATATTGTCACTTATCGTTGAAGAAGGATAAGATTCTCTGAAGAGATTTCAACTTATCGTTGAAGAAGGATAAGCTTCTATGAAGATATTTCCACTTATCGTTGAAGAAGGATAAGCTTCTCTGAAGAGATTTCCTTTTATCGTTAAAAAGGATAAGCTTCTCTGAAGATATTGCCACTAATCGTTGAAGAAGAATAATCTTCTTTAAAGAGATTGCCACTTATTGTTGAAGAAGGATAAGCTTCTCTTAAGAGATTGCCACTTATCGTTGAAGAAGGATAAGCTTCTCTTAAGAGATTGCCACTTATCGTTGAAGAAGGATAAGCTTCTGTGAAGATATTGCCACATATCGTTGAAGAAGGATAAGCTTCTCTGAAGAGATTTCCACTTATCATAAAGGAAATATAAGCTTCTCTAAAGAGATTTCCACTTATCGTTGAAGAAGGATACGCTTTTCTGAAGAGATTGCCACTTATCGTTGAGGAAGGATAAGCTTCTATGAAGTGATTGCCACTTATGCTTGAAGAAGGATAAGCTTCTATGAGGAGATTGCCACTTATCCTTGAAGAAGGATAAGCTTCTCTAAAGAGATTGCCGCTTATCGTTGAAGAAGGATAAGCTTCTATGAATAGATTGCAACTTATAGTTGAAGAAGGACAAGCTTCTCTTAAGAGATTGCCACTTATCGTTCAAGAAGGACAAGCTTCTCTGAAAAGATTGCCACTTATTTTTGAACAAGGATAAGCTTCTCTAAAGAGATTGCCACTTAACGTTGAAGCAGGATAAGCTACTCGGAAGAGATTGCCACTTATCGTTAAGAAGGATAATCTTCTCTAAAGAGATTTCCACTTATCGTTCAAGAAGGATAACCTTCTCTGAAGAAATTGCGGCTTATTTTTGAAGAAGGATAAGCTTCTCTGAATATTTTTCCACTTATAATTGAAGAAGGATAAGCTTCTTTGTAGAGATTTCCACTTATCGTTCAAGAAGGATAAGCTTCTCTGAAGAGATTTCCACTTAACATTGAAGAAGGATAAGCTTCTCTGAAGAGATTGTCACTTATCTTTCAAGAAGGATAAGCTTCTCTGAAGAGATTGCCGAAGAGATTGCCACTTATAGTTGAAGAAGGTCAAGCTTCTTTCAATAGATTGCCACTTACCGTTCTAGAAGGATAAGCTTCTCTGAAGAGATTGCCACTTATCGTTGAAGAAGTATAAGCTTCTCTGAAGAGATTGTCACTTATCGTTGAAGAAGGATAAGCTTCTCTGAAGAGATTTCAACTTATCGTTGAAGAAGGATAAGCTTCTATGAAGATATTTCCACTTATCGTTGAAGAAGGATAAGCTTCTCTGAAGAGATTTCCTTTTATCGTTAAAAAGGATAAGCTTCTCTGAAGAGATTGCCACTAATCTTTGAAGAAGAATAATCTTCTCTAAAGGGATTGCTGCTTATCGTTGTTGAAGGATAAGCTTCTTTAAAGAGATTGCCACTTATTGTTGAAGAAGGATAAGCTTCTCTTAAGAGATTGCCACTTATCGTTGAAGAAGGATAAGCTTCTCTTAAGAGATTGCCACTTATCGTTGAAGAAGGATAAGCTTCTATGAAGATATTGCCACATATCGTTGAAGAAGGATAAGCTTCTCTGAAGAGATTTCCACTTATCATAGAGGAAAGATAAGCTTCTCTAAAGAGATTTCCACTTATCGTTGAAGAAGGATAAGCTTTTCTGAAGAGATTGCCACTTATCGTTGAGGAAGGATAAACTTCTATGAAGTGATTGCCACTTATGCTTGAAGAAAGATAAGCTTCTATGAGGAGATTGCCACTTATCCTTGAAGAAGGATAAGCTTCTCTAAAGAGATTGCCGCTTATCGTTGAAGAAGGATAAGCTTCTATGAAGAGATTGCTACTTATAGTTGAAGAAGGACAAGCTTCTCTTAAGAGATTGCCACTTATCGTTCAAGAAGGACAAGCTTCTCTGAAAAGATTGCCACTTATTGTTGAAGAAGGATAAGCTTCTCTAAAGAGATTGCCACTTAACGTTGAAGCAGGATAAGCTACTCGGAAGAGATTGCCACTTATCGTTAAGAAGGATAATCTTCTCTAAAGAGATTGCCACTTATCGTTCAAGAAGGATAACCTTCTCTGAAGAAATTGCCGCTTATTTTTGAAGAAGGATAAGCTTCTCTGAAGATTTTTCCACTTATAATTGAAGAAGGATAAGCTTCTTTGTAGAGATTTCCACTTATCGTTCAAGAAGGATAAGCTTCTCTGAAGAGATTTCCACTTAACGTTCAAGAAGGATAAGCTTCTCTGAAGAGATTGTCACTTATCGTTCAAGAAGGATAAGCTTCTCTGAAGAGATTGCCACTTATAGTTGAAGAAGGACAAGCTTCTCTCAATAGATTACCACTTACCGTTCTAGAAGGATAAGATTCTCTGAAGAGATTTCCACTTATCGTTGAAGAAGTATAAGCTTCTCTGAAGAGATTGTCACTTATCGTTGAAGAAGGATAAGCTTCTCTGAAGAGATTTCAACTTATCGTTGAAGAAGGATAAGCTTCTATTAAGAGATTTCCACTTATCGTTGAAGAAGGATAAGCTTCTCTGAAGAGATTGCCTTTTATCATTACAAAGGATAAGCTTCTCTGAAGAGATTGCCACTTATCGTTGAAGAAGAATAATCTTCTCTAAAGGGATTGCTGCTTATCGTTGTTGAAGGATAAGATTCTTTAAAGAGATTGCCACTTATCGTTGAAGAAGGATAAGCTTCTCTTAAGAGATTGCCACTTATCGTTAAAGAAGGATAAGCTTCTCTTAAGAGATTGCCACTTATCGTTGAAGAAGGATAAGCTTCTATGAAGATATTGCCACTTATCGATGAAGAAGCACAAGCTTCTCTGAAGAGATTGCCACATATCATTGAAGAAGGATAAGCTTCTCTGAAGAGATTTCGACTTATCGTTGCAGAATGATAAGCTTCTCTAAAGTGATTGCCACTTATCGTTGAAGAAGGATAAGCTTCTCTGAAGAGATTTCCACTTATCATAGAGGAAAGATAAGCTTCTCTAAAGAGATTTCCACTTATCGTTGAAGAAGGATAAGCTTTTCTGAAGAGATTGCCACTTATCGTTGAAGAAGGATAAGCTTCTATGAAGTGATTTCCACTTATGCTTGAAGAAGGATAAGCTTCTATGAGGAGATTGCCACTTATCCTAGAAGAAGGATAAGCTTCTCTAAAGAGATTGCCGGTTATCTTTGAAGAAGGATAAGCTTCTATGAAGAGATTGCTACTTATAGTTGAAGAAGGACAAGCTTCTCTGAAGAGATTGCCACTTATCGTTCAAGAAGGACAAGCTTCTCTGAAGAGATTGCCACTTATTGTTGAAGAAGGATAAGCTTCTCTAAAGAAATTGCCACTTAACGTTGAAGCAGGATAAGCTTCTCGGAAGAGATTGCCATTTATCGTTAAGAAGTATAATCTTCTCTAAAGAGATTGCCACTTATCGTTAAAGAAGGATAACCTTCTCTGAAGAGATTTCCGCTTACTATTGAAGAAGGATAAGCTTCTCTAAAGAGTTTTCAACTTATAATTGAAGAAGGATAAGTTTCTTTGTAGAGATTTCCACTTATCGTTCAAGAAGGATAGGCTTTCTGAAGAGATTGCCACTTATCGTTGAAGAAGGATAAGCTTCTCTGAAGAGATTGTCACTTATCGTTCAAGAAGGATAAGCTTCTCTGAAGAGATTGCCGAAGAGATTTCCACTTATAGTTGAAGAAGGACAAGCTTCTCTGAATAGATTTCCACTTACCTTTCTAGAAGGATAAGCTTCTCTGAAGAGATTGCCACTTATCGTTGAAGAAGTATTAGCTTCTCTGAAGAGATTGTCACTTATCGTTGAAGAAGGATAAGCTTCTCTGAAGAGATTTCAACTTATTGTTGAAGAAGGATGAGCTTCTATGAAGAGATTTCCACTTATCGTTGAAGAAGGATAAGCTTCTCTGAAGAGATTGCCTTTTATCGTTAAAAAGGATAAGCTTCTCTGAAGAGATTTCCACTTATCGTTGAAGAAGAATAATCTTCTCTAAAGGGATTGCTGCTTATCGTTGTTGAAATATAAGCTTCTTTAAAGAGATTTCCACTTATCGTTGAAGAAGGATAAGCTTCTCTGAAGAGATTGCCACTTATCGTTGAAGAAGGATAAGCTTCTCTTAAGAGATTGCCCTTTATCGTTGAAGAAGGATAAGCTTCTATGAAGATATTTCCACTTATCGATGAAGAAGCATAAACTTCTCTGAAGAGATTGCCACATATCATTGAAGAAGGATAAGCTTCTCTGAAGAGATTGCCACTTATCGTTGCAGAAGGATAAGCTTCTCTAAAGAGATTTCCACTTATCGTTGAAGAAGGATAAGCTTCTCTGAAGAGATTTCCACTTATCATAGAGGAAAGATAAGCTTCTCTAAAGAGATTTCCACTTATCGTTGAAGAAGGATAAGCATCTCTGAAGAGATTGCCACTTACCGTTGAAGAAGGATAAGTTTCTCTGAAGAAATTGCCACTTATCGTTGAAGAAGGATAAGTTTCTATGAAGAGATTTCCGCTTATCGTTGAATAAGGATAAGCTTCTATGAAGAGATTTCTACTTATAGTTAAAGAAGGACAAATTTTTCTGAAGAGATTTCCACTTATCGTTCAAGAAGGACAAGCTTCACTGAAGAGATTGCCACTTATCATTGAAGAAGGATAAGATTCTATGAAGTGATTGCCACTTATGCTTGAAGAAGGATAAGCTTCTATGAGGAGATTGCCACTTATCCTTGAAGAAGGATAAGCTTCTCTAAAGAGATTGCCACTTATCGTTGAAGATGGATAAGCTTCTATGAAGAGATTGCTACTTATAGTTGAAGAAGGACAAGCTTCTCTTAAGAGATTGCCACTTATCGTTCAAGAAGGACAAGCTTCTCTGAAGAGATTGCCACTTATTGTTGAAGAAGGATAAGCTTGTCTAAAGAGATTGCTACTTAACGTTGAAGCAGGATAAGCTTCTCGGAAGAGATTGCCACTTATCGTTAAGAAGGATAATCTTCTCTAAAGAGATTGCCACTTATCATTCAAGAAGGATAATCTTCTCTGAAGAGATTGCCGCTTATTGTTGAAGAAGGATAAGCTTCTCTGAAGAGTTTTCCACTTATAATTGAAGAAGGATAAGCTTCTATGTAGAGATTTCCACTTATCGTTCAAGAAGGATAAGCTTCTCTGAAGAGATTGCCACTTTTCGTTGAAGAAGGATAAGCTTCTCTGAAGAGATTGTCACTTATCGTTCAAGAAGGATAAGCTTCTCTGAAGAGATTTCCGAAGAGATTGCGACTTATAGTTGAAGAAGGACAAGTTTCTCTGATAGATTGCCACTTATCGTTCTAGAAGGATAAGCTTCTTTGAAGAGATTGCCACTTATCCTTGAAGAAGTATAAGCTTCTCTGAAGAGATTGTCACTTATCGTTGAAGAAGAATAAGCTTCTCTGAAGAGATTTCCACTTATCGTTGAAGAAGGATAAGCTTCTATGAAGAGATTTCCACTTATCGTTGAAGAAGGATAAGCTTCTCTGAAGAGATTGCCTTTTATCGTTAAAAAGGATAAGCTTCTCTGAAGAGATTGCCACTTATCGTTGAAGAAGAATAATCTTCTCTAAAGGGATTGCTGCTTATCGTTGTTGAAGGATAAGTTTCTTTAAACAGATTTCTACTTATCGTTGAAGAATGATAAGCTTCTCTGAAGAGATTGCCACTTATCGTTGAAGAAGGATAAGCTTCTCTTAAGAGATTACCACTTATCGTTGAAGAAGGATAAGCTTCTATGAAGATATTTCTACTTATCGATGAAGAAGCATAAGCTTCTCTGAAGAGATTGCCACATCTCATTGAAGAAGGATAAGCTTCTCTGAAGAGATTGCCACTTATCGTTGCAGAAGGATAAGCTTCTCTAAAGAGATTGCCACTTATCGTTGAAGAAGGATAAGCTTCTCTGAAGAGATTTCCACTTATCATAGAGGAAAGATAAGCTTCTCTAAAGATATTTCCACTTATCGTTGAAGAAGGATAAGCTTCTCTGAAGAGATTGCCACTTATCGTTGAGGAAGGATAAGCTTCTCTGAAGAGATTGTCATTTATCGTTCAAGAAGGATAAGCTTATCTGAAGAAATTGCTGAAGAGATTGACACTTATAGTTGAAGAAGGACAATCTTCTCTGAAGAGATTGCCACTTATCGTTCAAGAAGGATAAGCTTTTCTGAAGAGATTGTCACTTTTCGTTAAGGAAGGAAAAGCTTCCCCGTAGAGATTGCCACTTATCGTTGAAGAAGGATAAGCGTCTCCGAAGAGATTGCCGCTTATCGTTGAGGAAGGATAAGCTTCTCTGAAGATATTGCCACTTATCGTTGAAGAAGGATAAGCTTCTCTGAAGAGATTGCCACTTATTGTTGAAGAAGGAAAGGCTTCTCTGAAGAGATTGCCACTTATCATTGAAGAAGGATATGCTTCTATGGAGAGATTCCCACCTATCGTTGAAGAAGGATAAGCTTTTGTGAAGATAATGCCACTTAACGTTAAAAAGGATAATCTTCTCTGAAGAAATTGCCACTTATCGTTGAAGAAGAATAAGCTTCTCTAAAGAGATTGCCGCTTATCGTTGTTGAAGGATAAGCTTCTCTGAAGAGATTTCCACTTATCGTTGAAGAAGGATAAGCTACTCTGAAGAGATTTCCACTTATCGTTGATTAAGGATAAGCTTCTCTGAAGAGATTGCCACTTATCATTTAAGAAGGATAAGCCTCTCTGAAGAGATTTCCACTTATCGTTTAAGAAGGATAAGCTTCTATTAAGAGATTTCCACTTATTGTTGAAGAAGCATAAGCTTCTCTGAAGATATTGCCACGTATCATTGAAGAATGATAAGCTTCTCTGAAGAGATTGCCACTTATCGTTGAAGAAGGATAAGTTTCTCTGAAGAGATTGCCACTTATCGTTGAAGAAGGATAAGCTTCTCTGAAGAGATTGCAACTTATCGTTGAGGAAGTATAAGCTTCTCTAAAGAGATTCCGACTTATCATTCAAGAAGGATAAGTTTCTCTAAAGAGATTTCCACTTAGCGTTGAGGAAGGATAAGCTTCTCTAAAGAGATTTCCACTTATCGTTGAAGAAGGACAAGCTTCTCTGAAGAAATTGCCACTTATCGTTGAAGAAGGATAAGCTTCTCTGAAGAGATTGCCACTTATCGTTGAGGAAGGATAAGCTTCTCTGGAGAGATTGCCAATATCATTGAAGAAGTATAAGCTTCTCTAAAGAGATTGCCACTTATCGTTGAAGAGGGATAAGCTTATCTGAAGAGATTGCCACTTTTCGTTGAAGAAAGATAAGCTTCTCTGAAGAGATTGCCACTTATCATTAAAGAAAGATAAGCTTCTCTGAAGAGATTTCCACTTATCGTTGAAGAAGGATAAGCTTCTCTGAAAAGATTGTCGCTTATCTTTGAAGAAGGATAAGCTTCTATAAAGAGATTGTCGCTTATCGTTGAAGAAGGATAAGCTTCTCTGAAGAGATTTCCACTTATCGTTGAAGAAGGATAAGCTTCTATGAAGAGATTTCCACTTATCGTTGAAGAAGGATAAGCTTCTCTGAAGAGATTGCCACTTATCGTTGAAGAAGGATAAGCTTCTCTGAAGAGATTGCCACTTATCGTTGAGGAAGGATAAGCTTCTTTGAAGAGATTTCCACTTATCAATGAAGAAGGATAAGCTTCTATGAAGAGATTTCCACTTATCGTTGAAGAAGGATAAGCTTCTCTGAAGAGATTGCCACTTATCGTTGAAGAAGGATAAGCTTCTCTGAAGTGATTGCCACTTATCATTGAAGAAGAATAAGCTTCTCTAAAGAGATTGCCGCTTATTGTTGTTGAAGGATAAGCTTCTCTGAGGAGATTGCCACTTATCGTTGAAGAAGGATAAGCTTTTATTAAGAGATACCCACTTATCGTTGAATAAGGATAAGCTTCTCTTAAGAGATTGCCACTTATCGTTTAAGAAGGATAAGCTTCTCTGAAGAGATTTCCACTTATCGTTGAAGAAGGATAAGCTTCTATGAAGGGATTGCCACTTATCGTTGAAGAAGAATACGCTTCTCTAAAGAGATTGCCGCTTATCGTTTTGAAGGATAAGCTTCTCTGAGGTGATTGCCACTTATCTTTGAAGAAGGATAAGCTTATCTGAAGAGATTGCCACATATCGTTGAATAAGGATAAACTTCTCCGAAGAGATTGCCACTTATCGTTTAAGAAGGATAAGCTTCTCTGAAGAGATTCCCACTTATCGTTGAAGAAGGATAAGCTTCTATGAAGAGATTGCCACTTATCGTTGAAGAAGCATAAGCTTCTCTGAAGATATTGCCACGTATCATTGAAGAAGGATAAGCTTCTCTAAAGAGATTGCCACTTCGTTGAAGAAGGATAAGCTTCTCTGAAGAGATTTGCACTTATCATTGAAGAAGGATAAGCTTCTCTTAAGAGATTTCCACTTATCGTTGAGGAAGGATAAGCTTCTCTAAAGAGATTGAAACTTATCGTTGAAGAATGATAAGCTTCTCTGAAGAGAGTGCCACTTATCATTGAGGAAGGATATACTTCTCTGAAGAGATTTCCACTTATCGTTGAAGAAGGATAAGCTTCTATAAAGAGATTTCCACTTATCGCTGAAGAAGGATAAGCTTCTCTGAAGAGATTTCCACTTATCGTTGAAGAAGGATAAGCTTCTATGAAGAGATTTCCACTTATCGTTGAAGAAGGATAAGCTTCTCTGAAGAGATTGCCACTTATCGTTGAAGAAGGATAAGCTTCTCTGAAGAGATTGCCACTTATCATTGAAGAAGAATAAGCTTCTCTAAAGATATTGCCGCTTATCTTTGTTGAAGGATAAGATTCTCCTAGGAGATTTCCACTTATCGTGGAAGAAGGATAAGCTTCTCTGAAGAGATACCCACATATCATTGAATAAGGATAAGCTTCTCTGAAAGATTGCCACTTATTGTTGAAGAAGGAAAAGCTTCTATGAAGAGATTGCCACTTATCGTTGAAGAAGAATAATCTTCTCTGAAGATATTGCCACGTATCATTGAAGAAGGATAAGCTTCTCTAAAGAGATTGCCACTTATCGTTGAATAAGGATAAGCTTCTCCGAAGAGATTGCCACTGATCGTTGAAGAAGGATAAGCTTCTCTGAAGAGATTGCCACTTATAGTTGAGGAAGGATAAGCTTCTTTGAAGAGATTTCCACTTATCGTGGAAGAAGGATAAGCTTCTTTGAAGAGATTTCCACTTATCGTTGAAGAAGGATAAGCTTCTCTGAAGAGATTGCCACTTATCGTTGAAGAAGGATAAGCTTTTCTGAAGAGATTGCCACTTATCATTGAAGAAGAATAAGCTTCCCTAAAGAGATTGCCGCTTATCGTTGTTGAAGGATAAGCTTCTCTGAGGAGATTGCCACTTATCGTTGAAGAAGGATAAGCTTCTCTGAGGAGATACCCACTTATCATTGAATAAGGATAAACTTCTCTGAAGAGATTTCCACTTATCGTTGAAGAAGGATAAGCTTGTCTAAAGATATTGCCCTTTATCGTTGAAGAAGGATAATCTTCTATGAAGATATTTCTACTTATCGATGAAGAAGCATAAGCTTCTCTGAAGAGATTGCCACATATCGTTCAAGAAGGATAACCTTCTCTGAAGAGATTGCCGCTTATTGTTGAAGAAGGATAAGCTTCTCTGAAGAGTTTTCCACTTATAATTGAAGAAGGATAAGCTTCTTTGTAGAGATTTCCACTTATCGTTCAAGAAGGATAAGCTTCTCTGAAGAGATTGTCACTTATCGTTGAAGAAGGATAAGCTTCTCTGAAGAGATTGTCAATTATCGTTCCAGAAGGATAAGCTTCTCTGAAGAGATTGCCACTTATAGTTAAAGAAGGACAAGCTTCTCTGAATAGATTGCCACTTATCGTTCTAGAAGGATAAGCTTTTCTGAAGAGATTGCCACTTATCCTTGAAGAAGTATAAGCTTCTCTGAAGAGATTGTCACTTATCGTTGAAGAAGGATAAGCTTCTCTGAAGAGATTTCCACTTATCGTTGAAGAAGGATAAGCTTCTATGAAGAGATTTCCACTTTTCGTTGAAGAAGGATAAGCTTCTCTGAAGAGATTGCCTTCTATCGTTAAAAAGGATAAGCTTATCTGAAGAGATTGCCACTTATCGTTGAAGAAGAATAATATTCTCTAAAGGGATTGCTGCTTATCGTTGTTGAAGGATAAGCCTCTTTAAAGAGATTTCCACTTATCGTTAAAGAAGGATAAGCTTCTCTGAAGAGATTGCCACTTATCGTTGAAGAAGGATAAGCTTCTCTTAAGAGATTACCACTTATCGTTGAAGAAGGATAAGCTTCTATGAAGATATTTCCACTTATCGATGAAGAAGCATAAGCTTCTCTGAAGAGATTGCCACATATCATTGAAGAAGGATAAGCTTCTCTGAAGAGATTTCCACTTATCGTTGCAGAAGGATAAGCTTCTCTAAAGAGATTGCCACTTATCGTTGAAGAAGGATAAGCTTCTCTGAAGAGATTTCCACTTATCATAGAGTAAAGATAAGCTTCTCTAAAGAGATTTCCACTTATCATTGAAGAAGGATAAGCTTCTCTGAAGAGATTGCCACTTATCGTTGAGGAAGGATAAGCTTCTCTGAAGAGATTGCCACTTACTGTTGAAGAAGACTAAGCTTCTCTGAAGAAATTGCAAGTTATCATTTAAGAAGGATAAGCTTCTATGAAGAGATTGCCACTTATCGTTGAAGAAGGATAAGCTTCTCTGAAGAGATTGCCACTAATCTTTGAAGAAGGATAAGCTTCTTTGAAGAGATTTCCGCTTATCGTTGAAGAAGGATAAGCTTCTATGAAGAGATTGCTACTTATAGTTGAAGAAAGACAAGCTTCTCTGAAGAGATTTCCACTTATCGTTCAAGAAGGACAAACTTCTCTGAAGAGATTGCCACTTGTCGTTGAAGAAGGATAAGCTTCTATGAATAGATTGCTGCTTATCGCTGAAGAAGGATAAGCTTCAGAGAGATTGCCACTTATACTTGAAGAAGGATAAGCTTCTCTGAAGAGATTGCCACTTATCGCTGAATAAGGATAAGCTTCTCTTAAGAGATTGCCACTTATCGTTCAAGAAGGATAAGCTTCTTTGAAAAGATTGCTGCTTATCGTTGAAGAAGGATAAGTTTCTCTGAAGATTTTGCCACTTATTGTTGAAGAAGGATAAGCTTCTTTGAAGAGATTTCCACTTATCGTTAAAGATGGATAAGTTTCTCTGAAGAGATTGCCACTTAACGTTGAAGAAGGATAAGCTTCTCTGAAGAGATTGTCATTTATCGTTCAAGAAGGATAAGCTTATCTGAAGAGATTGCTGAAGAGATTGCCACTTATCGTTCAAGAAGGATAAGCTTCTCTGAAGAGATTGCCACTTATCGTTCAAGAAGGATAAGCTTCTCTGAAGAGATTGTCACTTATCGTTGAGTAAGGATAAGCTTCCCCGAAGAGATTGCCACTTATCGTATAAGAAGGATAAGCGTCTCCGAAGAGATTGCCGCTTATCGTTGAGGAAGGATAAGCTTCTCTGAAGAGATTGCCACTTATCGTTGAAGAAGGATAAGCTTCTCTGAAGAGATTGCCACTTATTGTTGAAGAAGGATAAGCTTCTCTGAAGAGATTGCTGTAATACCCCAAATTTTACCCTTACATTTAGTCAGGCATTTCGCATATCATCTCCTATGAACATTTGCTAACCACTAACAAGTTATGGAGGTGTTTGTTTTGCAGATTTGGTCCCAGGGGTATTTTGGTCATTTCACGCAAATTCTGCTAATTTCTTGAAAATGGGCTGTTATTACGTTCTGAGGCATTTATTTGCCATTTGGGTCAAGGTGCCAGTATGTTTTGTCAGAAATATGATTGGACTCGGGGCCGTGATTTGTTTGATTCTGAAACGTTTCCAAACAGTTTTGTTTCCTTTTATAAAGTTGGGTTGAAAAGGAAGTGGATACTGTTAAGGTTATTGTGAGAAGTGATGTGATCAACGAGGTTTTAATTGGAATTTGTTTGGATATAATCATATGGCGGGATATCATTTATAAAAAGCAAAAGAGAGGTTAAGTTTTAATATTTGTGAGCTTTTATTCATGAATGTTCATAAGCTACAAATCAAAGTTGAATTTAAATAATTTATGGATGATTATTCATGGATATTTAAATTCATAATTGAGAAAATAGAAATGAATATTTACTGGATTTTATTTCATAAACATCTAGAATTACAAGTTGAAATGGAAGTAATTTTTGGATTTTATTCATGATGATCTTTCATTTACAAAAGGATTATACATTTACAATGAGTATCTATTCTAGGTCCTAAAGTCCTAAAAAGAGAAAAAACTACAAGTTTTCTTCATTGGTCCTCCCTTGAGTTCTTCACGCAACTCTTGATCACCTGCACATCAAAGCAATAACAACAACAGATACCAATTGCAAATGGCACCAACTCCAACACAGCAAGCAACATCTTTCCAATGCCTGCAGACATCGATTACAAGTAAGACGAGCTAGTTAGCATCTGCCAAACAATTTCAAGAGCAACCATTAACACCACAATATCAACATCTGCATCAACAAGTATGGCAAGATTCTGCACACGGCGACAATGGAACAACAGGCGCAAGAAAAAAGTTCAGCCAACTCAATTAAGTTCAGAGATGCATCAAAATTGGTCCATAAAACAGGAATTCACGATAGCAACAAGGTAAAAAGGGCGTCCAGGGCTAGATGAATGCAGTTCAAAAGCATAAGCAGTTCATAAACAGAGTCAAGCTGTATCAGTTATGACAAAAGATGAAGCTGCAAGCCAAACGAGAAAACAGCAAGAATGATCCAATAGTTATCAAATCATGCTCAGTTCATAAAACAAACGAATCATCAAACACGGGGCTCCGTTAATCAAACATCATAGCCCAAGTCACCATCCCCAATTCAATTAGAAGCAGCAATATGATCAGAAGCCAGGATGTAGTATCCTGTTCCGAATGGTTCAGACAAAATTCATCACTACCATGTACCCTTCTCGGCGGCAAAGATCAAGGCAAAGTGTCCATCCTGAAAGAAGAAAAAGAAAAAGTAAGTGCCAATGGTCAGGATTGAATCAACACAAAATCACATCAGGAATCAAATCAGTATCCAAAATCCCCAAAAGCAATCCAATTCACATCTGCAAGAGTCTAATCAAAAGATGATCAACTCAAATTGAATCTGGGAAAAATAGAAACAAATCAAAATGAAACCATCAAGAAATCCCGTGAATTAATATCAGATGCTAATCAATCCAATCTGAAGGCAAACCATATCAGAAAATAATAGAGATTTTGATGTCAATCCTGAAGCAGACCAAAACAAAATCAGTTCAGGTTATTAAATCGAATCAGCTGGAAATCAGAAAGGGGAAATAGGATCAGATGGAACCAAATCATATCCCATTGGAACTCATCAATCAACGAATCAGTATCAAATTCATATCATAAAAATGAAATTTAATCTCACCGAAATACCAATTGAATCCTAAAAGAGGAATAGAGTATCCAATCGTAATCCAATCAGTATCTGAGAAAATCACAACAAAATCAAATAATACCAACACAAAATCAAATCAGATCAAGTGCATATCTCAGAAAAAAACGCAAGTCCAAGGCCCAGAAGTTAAGTTATAAAAGGGAGGATACAACCTGAGAGAGAGGGATCACGAGCGGAACCCTAACGAAGAACGGAGATCGCAAACGAACAAACCCTAGGCGCCGTGAACGAAAGCCGCGAACTCAGACGAAGAACATCGTCGTCACCGTTCAAACGCGCCGTGTATCATCCATCATCGGCCTTTCATCGCAGATTGGAAGAGTTACGGTCGTAAAACGTAAGCCATCACGTAATTAACATGTTGCTTTGCTTTGTTTTCAGGATAAGGCGACATAACGAAAGCCATCAACGGAAAAGAAGACGAATGGTATCGTGAATGAGAATGAGAGCATGCAAGAGAGAGGGGAAGGGAAGAAGAGCAGCGGCGCCGCGAAAGGATTTTAGGGTTTCGAAACCCTAACCTCTGCTTTGACATATTGCTAACAAACTGGGTTGGGTCCGGGGTGATGACCGGCCCAACCTCTCTCTTTTTTTTGTTTGTTTTTTACCTTTTTATTTTATTTTGTTAACCATTTTATTTTTATAATTTAAAAAACCGTTTTTAAAAGAAAAAATAAATAAAACAAATAACTTTAAAACTTCTTTTAAAAAAAATATATAAAAAAAACTTCTTTTCACTTAATAAAAAACTTTTTTTTAATAAATAACTTAAATAAAAAACCTTTTTTAAAATATCTAAGTTAAAACCTTTTTTAAGATAAAATTTTTAGATAATTAAACTAAGCTGTTTTTTTGAAAAAATTTAAATTTAACTTTTATATATTATCCTTTCTGTAAACTTAAAAATTGGAGACTTTTCCTTATGTCAAAAATAAGCGATAAAAATCTCAAAGTTTCGCGCTTTCGCTTCGCAATCTTTCTGACTATTGTTCGTTTTCGCCTGTTAACCTTGTTTGTTCATTTTGCAGCTTGTTACGTCGTTTTCATTCGTTTTGCGCTTTTTATTCAAATTTTCATTACTGTTGTATCTGTTTCCTATATGTAACCTCGCGAATCCTAATAATCGCGCTTTAATTCCTGCTCTTTAAGTTTCCGCTTGCATAGTTAAATTAGGTCATTTGTTCTCTGTCTGCATAATTCAATTATCTCACACACTCATCGAATATTCCAATCACACTACACACATCCGAAGGTTAGGTCTAGCCTTTGGCCGCTGTGCCAATAGTCCTCAACTTCAAACCCTTACAACTCTTACAAACCCTAATTTTCATAAATGCCTCGCCGCAGGCAAGATTACAATCTTACCCCTAGCATTAGGTCAAAGAGCCGCCGCGCTCATTTTAGGGTTTCCTGCCGTGGAATCCCTAACCTAACCTAACCCTAATTACAACTTAACAATTCAACGTAGAGATTTGGAGTTCCTACACTCCGCGTAAGCGTGTCCTTAAGATGCGTTTATTCCCCTTGAGACCTTGACCACAGTCAAGAAGTTTCTAACCTCCCTTTTGAGGGGAACTACGATTACTCTGATTCCACTCCCGTAAGGATACGTAGGCACAAGATGCGATGTCTTGCCGAGTAAACTTAGAATTAACCCCTTAGGTCTCTTTTCTCACTTTTAATTCTTTGTACATATACCTTAAGCAAATAAAATAAGCAAATAGTAAACATCTGAACAAAAGGTTCCTGTAGAGTACTACAGAAGTTTAGGGTGCTAATACCTTCCCTAAATTTAACCAACCCCCGAACCCTAGATCTTTCCCCGCATTGTGTTTACGATGCAAAATAGGTTTTCCCTCTTTTGACCTTTTCCTTCGGATAAATCAAAGAGCGGTTGTGAATTGAATTGCGATTCAAACTCATTAATAGTTTGATATCCTATTTCCACCGCAACAGAAAATGGCGACTTCACTGGGGAAATCTCGTAACTTTTGAGGGTTATCCCTAACTTGTTCATATTTATTACTACCTGTGTTATTATTCATTTGCATGTATATATTTGTGCTTTGATTGTGGGACTGTTCCTTGTGCTGTGAGATGAGTCCTACACCCGGATCTAGTGTACCTTAGGTAAATGGCAATAGACCAAGGAAACTGTACGACGTATATCGATACGGTTGATCTGGTGGCCATAGTTAGTGCGACTTCTTGGTTGGTGCTTATATTCCTTAAGTCAAGTTGAGGATAATATTGAGGCTGCCATATGTTGTCAATGCACTAACTGACTTTTAGAACCCTAGTTAACTCATCTTGGCCTTTAGAAAGTAGTGAGGTAACCGGCTTTGGTGCAGACTGAAGTTGGTTGACACTCGATACTACGCTCATTGAGATCTTAAACTTGGAGGGTTTTGGTTGGCAAGTAAGTTGCCTTCTGAACAACCACCCTTGTGAAGGATCAATGATATTGAGATCCCTTAGAACCTGGTTACTTTTGTAGGACAGGATGAACCATCTGACTTCAGGGGAGGGTACTTGCCTTTGAACCTCATGCAAGCCTTTAACCTAGGACTTTGTGTGTTTTCATGCATTGCATCCATAAAGCATCTCATCGCATTGTATTTCATGGAGTTCAAACATCATTTATGGATATCGCGGGATACCATAAATAAAAAAAAATAAAATGAAAAAAGATTTCCTTGGTACCCCACGACATTAGTAAATGTTTTGAATTCCATAAGATCTTCATTTACATTCACATTTTAGCATCATACTTTTGCATTGCATGTGTCTCCCGATTTCTCACACTCGGTTCTCTCACCTTCCAGTTTCGTCACCCTGAGTCCTCGGCACCAATACAACACCAGAGCTCAAACTCGGAAAAGAATGGAGGATCAGGCAAAAGAGATTGATCGCCTTAGCAATGAGCTTGAAGACCTTCGAGGGGGTATGGGGCGTATGATGGAATTGTTACATGTCATGAATGCTAAAATGGATACCCAGCCCACTGTTGTTTCTGAGATTACCGGCGTTACTATGGACCCTCCACCAAGTGTGACCGTAGCAAGGGACCCACCTTATGGTCTTGCTCCAGGTTTTGTGCCTCCTCAAGCCACTGTTCCGATTAATCAACCTGTTCAGCAGGCCGTGCCTTTGTTTTCTGAAGTTTCTAGGGGGGCTCCTATCTTTGCACCACCTGTTGTACACACTCGTGCGCAACCGTACTTCAATGAGACAGTTTTTGATAATCTTGATGAGAATGATGAGGGTTATGAGAAACATGATAAGCTTCGTGAGGAAGTAAACACTATCGTCCAGAGATTGAAAAAGGTAGAGGGTGATCAAATTTTTGGGACCGCTGCAAGGGATGTTTGTTTGGTCTCGGGTTTGGTTATTCCCCCGAAGTTCAAAACTCCGAACTTCGATCGCTATGAAGGTGCCACCTGTCCTAAGAGTCATTTGATCATGTATTATCGCAAAATGGCTGCCCATGTTGAGAATGATAAACTGATGATTCATTGCTTCCAAGACAGTTTGAAGGGTGCTTCTTCCAAGTGGTATTTAACTTTGGACCAATCCCGCGTTAAGAGCTTTCAAGATTTATCTGACGCTTTCATCAGACACTACAAGTACAATATGGATCTGGCTCCTGACAGAAGACAGTTGCTGAGTATGTCACAAAAGAATTCTGAGTCATTCAAAGAATATGCCCAAAGGTGGAGAGAGACGGCTTCACAGGTAGAACCTCCTTTGACCGAGAAAGAGTTAGCTGATTGGTTTGTCGACACGGTCCGTCCAGAATTTTACGAGAGAATGGTGGGTAGTGTGACTTCCAATTTCTCCGACATCGTTGCTGTGGGTGTCAAGATTGAATTGGGTATGAAGAGTGGTAAAATGACAAATAATCATGGCGCTTCTAAGGATCAGCCGAAGAAACCTCCGTATAGCTCCCAGAAAAAGAAGGAGAGTGAGACTAATGCTATATCCTCTGGTAGACCAAGGGAACGCTTTTATCGGCATCCGCAAGGTTATGCTCAACCTCAAGGGTATCCAGTCCAATATGCTCAACAACCCTATGTGGCAGCTATTACACCTTCTTTCAATCAACAGGTTCCCATGTATCAACCTATGCAACAACCTCCTGTTTATCCGCCTCCTGTCAACTACCTACAGGCACCCAATACTCCTGCTCCTCAACAACCAAAGAGTCCGGCTCCTCGCCAGAATATGCCGAACAGAAGAACGTATAAACCTTGTCCGCCGATTCCAATGACTTTCACCGAGTTGTATCCCTTTTTGGTCAAGCAAGGTCTAATCACTACTCGGGCTTTGGGTCCGCCTCCTAATCCTCTACCCGCCAATTACAACGCCGCCGCTCATTGTTTATTTCATGAGGGTGCGCCTGGTCATGATCTGGAGAATTGTTATGCTCTCAAAAATATTGTTAGGGATTTATTGGAAAAGAAGATTTTGTCATTCGAAGATCCTCAACCAAATGTTAAGAAGAACCCTTTTCCTAACCATGAGAGTGTCAATGCCGTTAGTATTGATTCGGGGGATGGTTACGCCCTTGATGTTGAACAGATTAAGACTCCTCTTAAGATGTTCCATTCGAAACTGTTTGAAGCCGGTTTGGTAGATACTTCCCACGTTGCATGCGTAAGTTGTGAAGCCAGTATTAAGGGTTGTGTGTTGGTTCAAAATGATGTTCAGAGGTTGATTAATGAGGGTGTCTTACAAGTGACAAGCCAAGCCAAGAAGGATGAGGTCGCTGTGGTTGAGCCTGTCTTCCATCAACCCGAATCAAAGGGTAAGGTACCAGTGTTTAATCTATCAGGGGTAGTTTCTGCCAATCCCGTGTTCGATATACCAAGGTCGTCTATCCCTGAGGCGAATCAGCCTAAGCCTATAGTTATTCGAAAACCAGGTCCGTTTCCTTTCAGTGACCCTAAAGCCGTGCCTTGGAAATACGACGTGACGATGATTGACAAGGAGTCCGGGAAGGTTATTCCAAAGGAAGAGGGTAAGGATACTGTGACCAATATCGCAGAGGTAAGCAGGATGACCCGCAGTGGCCGTGTGTATACTCCCCATTCCAATGAGGTCCCCCCTAAGGAAACGACTAGTACCCCGATGCCTGCCAAAGACAAAGGTAAAGGAGCCGTTACGAATGATGAAGATGCTGAGTTTTTGAGGATCATCAAGAAAAGTGACTATAAAGTTATCGATCAACTTCATCAGACTCCTTCCAAGATTTCGATTTTATCTCTGTTGATGAATTCGCCCGCTCATAGGATGGCCTTGCAGAAGGTTTTGACTCAAGCACATGTGGATCAAGATATTAGCACCAGTCGGTTTGATAGTGTGATTGCCAATTTAACCGCTTGTAACACCCTCAGTTTCAGCAATGAAGAGTTACCGAAGGAGGGTCCGAACCATAATCGTGCTTTACATATATCGGTGAAATGTCAGGAGGACAATTTAGCGAGAGTGCTAGTAGACACCGGCTCTTCTCTGAATGTTCTACCCAAGAGGGTTCTTGATAAGTTGGCTTGTAAAGAGACTGCGCTGAAACCTACATCTTTGGTTGTCAAGGCTTTCGATGGCTCTCGTCGATCGGTAATGGGGGAGGTTGAGCTACCTATCCTGATCGGTCCGCAAGTTTTTAATATCACGTTTCAAGTCATGGACATTAATCCCAATTACAGTTGTTTACTTGGAAGGCCGTGGATCCATGCCGCTGGGGCAGTGACCTCAACGTTACATCAAAAGATGAAATTCGTGATCAATGGAAAGTTGGTTATTATACACGGTGAGGAGGATCTGATGGTCAGTAACCTGTCTTCTTTCCGTTACATCGAGGCCGATGAGAATGCTTTAGAAATCTCCTTTCAAGCACTTGAGATCGCCAATGTTGTTCTGCTAGAAGTCGAAGAGACAGTGGGTCAGGGCAATCCATCTTTTGCATCTCTGAAGAGTACCAAATCAACAATTGACAGGGGCATTCCTGAAGGTTGGGGAGAGGTAATTGATGTCAAGACCAAGACTGATCGCTCTGGGTTGGGTTACAAACCAACTCAGAATGGAGCTGCCACAACCGTCGAAGGGCGTCCGAAGGTTATCCAAGAGGTATTTGTCAGCGGAGGTTTCCAAATCAATGCCATCAGTGAATGTGAGAAAAATGAAGAGCTGAGCAACCTGGTGTTTAAGGGTGATGCAGTTTTGAACAACTGGGAGGCCGTAGAGATCCCTGTTATCTTTCCCTTGTCAAAGTAATTGTTTTTTAAAGTTTCATTTACATTTTCAAATAAAAATCTGTAGCTCTGCCCAAGGCTATGGGGTCGTTTTGTCGGGCCACCTTTCATTTCTAAAAAGATATTAATAAAAGCATTTTGTTCAATTCCACTTTGGTTCATTTGCGTTTTTTGTTTTCACCTTTAAAAATGAAATTGGCAACCTTTTCTTCCAAGTAATAATAAAAAAAACAGCATTTCATCCTTACATATCTTCGAGCATTTTAATTAAGTAAGCCTTCCATCATGCAGAGATATCGTAAACCTTGTTGGATCCAATGACTTTGTTGACACTCCTGACTGGGATGCACCCATCAATCAAGCTGAGGACGAGGGTGAAGAAGATTTTGAAGTACCCGCGGAACTGACAAGATTGATTGAGTACGAGTACACAGAGCTTCAACCGCATAAAGAGCAGGTGGACCTAATTAATCTCGGTACAGATGAGAGCAAGAAAGAGGTCAAGATTGGTGCAATGCTTGGGACGGAGATTAGGCCGAGGTTGATTGAGTTGTTAAAAGGGTATGTTGATGTGTTTGCGTGGTCGTATCAAGATATGCCGGGCCTAGACACGGATATTGTTGTTCACAAGTTGCCGCTTAAGCCAGATTGCCGCCTATCAAACAAAAGCTCCGAAGAACGAGACCCGACATGGCTTTGAAGATTCGAGATGAGGTTAAAAAGCAGTTGGATGCAGGTTTCTTGGCAGTCGCGAAATATCCAGATTGGGTTGCCAACATTGTGCCAGTGCCCAAGAAGGACGGTAAGGTTAGGATGTGTGTAGACTACAGGGATCTGAACAAAGCAAGTCCAAAAGACGACTTCCCACTGCCACATATTGATACACTTGTAGATAATACAGCCAGTTTTGCGTTGTTTTCATTTATGGATGGTTTCTCTGGCTATAATCAGATCAAGATGGATCCCGACGATCGAGAGAAGACTACTTTCATTACTCCTTGGGGAACCTTCTGCTACAAAGTCATGCCCTTCGGTTTAAAGAATGCAGGGGCAACTTACCAACGTGCTATGACCACTCTTTTTCATGATATGATGCACAAAGAGATTGAGGTGTATGTGGACGATATGATAGCCAAATCTCAGAGTGAAGAGGAGCATTTAGACCATTTGGTGAAGCTGTTTGAACGACTCAGGAAATATCAGTTGAAATTGAATCCTGCAAAATGTACCTTCGGTTTCAGATCCGGAAAATTGCTTGGTTTCATTGTTAGCCAGCGAGGGATTGAGGTGGATCCTGACAAAGTCCGAGCCATTCGGGATATGCCAGCTCTGCGAACAGAGACGCAAGTTAGAGGTTTTCTGGGACGTCTGAATTATATTTCCAGGTTTATCTTTAATATGACCGCTACTTGTGAGCCGATATTCAAGTTGCTTTGCAAGGGGCAGACAGTTGAGTGGAACCCTGATTGCCAGAAAGCGTTTGAGAAGATTAAGGGTTATTTGCAAGATCCCCCTATTCTGATCCCTCCCGTACCTGGGAGACCGTTGTTTATGTACCTTACCGTTCTCGAGAAGTCTATGGGTTGTGTGCTTGGGCAACATGATGAGACTGGGAAAAAGGAACATGCGATTTATTACCTGAGCAAGAAGTTTACTGATTGCAAAAACAGATACTCACCATTGGAGAAAACTTGTTGTGCATTGGCATGGGCCGCTAAGCGCCTTCGGCAATATATGGTCTGTCATACCACGTTATTGATTTCTAAAATGGATCCGATCAAGTATATTTTTGAAAAACCTGCTCAAACCGGGAGGCTAGCCCGTTGGCACCTGTTGTTATCCGAATATGACATCCAGTATGTACCCCAGAAGGCGATTAAGGGTAGTATTTTATCTGATTATCTTGCAGACCAGCCAGTTGAAGATTATGAACCTCTTAAGCTCGATTTTCCTGATGAGGATATTTTGTTGATTAAAAGAGATTGTGAAGAGCCAGATCCGAGCGAAGGTCCAGAACCAGGTCTTTGGTGGAAGATGATGTTTGATGGTTCCTCAAATTTCAATGGGCATGGTATAGGCGCCGTTTTGATGAACCCAAAGGGCGGATTCACTCCATTTACAGCAAGATTGGACTTTGAGTGCACTAATAACGTCGCAGAGTACGAAGCGTGTATCCTCGGCCTCGAAGCAGCGATTCACCTCCGAATCAAACTTCTTAAAGTAAGTGGTGACTCAGCCTTGGTTATCTACCAAGTACAAGGCAAATGGGAAACGAAGAATGAGAAGTTAATCCCTTATAAAGACTATATTATTGAGCTGATCAAGTATTTCGACGAGATAGAGTTTGAGCATGTTCCTAGATCCGAGAATCACGTTGCTGATGCTTTAGCCATGTTAGCATCCATGTGGAAAGTTAAATTCATTAATGAAGCACCTCTTATCCATATTGAGCACAAAGTTGAGCCCGCTTATTGTCAGGTGGTCGAAGAAGTTGAGGTGGATGAAAAGCCTTGGTTTCATGATATCAAGAACTATCTCGTCAAGCAAGAGTATCCCGATGGTGCTACTGGTCTGGACAAGAAAACATTGAGAAGACTGGCGTCCAAATTCTTTATCAGTAATGGTGTGTTATACAAGAGAAATCACGACATGGTCCTGCTCAGATGTGTTGATAAATGGGAAGCGGACATGTTACTGCAGGAAATTCATGAGGGGACCTTCGGAACTCATGCCAATGGTTATGCTATGTCCAAGAAGATGTTAAGGGCTGGGTATTATTGGTTAACCATGGAAGCTGACTGCATCCAATACGCTAGGAAATGCCATAAGTGCCAAATCTATGCTGATAAAATGCACGTACCTCCGTCACCGTTGAATGTTTTGTCTTCACCATGGCCGTTCTCTATGTGGGGCATTGACATGATTGGGGCAATCGAGCCGAAGGCTTCTAACGGTCATCGTTTTATTCTCGTTGCTATTGATTATTTCACCAAGTGGGTAGAGGCTGCCTCCTACACCAACGTGACCAAGCAAGTGGTTGCCCGCTTCATCAGGAAAGAAATCATCTGCCGTTATGGAGTCCCAAGCCGGATAATAACTGACAATGGCACCAATCTGAATAATAAAACTATGAAAGAGCTGTGTGATAACTTCAAGATCACTCACCATAACTCTTCTCCGTACCGTCCTAAGATGAATGGGGCCGTTGAAGTTGCGAATAAGAATATCAAGAAGATCCTGCAAAAGATGGTTGTGACTTACAAAGATTGGCATGAGATGTTACCGTTTGCGTTGCATGGATACAGAACCTCAGTAAGAACTTCGACAGGGGCAACACCCTTCTCATTGGTGTATGGAATGGACGCCGTGCTCCCCATCGAAGTAGAGATACCTTCGCTAAGAGTGTTAATGGAGGCTGAACTTGAGGAAGCTGAGTGGGTTCAAGACAGATTGGATCAGTTGAATCTCATTGACGAGAAGCGTTTGACAGCCATGTGCCATGGGCAATTATATCAGAAACGGATGAAAAGAGCGTTTGATAAGAAGATTCGTATCCGTGAGTTCCGTCAAGGAGAGCTCGTACTCAAAAAGATCTTGCCAGTACACAAAGATATGCGTGGAAAGTGGATGCCCAATTATGAAGGCCCGTTCGTTGTAAAGACTGTCTTCTCCGGAGGGTCTCTAATACTTACGACAATGGACGGTGAAGAACTAGCACATCCCGTGAATTCTGATGCAGTCCGAAAATATTATGCCTAAAAACCCGCTAAGTCGAAAACCTGCAAAAGGCGACTTAGGCAAAAGTAAGGGTTGAAAAGAAAAAAGAAATAATAACAAAAGCTCGCTAAGTTGAAAACCCGAAAGGGCGGCTTAGGCAAAAAAGAGCGTCCCGGTGGATTGAAAACCCGAGAGGGCGGTCCAGGCAGAAGTTAGGGACAAAGGCATTTCATTGCATCAAAAGACACTGATAATCTCGAACACACTTTCCGCATGAGAGCCATGTTTCAGTTCTTTCATCCTTGCCCAAAGCAAGATTCTGGATTAGTCTTAGTTATTAGTGTCAGTAGGTGTCGTTGGATTCGATGTAACTTTTTTTCCCATGTTGCCAATTTCAAAATGTAATCATCTGTGGAGCTATGCCTTCAGCAAGCAGCCACCCTTTAATAAAAGATACCATCTCGTTACTTACATTCTTTGGTGCATTGCTCTTTGCTTTCTATTGTTATGCAAAATGCGTTTATTCTTAAAATTTGAAAATGAAAGGTGCATTGTAGATTTTTCAGAATTGTTTTTCAAAAACAACAAATTTGAAATGTAATAAATTACTTTGACTAGTGGAAATTCCGACAGGATCTCTTCATTCCCCGGAAATATCATTATTGCAGAAACACTTTCAAACCATTGCCCAGTGATAGTCCCCAGAGAGACTATAAGCTGACAACTTTTTCTTGGGTAACTCAAAAGTGTCCCTCAGGTTTTCTTCTCCCCGTATGAAGACGTGATACTGTACACCCAAGCAGATTACCTTCTCCCCAGAGAATTCAGAACTTTAAAACCAGATTCGGTTCTACCATTGATCTTTCTTACCCATGATTGACGTATTGGTTGCAGAGGACGTAGGGTATTTCCGTCAAGATGTTTATTTCATCTCTCGTCCCGTCTCTAGTCTGTTTCGTCAGCATACGCAAAGGCATAAGCATCACATGCCTATTTCATTACATAGTCATTACACATTCATTACATACTCATTTCATAACTTCTTGCATACATAAACATTAACATACATAGATATTAACATACATTCACATTAACATATGCATTAACATATGCATTAGCATTCACAGGTTCATTGTGTTTCACCATCATTTGGTTGTTACCGCCGAGTAACTGGGTTCGTCCATTCTCTCCAAATAGATTGTCAGCCCTAAGCATAAAATACTTACTTGTTTCCAGTTTCCCCACGGAGCTCGATCCTCGTGGATGACGGTTACTTCAGCTATCTTTCCTCACCAGGATAAGATATTTACCCTCCGAGATCATTCCCTCGATGGAGTTTTGATTGCCAGTCTTCTTTCTAGCTCGATCCTAGATTGAATTTCAGTCTTGTCGGTCGTCAATCCCAACCGGACGTGCATTTATTTTGCACCATCTAAAGATTTTCACCATACCATGACAGATACGCGACTATCTCGCTTGAGAAGGTTATCACTGTACCCGGACGTGCATTTATTTTGCACCATCTTTCAAGAAAATCAACTACAATCATTTACAGATATACGCCAGTTCACGCCTGGAAAATCCACCAGTACAACACTTTACAATCCTACATGTTACAACACTTTACAACACTTTATAATCTTACATCTTACAGCATCAGTATGCGACATTTCTCGCCTGAGAAGCCAAATCCTATCTTCGTTATGACTTGCAGCAAATGGCCATCTCCATGGAGCAGTTGGGCTTCCATTTACCTGTCGTCTTGAAGTATAGAGAGGTTTGAACCGAATCATATTCAGGAGAGCACGATTCTGAAATATGAGTATCTTCAGTCATCCAGTTTCATATTCAGGAGAGCACGATTCTGAAATATGAGTATCTTCAGTCATCCAGTTTCATATTCAGGAGAGCACGATTCTGAAATATGAGTATCTTCAGTCATCCAGTTTCATATTCAGGAGAGCACGATTCTGAAATATGAGTATCTTCAGTCATCCAGCTTCATATTCAGGAGAGCACGATTCTGAAGTATGAGCGAGTTCAGTCAGCCAGTTTCATGTTCAGGAGAGCACGATTCTGAAGTATGAAGATTTTCATTTACCCTTTATCCGAATCATATTCAGGAGGGCACGATTCTGAAGTATGAGGAAGTTCAGTTTACCCTTTCATGTTCAGGAGAACATAATCTTGAAGCATGAAGAGAGGAATCAGAATCGTATTCCAGGCGCCGACCTTAAATGCGAGAAGATTTATTTATCAGATAAGCAGCAGCCTCTTTATTTGAGTGCTTATCCATTTTGGCACATAAGTCCCTTCCAACGATAAGTGACAGTTCTCCCTCGAGAAGCTTATCAGGGCATTTCCCATTAAAGTCCATTTATTTTGGCATACAGCCAGTCTTTACCCTGTATATTTGATACGGATTTCCGAAAAGTCCGTCCGATCCTGTCACGAGGGATAGTTACAGAAGCTTGGATGTGTTTCTTTGCTCAATGCTCCGGCATTCTGTAATCGATCGTACAATCGTACGTGATCCAGTTTTATTTTTAGATTCCCCAGTGGAGGCCGTCTCGTAGGTACCATCTCCATTTGAGGATCTCGCCCCTTTTCTAAAAGTGACAATTGGACATTCGCACCAGTTGACTATCATTTTTAGATTTCCCCAGTGTTGTACTGTTGTCTCAGCACGTCATCGTCCCCAGTGAGTTCTTCTCGTGGCATCTGTCCCGGTGTCGTCATGTTCGTCAGCATTTTCGCATTCATACGCATCATATCATATTCATGGCATCATTTGCATTAAGCTGTTCCCGTTTTGTCCACAGCATTGCATATCGTCGCATATAAGGGCAAAATTTTCGGTTATCTATATTTAAATCTCTCCACCACGATTCCTCGAGGCTCTGTCACTCAAATCGTCCGGTGTAGCTATTTAAATAGGGGCAACTGTAATACCCCAAATTTTACCCTTACATTTAGTCAGGCATTTCGCATATCATCTCCTATGAACATTTGCTAACCACTAACAAGTTATGGAGGTGTTTGTTTTGCAGATTTGGTCCCAGGGGTATTTTGGTCATTTCACGCAAATTCTGCTAATTTCTTGAAAATGGGCTGTTATTACGTTCTGAGGCATTTATTTGCCATTTGGGTCAAGGTGCCAGTATGTTTTGTCAGAAATATGATTGGACTCGGGGCCGTGATTTGTTTGATTCTGAAACGTTTCCAAACAGTTTTGTTTCCTTTTATAAAGTTGGGTTGAAAAGGAAGTGGATACTGTTAAGGTTATTGTGAGAAGTGATGTGATCAACGAGGTTTTAATTGGAATTTGTTTGGATATAATCATATGGCGGGATATCATTTATAAAAAGCAAAAGAGAGGTTAAGTTTTAATATTTGTGAGCTTTTATTCATGAATGTTCATAAGCTACAAATCAAAGTTGAATTTAAATAATTTATGGATGATTATTCATGGATATTTAAATTCATAATTGAGAAAATAGAAATGAATATTTACTGGATTTTATTTCATAAACATCTAGAATTACAAGTTGAAATGGAAGTAATTTTTGGATTTTATTCATGATGATCTTTCATTTACAAAAGGATTATACATTTACAATGAGTATCTATTCTAGGTCCTAAAGTCCTAAAAAGAGAAAAAACTACAAGTTTTCTTCATTGGTCCTCCCTTGAGTTCTTCACGCAACTCTTGATCACCTGCACATCAAAGCAATAACAACAACAGATACCAATTGCAAATGGCACCAACTCCAACACAGCAAGCAACATCATTCCAATGCCTGCAGACATCGATTACAAGTAAGACGAGCTAGTTAGCATCTGCCAAACAATTTCAAGAGCAACCATTAACACCACAATATCAACATCTGCATCAACAAGTATGGCAAGATTCTGCACACGGCGACAATGGAACAACAGGCGCAAGAAAAGAGTTCAGCCAACTCAATTAAGTTCAGAGATGCATCAAAATTGGTCCATAAAACAGGAATTCACGATAGCAACAAGGTAAAAAGGGCGTCCAGGGCTAGATGAATGCAGTTCAAAAGCATAAGCAGTTCATAAACAGAGTCAAGCTGTATCAGTTATGACAAAAGATGAAGCTGCAAGCCAAACGAGAAAACAGCAAGAATGATCCAATAGTTATCAAATCATGCTCAGTTCATAAAACAAACGAATCATCAAACACGGGGCTCCGTTAATCAAACATCATAGCCCAAGTCACCATCCCCAATTCAATTAGAAGCAGCAATATGATCAGAAGCCAGGATGTAGTATCCTGTTCCGAATGGTTCAGACAAAATTCATCACTACCATGTACCCTTCTCGGCGGCAAAGATCAAGGCAAAGTGTCCATCCTGAAAGAAGAAAAAGAAAAAGTAAGTGCCAATGGTCAGGATTGAATCAACACAAAATCACATCAGGAATCAAATCAGTATCCAAAATCCCCAAAAGCAATCCAATTCACATCTGCAAGAGTCTAATCAAAAGATGATCAACTCAAATTGAATCTGGGAAAAATAGAAACAAATCAAAATGAAACCATCAAGAAATCCCGTGAATTAATATCAGATGCTAATCAATCCAATCTGAAGGCAAACCATATCAGAAAATAATAGAGATTTTGATGTCAATCCTGAAGCAGACCAAAACAAAATCAGTTCAGGTTATTAAATCGAATCAGCTGGAAATCAGAAAGGGGAAATAGGATCAGATGGAACCAAATCATATCCCATTGGAACTCATCAATCAACGAATCAGTATCAAATTCATATCATAAAAATGAAATTTAATCTCACCGAAATACCAATTGAATCCTAAAAGAGGAATAGAGTATCCAATCGTAATCCAATCAGTATCTGAGAAAATCACAACAAAATCAAATAATACCAACACAAAATCAAATCAGATCAAGTGCATATCTCAGAAAAAAACGCAAGTCCAAGGCCCAGAAGTTAAGTTATAAAAGGGAGGATACAACCTGAGAGAGAGGGATCACGAGCGGAACCCTAACGAAGAACGGAGATCGCAAACGAACAAACCCTAGGCGCCGTGAACGAAAGCCGCGAACTCAGACGAAGAACATCGTCGTCACCGTTCAAACGCGCCGTGTATCATCCATCATCGGCCTTTCATCGCAGATTGGAAGAGTTACGGTCGTAAAACGTAAGCCATCACGTAATTAACATGTTGCTTTGCTTTGTTTTCAGGATAAGGCGACATAACGAAAGTCATCAACGGAAAAGAAGACGAATGGTATCGTGAATGAGAATGAGAGCATGCAAGAGAGAGGGGAAGGGAAGAAGAGCAGCGGCGCCGCGAAAGGATTTTAGGGTTTCGAAACCCTAACCTCTGCTTTGACATATTGCTAACAAACTGGGTTGGGTCCGGGGTGATGACCGGCCCAACCTCTCTCTTTTTTTTGTTTGTTTTTTACCTTTTTATTTTATTTTGTTAACCATTTTATTTTTATAATTTAAAAAACCGTTTTTAAAAGAAAAAATAAATAAAACAAATAACTTTAAAACTTCTTTTAAAAAAAAATATATAAAAAAAACTTCTTTTCACTTAATAAAAAACTTTTTTTTAATAAATAACTTAAATAAAAAACCTTTTTTAAAATATCTAAGTTAAAACCTTTTTTAAGATAAAATTTTTAGATAATTAAACTAAGCTGTTTTTTTGAAAAAATTTAAATTTAACTTTTATATATTATCCTTTCTGTAAACTTAAAAATTGGAGACTTTTCCTTATGTCAAAAATAAGCGATAAAAATCTAAAAGTTTCGCGCTTTCGCTTCGCAATCTTTCTGACTATTGTTCGTTTTCGCCTGTTAACCTTGTTTGTTCATTTTGCAGCTTGTTACGTCGTTTTCATTCGTTTTGCGCGTTTTATTCAAATTTTCATTACTGTTGTATCTGTTTCCTATATGTAACCTCGCGAATCCTAATAATCGCGCTTTAATTCCTGCTCTTTAAGTTTCCGCTTGCATAGTTAAATTAGGTCATTTGTTCTTTGTCTGCATAATTCAATTATCTCACACACTCATCGAATATTCCAATCACACTACACACATCCGAAGGTTAGGTCTAGCCTTTGGCCGCTGCGCCAATAGTCCTCAACTTCAAACCCTTACAACTCTTACAAACCCTAATTTTCATAAATGCCTCGCCGCAGGCAAGATTACAATCTTACCCCTAGCATTAGGTCAAAGAGCCGCCGCGCTCATTTTAGGGTTTCCCGCCGTGGAATCCCTAACCTAACCTAACCCTAATTACAACTTAACAATTCAACGTAGAGATTTGGAGTTCCTACACTCCGTGTAAGCGTGTCCTTAAGATGCGTTTATTCCCCTTGAGACCTTGACCACAGTCAAGAAGTTTCTAACCTCCCTTTTGAGGGGAACTACGATTACTCTGATTCCACTCCCGTAAGGATACGTAGGCACAAGATGCGATGTCTTGCCGAGTAAACTTAGAATTAACCCCTTAGGTCTCTTTTCTCACTTTTAATTCTTTGTACATATACCTTAAGCAAATAAAATAAGCAAATAGTAAACATCTGAACAAAAGGTTCCTGTAGAGTACTACAGAAGTTTAGGGTGCTAATACCTTCCCTAAATTTAACCAACCCCCGAACCCTAGATCTTTCCCCGCATTGTGTTTACGATGCAAAATAGGTTTTCCCTCTTTTGACCTTTTCCTTCGGATAAATCAAAGAGCGGTTGTGAATTGAATTGCGATTCAAACTCATTAATAGTTTGATATCCTATTTCCACCGCAACAGAAAATGGCGACTTCACTGGGGAAATCTCGTAACTTTTGAGGGTTATCCCTAACTTGTTCATATTTATTACTATCTGTGTTATTATTCATTTGCATGTATATATTTGTGCTTTGATTGTGGGACTGTTCCTTGTGCTGTGAGATGAGTCCTACACCCGGATCTAGTGTACCTTAGGTAAATGGCAATTGCCACTTATCGTTGAAGAAGGATAAGCTTCTCTGCAGAGATTGCCACTTATCGTTGAGGAAGGATAAGCTTCTCTGGAGGGATTGCCACTTATCATTGAAGAAGTATAAGCTTCTCTGAAGAGATTGCCACTTATCGTTGAAGAAAGATAAGCTTCTCTAAAGAGATTGCCACTTATCATTAAAGAAAGATAAGCTTCTCTGAAGAGATTTCCACTTATCGTTGAAGAAGGATAAGCTTCTCTGAAGAGATTCCCACTTATCGTTGAAGAAGGATAAGCTTCTATGAAGAGATTGCCACTTATCGTTGAAGAAGCATAAGCTTCTCTGAAGATATTGCCACGTATCATTGAAGAAGGATAAGCTTCTCTGAAGAGATTGCCATTTATCCTTGAAGAAGGATAAGCTTCTCTGAAGAGATTTCCGCTTATCATTGAAGAAGGATAAGCTTCTCTTAAGAGATTGCCACTTATCGTTGAGGAAGGATAAGCTTCTCTAAAGAGATTGCAACTTATCGTTGAAGAATGATAAGCTTCTCTGAAGATATTGCCACTTATCGTTGAGGAAGGATATGCTTCTCTAACGAGATTTCCACTTATCGTTGAAGAAGGATAAGCTTCTCTGAAGAAACTGCCACTTATCGTTGAAGAAGGATAAGCTTCTCTGAAGAGATTGTCACTTATCGTTGAGGAAGGATAAGCTTCTCTGAAGAGATTGCCACTTATCGTTGAAGAAGGATAAGCTTCTCAGAAGAGATTGCCAGTTATCGTTGAAGAAGGATAAGCTTCTCTGAAGAGATTGTCACTTATCGTTGAAGAAAGATAAGCTTCTCCGAAGAGATTGCCACTTATCATTGAACAAAGATAAGCTTCTCTGAAGAGATTGCCACTTATCGTTGAAGAAGGATAAGCTTCTCTACAGAGATTTCCACTTATCGCTGAAGAAGGATATGCTTCTCTGAAGAGATTTCCACTTATCGTTGAAGAAGGATAAGCTTCTATGAAGAGATTTCCACTTATCGTTGAAGAAGGATAAGCTTCTCTGAAGAGATTGCCACTTATCGTTGAAGAAGGATAAGCTTCTCTGAAGAGATTGCCAATTATCATTGAAGAAGAATAAGCTTCTCTAAAGATATTTCCGCTTATCTTTGTTGAAGGATAAGCTTCTCCTAGGAGATTTCCACTTATCGTGGAAGAAGGATAAGCTTCTTTGAAGAGATACCCACTTATCATTGAATAAGGATAAGCTTCTCTGAAAGATTGCCACTTATCGTTGAAGAAGGATAAGCTTCTATAAAGAGATTGCCACTTATCGTTGAAGAAGAATAATCTTCTCTGAAGATATTGCCACGTATCATTGAAGAAGGATAAGGTTCTCTAAAGAGATTGCCACTTATCGTTGAAGAAGGATAAGCTTCTATGAAGAGATTGCCACTTATCGTTGAATAAGGATAAGCTTCTCTGAAGAGATTGCCACTTATCGTTGAGGAAAGATAAGCTTCTCTAAAGAGATTGCAGCTTATCGTTAAAGAAGGATAAGCTTCTCTTAAGAGATTGCCACTTATCGTTGAGGAAGGATAAGCTTCTCTAAAGAGATTGCCATTTATCGTTGAAGAAGGATAAGCTTCTCTGACGAGATTGCCACTTATCGTTGAAGAAGGATAAGCTTCTCTGAAAAGATTGTCGCTTGTCGTTGAAGAAGGATAAGCTTCTATAAAGAGATTGCCACTTATCGTTGAAGAAGGATAAGCTTCTCTGAAGAGATTTGCACTTATCATTGAAGAAGTATAAGCTTCTATGAAGAGATTGCCACTTATCGTTGAAGAAGGATAAACTTCTCTGAAGAGATTGCCACTTATCATTGAAGAAGGATAAGCTTCTCTGAAGAGATTTCCAATTATCATTGAAGAAGAATAAGCTTCTCTGAAGAGATTGCCGCTTATCGTTGTTGAAGGATAAGCTTCTCTAAAGAGATTGCAGCTTATCGTTAAAGAAGGATAAGCTTCTCTGAAGAGATTGCCAATTATCGTTGAGGAAGGATAAGCTTCTCTAAAGAGATTGCCATTTATCGTTGAAGAAGGATAAGCTTCTCTGACGAAACTGCCACTTGTCGTTGAAGAAGGATAAGCTTCTCTGAAGAGATTGTCACTTATCTTTGAAGAAAGATAAGCTTCTATGAAGAGATTGCCACTTATCATTGAAGAAAGATAAGCTTCTCTGAAGAGATTGCCACTTATCGTTGAAGAAGGATAAGCTTCTCTGAAAAGATTGTCGCTTATCGTTGAAGAAGGATAAGCTTCTATAAAGAGATTGCCACTTATCGTTGAAGAAAGATAAGCTTCTCTGAAGAGATTTGCACTTATCGTTGAAGAAGGATAAGCTTCTCTGAAGAGATTGCCACTTATCGTTGAAGAAGGATAAGCTTCTCTGAAGAGATTGCCACTTATCATTGAAGAAGAATAAGCTTCTCTAAAGAGATTGCTGCTTATCGTTGTTGAAGGATAAGCTTCTCGGAGGAGATTGCCACTTATCGTTGAAGAAGGATAAGCTTCTCTGAAAAGATACCCACTTCTCGTTGAATAAGGATAAGCTTCTCTGAAGAGATTGACACTTATCGTTTAAGAAGGATAAGCTTCTCTGAAGAGATTTCCACTTATCGTTGAAGAAGGATAAGCGTCTATGAAGAGATTGCCACTTATCGTTGAAGAAGCATAAGCTTCTCTGAAGATATTGCCACGTATCTTTGAAGAAGGATACGCTTCTCTGAAGAGATTTCCACTTATCGTTGAAGAAGGATAAGCTTCTCTGAAGAGATTGCCACTTATCGTTGAAGAAAGATAAGCTTCTCTGAAGAGATTTCCACTCATCGTTGAGGAAGGATAAGCTTCTCTAAAGAGATTGCAACTTATCGTTGAAGAAGGATAAGCTTATCTGAAGAGATTGCCACTTATCGTTTAGGAAGGATACGCTTCTCTAAAGAGATTGACACTTATCGTTGAAGAAGGATAAGCTTCTCTGAAGACACTGCCACTTATCGTTGAAGAAGGATAGGCTTCTCTGAAGAGATTGCCACTTATCGTTGAGGAAGGATAAGCTTCTCTGAAGAGATTGCCACTTATCGTTGAAGAAGGATAAGCTTCTCTGAAGAGATTGCCAGTTAACATTGAAGAAGGATAAGCTTCTCTGAAGAGATTGCCACTCATCGTTGAAGAAGGATAAACTTCTCTGAAAAGATTGTCGCTTATCATTGAAGAAGGATAAGCTTCTATAAAGAGATTGCCACTTATCGTTGAAGAAGGATAAGCTTCTATTAAGAGATTTCCACTTATCGTTGAAGAAGGATAAGCTTCTATGAAGAGATTGCCTCTTATCGTTGAAGAAGGATAAGCTTCTCTGAAGAGATTGCCACTTATCGTTGTAGAAGGATAAGCTTCTCTGAAGAGATTGCAACTTATCATTGAAGAAGAATAAGCTTCTCTAAAGAGATTGCCGCTTATCGTTGTTGAAGGATAAGCTTCTATGAGGAGATTGCCACTTATCGTTGAAGAAGGATAAGCTTCTCTGAAGAGATACCCACTTATCGTTGAATAAGGATAACCTTCTCTAAAGAGATTGCCACTTATCGTTTAAGACGGATAAGCTTCTCTGAAAAGATTTCCACTTATCGTTGAAGAAGGATAAGCTTCTATGAAGACATTGCCACTTATCGTTGAAGAAGCATAAGCTTCTCTAAAGAGATTGCCGCTTATCGTTGTTGAAGGATAAGTTTCTCTGAGGAGATTGCCACTTATCTTTGAAGAAGGATAAGCTTCTCTGAAGAGATTGCCACATATCGTTGAATAAGGATAAGCATCTCCAAAGAGATTGCCACTTATCGTTTAAGAAGGATAAGCTTCTCTGAAGAGATTCCCACTTATCGTTGAAGAAGGATAAGCTTCTATGAAGAGATTGCCACTTATCGTTGAAGAAGGATATGCTTCTCTGAAGATATTTCCACGTATCATTGAAGAAGGATAAGCTTCTCTGAAGAGATTGCCACTTATCGTTGAAGAAGGATAAGATTCTCTGAAAAGATTGCCACTTATCATTGAAGAAGGATAAGCTTCTCTGAAGAGATTGCCACTTATCGTTGAGGAAGGATAAGCTTCTCTAAAGAGATTGCAACTTATCGTTGAAGAATGATAAGCTTCTCTGAAGAGATTACCACTTATCGTTAAGGAAGGATATGCTTCTCTAAAAAGATTGCCACTTATCGTTGAAGAAGGATAAGCTTATATAAAGAGATTTCCACTTATCGCTGAAGAAGGATAAGCTTCTCTGAAGAGATTTCCACTTATCGTTGAAGAAGGATAAGCTTCTATGAAGAGATTTCCACTTATCGTTGAAGAAGGATAAGCTTCTCTGATAGATTGCCACTTATCGTTGAAGAAGGATAAGCTTCTCTAAAGAGATTGCCACATATCATTGAAGAAGAATAAGCTTCTCTAAAGAGATTGCCGCTTATCGTTGTTGAAGGATAAGCTTCTCGTAGGAGATTGCCACTTATCGTTGAAGAAGGATAAGCTTCTCTGAAGAGATACCCACTTATCATTGAGAAAGGATAAGCTTCTCTGAAAGATTGCCACTTATCGTTTAAGAAGGATAAGCTTCTCTAAAGAGATTTCCACTTATCGTTGAAGAAGGATAAGCTTCTTTGAAGAGATTGCCACTTATCGTTTAAGAAGGATAAGCTTCTCTAAAGAGATTTCCACTTATCGTTGAAGAAGGATAAGCTTCTTTGAAGAGATTGCCACTTATCGTTAAAGAAGGATAAGCTTCTCTGAAGTGATTTCCCCTTATCGTTGAAGAAGGATAAGCTTCTCTGAAGAGATTGCCACTTATCGTTGAGGAAGGATAAGCTTCTTTGAAGAGATTTCCACTTATCGTGGAAGAAGGATAAGCTTCTATGAAGAGATTTCCACTTATCGTTGAAGAAGGATAAGCTTCTCTGAAGAGATTTCCACTTATCGTTGAAGAAGGATAAGCGTCTCTGAAGAGATTGCCACTTATCATTGAAGAAGAACAAGCTTCTCTAAAGAGATTGTCGCTTATCGTTGTTGAAGGATAAGCTTCTCTGAGGAGATTGCCACTTATCGTTGAAGAAGGAAAAGCTTCTCTGAAGAGATACCCACTTATCGTTGAATAAGGATAAGCTTCTCTGAAGAGATTGCCACTTATCGTTTAAGAAGGATAAGCTTCTCTGAAGAGATTTCCACTTATCGTCGAAGAAGGATAAGCTTCTATGAAGGGATTGCCACTTATCGTTGAAGAAGCATAAGCTTCTCTGAAGATATTGCCACGTATCATTGAAGAAGGATAAGCTTCTCTGAAGAGATTGCCACTTATCGTTGAAGAAGGATAAGCTTCTCTGAAGATATTTCCACGTATCATTGAAGAAGGATAAGCTTCTCTGAAGAGATTGCCACTTATCGTTGAAGAAGGATAAGATTCTCTGAAAAGATTGCCACTTATCATTGAAGAAGGATAAGCTTCTCTGAAGAGATTGCCACTTATCGTTGAGGAAGGATAAGCTTCTCTAAAGAGATTGCAACTTATCGTTGAAGAATGATAAGCTTCTCTGAAGAGATTACCACTTATCGTTAAGGAAGGATATGCTTCTCTAAAGAGATTGCCACTTATCGTTGAAGAAGGATAAGCTTATATAAAGAGATTTCCACTTATCGCTGAAGAAGGATAAGCTTCTCTGAAGAGATTTCCACTTATCGTTGAAGAAGGATAAGCTTCTATGAAGAGATTTCCACTTATCGTTGAAGAAGGATAAGCTTCTCTGATAGATTGCCACTTATCGTTGAAGAAGGATAAGCTTCTCTAAAGAGATTGCCACATATCATTGAAGAAGAATAAGCTTCTCTAAAGAGATTGCCGCTTATCGGTTTTGAAGGATAAGCTTCTCGTAGGAGATTGCCACTTATCGTTGAAGAAGGATAAGCTTCTCTGAAGAGATACCCACTTATCATTGAGAAAGGATAAGCTTCTCTGAAAGATTGCCACTTATCGTTTAAGAAGGATAAGCTTCTCTAAAGAGATTTCCACTTATCGTTGAAGAAGGATAAGCTTCTTTGAAGAGATTGCCACTTATCGTTTAAGAAGGATAAGCTTCTCTAAAGAGATTTCCACTTATCGTTGAAGAAGGATAAGCTTCTTTGAAGAGATTGCCACTTATCGTTAAAGAAGGATAAGCTTCTCTGAAGTGATTTCCCCTTATCGTTGAAGAAGGATAAGCTTCTCTAAAGAGATTGCCACTTATCGTTGAGGAAGGATAAGCTTCTTTGAAGAGATTTCCACTTATCGTGGAAGAAGGATAAGCTTCTATGAAGAGATTTCCACTTATCGTTGAAGAAGGATAAGCTTCTCTGAAGAGATTTCCACTTATCGTTGAAGAAGGATAAGCGTCTCTGAAGAGATTGCCACTTATCATTGAAGAAGAACAAGCTTCTCTAAAGAGATTGTCGCTTATCGTTGTTGAAGGATAAGCTTCTCTGAGGAGATTGCCACTTATCGTTGAAGAAGGAAAAGCTTCTCTGAAGAGATACCCACTTATCGTTGAATAAGGATAAGCTTCTCTGAAGAGATTGCCACTTATCGTTTAAGAAGGATAAGCTTCTCTGAAGAGATTTCCACTTATCGTCGAAGAAGGATAAGCTTCTATGAAGGGATTGCCACTTATCGTTGAAGAAGCATAAGCTTCTCTGAAGATATTGCCACGTATCATTGAAGAAGGATAAGCTTCTCTGAAGAGATTGCCACTTATCGTTGAAGAAGGATAAGCTTCTCTGAAGATATTTCCACGTATCATTGAAGAAGGATAAGCTTCTCTGAAGAGATTTCCACTTATCGTTGAAGAAGGATAAGATTCTCTGAAAAGATTGCCACTTATCATTGAAGAAGGATAAGCTTCTCTGAAGAGATTGCCACTTATCGTTGAGGAAGGATAAGCTTCTCTAAAGAGATTGCAACTTATCGTTGAAGAATGATAAGCTTCTCTGAAGAGATTACCACTTATCGTTAAGGAAGGATATGCTTCTCTAAAGAGATTGCCACTTATCGTTGAAGAAGGATAAGCTTATATAAAGAGATTTCCACTTATCGCTGAAGAAGGATAAGCTTCTCTGAAGAGATTTCCACTTATCGTTGAAGAAGGATAAGCTTCTATGAAGAGATTTCCACTTATCGTTGAAGAAGGATAAGCTTCTCTGATAGATTGCCACTTATCGTTGAAGAAGGATAAGCTTCTCTAAAGAGATTGCCACATATCATTGAAGAAGAATAAGCTTCTCTAAAGAGATTGCCGCTTATCGTTGTTGCAGGATAAGCTTCTCGTTGGAGATTGCCACTTATCGTTGAAGAAGGATAAGCTTCTCTGAAGAGATACCCACTTATCATTGAGAAAGGATAAGCTTCTCTGAAAGATTGCCACTTATCGTTTAAGAAGGATAAGCTTCTCTAAAGAGATTTCCACTTATCGTTGAAGAAGGATAAGCTTCTTTGAAGAGATTGCCACTTATCATTTAAGAAGGATAAGCTTCTCTAAAGAGATTTCCACTTATCGTTGAAGAAGGATAAGCTTCTTTGAAGAGATTGCCACTTATCGTTAAAGAAGGATAAGCTTCTCTGAAGTGATTTCCCCTTATCGTTGAAGAAGGATAAGCTTCTCTGAAGAGATTGCCACTTATCGTTGAGGAAGGATAAGCTTCTTTGAAGAGATTTCCACTTATCGTGGAAGAAGGATAAGCTTCTATGAAGAGATTTCCACTTATCGTTGAAGAAGGATAAGCTTCTCTGAAGAGATTTCCACTTATCGTTGAAGAAGGATAAGCGTCTCTGAAGAGATTGCCACTTATCATTGAAGAAGAACAAGCTTCTCTAAAGAGATTGTCGCTTATCGTTGTTGAAGGATAAGCTTCTCTGAGGAGATTGCCACTTATCGTTGAAGAAGGAAAAGCTTCTCTAAAGAGATACCCACTTATCGTTGAATAAGGATAAGCTTCTCTGAAGAGATTGCCACTTATCGTTTAAGAAGGATAAGCTTCTCTGAAGAGATTTCCACTTATCGTTGAAGAAGGATAAGTTTCTATGAAGGGATTGCCACTTATCGTTGAAGAAGCATAAGCTTCTCTGAAGATATTGCCACGTATCATTGAAGAAGGATAAGCTTCTCTAAAGAGATTGCCACTTATCGTTGATGAAGGATAAGCTTCACTGAAGATATTGCCACTTATCGTTGAATAAGGATAAGCTTCTCTGAAGAGATTGCCACTCATCGTTGAGGAAGGATAATCTTCTCTAAAGAGATTGCAACTTATCGTTAAAGAAGGATAAGCTTCTCTGAAGAGATTTCCACTTATCGTTGAGGAAGGATAAGCTTCTCTAAAGAGATTGCCATTTATCGTTGAAGAAGGATAAGCTTCTCTGAAGAAACTGCCACTTATCGTTGAAGAAGGATAAGCTTCTCTGAAGAGATTGCCACTTATCGTTGAGGAAGGATAAGCTTCTCTGAAGAGATTGCCACTTATCGTTGAAGAAGGATAAGCTTCTCTGAAGAGATTTCCAGTTATCGTTGAAAAAGGATAAGCTTCTCTGAAGAGATTGCCACTTATCATTGAAGAAGGATAAGCTTCTATAAAGAGATTTCCACTTATCGTTGAAGAAGGATAAGCTTCTCTGAAGAGATTTCCACTTATCATTGAAGAAGGATAAGCTTCTATGAAGAGATTCCCGCTTATCGTTTAAGAAGGATAAGCTTCTCTGAAGAGATTGCCACTTATCATTGAAGAAGAATAAGCTTCTCTAAAGAGATTGACGCTTATCGTTGTTGAAGGATAAGCTTCTATGAGGAGATTGCTACTTATCGTTGAAGAAGGATAAGCTTCTCTGAAGAAATACCCACTAATCGTTGAATAAGGATAAGCTGCTCTGAAGAGATTGCCACTTATCGTTTAAGACGGATAAGCTTCTCTAAAGATATTTCCACTTATCGTTGAAGAAGGATAAGCTTCTATGAAGAGATTGCCACTTATCGTTGAAGAAGCATAAGCTTCTATGAAGAGATTTCCACTTATCGTGAAGAAGGATAAGCTTCTCTGAAGAGATTGCCACTTATCGTTGAAGAAGGATAAACTTCTCTAAAGAGATTGCCACTTATCATTGAGGAAGGATAAGCTTCTCAAAAGAGATTGCAACTTATCGTTGAAGAAGGATAAGCTTCTCTAAAGAGATTGCCACTTATCGTTGAGGAAGGATAAGCTTCTCTAAAGAGATTGCCACTTATCGTTGAAGAAGGATAAGCTTCTCTGTAGAAATTGCCACTTATCGTTGAACAAGGATAATCTTCTCTGAAGATTTTGCCACTTATCGTTGAAGAAGGATAAGCTACTCTGAAGAGATTTGCCACTTATTGTTGAATAAGGATAAGCTTCTCTGAAGAGATTTCCACTTATCATTTAAGAAGGATAAGCTTCTCTGAAGAGATTTCCACTTATCATTGAAGAAGGATAAGCTTCTATTAAGAGATTGCCACTTATCGTTGAAGAAGCATAAGCTTCTCTAAAGATATTGCCGCGTATCATTGAAGAATGATAAGCTTCTCTGAAGAGATTGTCACTTATCGTTGAAGAAGGATCAGCTTCTCTAAAGAGATTGCCACTTATCGTTGAAGAAGGATAAGCTTCTTTGAAGAGATTGCCACTTATCGTTGAGGAAGTATAAGCTTCTCTAAAGAGATTGCAACTTATCATTGAAGAAGGATAAGCTTCTCTAAAGAGATTGCCACTTATCGTTGAGGAAGAATAAGCTTCTCTAAAGAGATTTCCACTTATCGTTGAAGAAGGATAAGCTTCTCTGAAGAAATTGCCACTTATCGTTGAAGAAGGATAAGCATCTCTGAAGAGATTGCCACTTATCGTTGAGGAAGGATAAGATTCTCTGAAGAGATTGCCACTTATTGTTGAAGAAGTATAAGATTCTCTGAAGAGATTGCCACTTATCATTGAAGAAGGATAAGCTTCTCTGAAGAGATTGCCACTTATCGTTGAACAAAGATAAGCTTCTCTGAAAAGATTTCCACTTATCATTGAAGAAAGATAAGCTTCTCTGAAGAGATTGCCACTTTATCGTTGAAAAGGATAAGGTTCTCTGAAAAGATTGTCGCTTATCTTTGAAGAAGGATAAGCTTCTATAAAGGGATTGCCACTTATCTTTGAAGAAGGATAAGCTTCTCTGAAGAGATTTCCACTTATCATTGAAGAAGGATAAGCTTCTATGAAGAGATTGCCACTTATCATTGAAGAAGGATAAGCTTCTCTGAAGAGATTGCCACTTATCGTTGAAGAAGGATAAGCTTCTCTGAAGAGATTGCCACTTATCGTTGAAGAAGAATAAGCTTCTCTAAAGAGATATCCGCTTATCATTGTGAAGGATAAGCTTCTCTGAAGAGATTGCCGCTTATCTTTGAAGAAGGATAAGCTTCTCTGAAGAGATTGCCACTTAATGTTGATTAAGGATAAGCTTCTCTGAAGAGATTGCCACTTATCGTTTAAGAAGGATAGGCTTCTCTGAAGAGATTTCCACTTATCGTTGAAGAAGGATAAGCTTCTATGAAGAGATTGCCACTTATCATTGAAGAAGCATAAGCTTCTCTGAAGATATTGCCACGTATCATTGAAGAGGGATAAGCTTCTCTGAAGAGATTGCCACTTATCGTTGAAGAAGCATAAGCTTCTCTGAAGAGATTTCCACTTATCGTTGAAGAAGGATAAGTTTCTATGAAGAGATTGCCACTTATCGTTGAAGAAGCATCAGCTTCTAAAAAAGAGATTGCCACTTATCGTTGAAGAAGGATAAGCTTCTCTGAAGAGATTTCCACTTATCGTTGAAGAAGGATAAGTTTCTATGAAGAGATTGCCACTTATCGTTGAAGAAGTATAAGCTTCTCTGAAGATATTGCCACTTATCGTTGAGGAAGGATAAGCTTCTCTAAAGAGATTGCCACTTATCGTTGAAGAAGGATAAGCTTCTCTGTAGATATTGCCACTTATTGTTGAATAAGGATAAGCTTCTCTGAAGAGATTGCCACTTATCGTTGAAGAAGGATAAGCTACTCTGAAGAGATTGCCACTTATCGTTGAATAAGGATAAGCTTCTCTGAAGAGATTTCCACTTATCATTTAAGAAGGATAAGCTTCTCTGAAGAGATTTCCACTTATCGTTGAAGAAGGATAAGCTTCTATTAAGAGATTGCCACTTATCGTTGAAGAAGCATAAGCTTCTATGAAGATATTGCCACGTATCATTGAAGAATGATAAGCTTCTCTGAAGAGATTGTCACTTATCATTGAAGAAGGATCAGCTTCTCTGAAGAGATTGCCACTTATCGTTGAAGAAGGATAAGCTTCTCCGAAGAGATTGCCACTTATCGTTGAGGAAGTATAAGCTTCTCTAAAGAGATTTCAACTTAACATTGAAGAAGGATAAGCTTCTCTAAAGAGATTGCCACTTATCTTTGAGGAAGGATAAGCTTCTCTAAAGAGATTGCCACTTATCGTTGAAGAAGGATAAGCTTCTCTGAAGAAATTCCCACTTATCGTTGAAGATGGATAAGCTTCTCTGAAAAGATTGCCACTTATCGTTGAGGAAGGATAAGCTTCTCTAAAGAGATTGCCACTTATCGTTGAAGAAGTATAAGCTTCTCTGAAGAGATTGCCACTTATCGTTGAAGAAGGATAAGCTTCTCTGAAGAGATTGCCATTTATCGTTGAAGAAAGATAAGCTTCTCTGAAGAGATTTCCACTTATCATTGAAGAAAGATAAGCTTTTCTGAAGAGATTGCCACTTATCGTTGAAAAGGATAAGCTTCTCTGAAAAGACTGTCGCTTATCTTTGAAGAAGGATAAGCTTCTATAAAGGGATTGCCACTTATCTTTGAAGAAGGATAAGCTTCTCTGAAGAGATTTCCACTTATCGTTGAAGAAGGATAAGCTTCTAAGAAGAGATTGCCACTTATCATTGAAGAAGGATAAGCTTCTCTGAAGAGATTGCCACTTATCGTTGAAGAAGGATAAGCTTCTCTGAAGAGATTGCCACTTATCGTTGAAGAAGAATAAGCTTCTCTAAAGAGATAGATGTTGCACCCCAAAATTTGACCAACATTTATTTACCCATCAAGAGTTGTATGAGACTTTGAAGCTAGCCAAGAAGTTTGTTCAAGTGTTCAAAGGTTGATACCTTTGTCAGAGAACTCAAGAGATCCTCAGAGAGCTTGGTTGAAACCAAGGGTGTGTGTCTCATAACTTGAGAGTTGTGGGAGCCCCTCAGATGATTCTGAGACTATGAGAATGGACTTGAAGCTTTGATAAAGCTTATGAGATGTCTTGAAAGCCATCATGAATTCTAGAGAGGTCATTGTACATGAATTCAGAAGATTCTGCCATGAGTGGTGGAATTAGGGTTTGACTGGGTCAACCCTAGGTCAACTGATGATTTGGAAAGGGTTGAGACCTAATCCAAGAGCCATGTGATCATGGAATGATGCATTGAGATGCTATAAGGATGATTCCTATACCAACTCATCATGATTGAGGAGTTTGAGAAGTTTCAAGCTAGGGTTTCTAAGGCTTGACAGTGTAAAATCCCCTAGTTTGATCCCTATCTTCAAGGCAGTTTAGCTCAAGATGTGATTGCCATCTCATCTTCCCCACAACATGAATGTTGTAGAGATTGTTCTTAGATTTAATTTGAGTACTAGAAGTCCTTGATAGGATTTGTAGAGCTCAAGTTATGACTTTGACAAATTACAGGTCATTTGAGATATGTGAATCTGGGTCCTTGAAAGTCACCCAACTTGCATCCAACTTTTGCCCTAGTAGGATGATTCCTATGAACTCTTAGTCAACATGAATGTTGAAGAGCATCTTCTTAGCTTTGTAGAGAGTACTATAAGTCCTTGATAGTATTTGTAGAACTCAACTTATGGCTTTGACAAGTCAAGGGCATTTTGGTCATTTGGAGGTTATAGGTCATTTCAAGCATAAGGCCATATCCCCTATTTCCAAGCTTCAAATGTAAATATCTTCAACATCAAACTTGCTTAGAATGATGTTTTAAGGCTAGTAGGGAGGTCATGAGATGTTGAAAAGGCTTGTATCAAAAAGTGATAAAAATGGCCTAAAATGGAGGCATAAGTTAATTAAGGTGAAATTGAAAATTGGAAATCACAAGTTATAAATCCAAACCATGTCATATAATAGGTCATTTTGACTCCAAATGACATTCTAAGAACAATGGTTCAGCCACAATTTTGATTTGAGGCTTGGATCTTAGGGCTGCCTTGGAAATGGCTTACTTGCATATTAAGGTACCAAAGCAAAACTCAAAAGAACTCAATGAGCAAGGTAGTTAAGCATTGTAACTCATCATAAATCTCATGTGGGGAGAAATTCAAGTCAGAATCAAAGGTTACAAAGAGCTTGGCATGAGATAGCATGTGAGGAGAATTGAAATCAGAATACCATGACATGAAAAGTTTAATTTCTCATTGGATGATCCTAGATGGTTCTAGATGATTCTAAACCACTCTATAAGATGATTGTAACTTGCTCAGATGCAAGGTTGGTGAGAATTGGTGCAGAGAAGAGAGAGTGAAATCAAGAATCTTCCATTGCAAGTCAAGTTCAATTTCTTCATTCTTCTTCATTTGCATTCATTCTTTCCACACAAACACATTCAATACATCATAGTGAAGCTGTGCAGATTGAATTGAGATCAAATCCATGGTGAATTGAAGAGTTGGTGATTCAATTTTCAAGGTTGCAATTCAAAATCGGTTTCCAAGAATCAAGCAATTTAAACCATTATATTTGCATACAGAAGCTAGAAGACTACTCAGTGAAGGAATTGGGAAAGATTGAAGGCCTGAATTGAAGGATTTCTCCATCTGTTCACTTGATTTTACCAGTTTTGTAACTTTCTTCGTGCACCTTAATTTATGCATAATTACGTTAGTTTGATAGGTTAGAATGGTTAGAAATCATTAGGAGATCGTTTCTGCAAAGTTTGAAGAGAATTGATGATGGTTTTGTTGTTGACAAGATTTCTGTTTGGACCAAGAACTACTTGAAATTTGAGTGATAACCTTAGTTCTTTGGTGGAATTTGATCAGTGATAAGAGGTGAGCATTTTAGTGTAAGCAATTTCAAGAATGGTGAGTTTTGAGTTCTGAGCAAATCTTGAGGATTTATTCGTGTTTTAAGTTTGAGTGAGATTCAATGGGTTTTGAGATTGTAATCGTGTTCAGCATGAAATTTAGAGCATGTTAGGGTTTTACATTTAAAGAATTGATGAAGTTTTGAGGAGATACGAGTTGAGAGGATGAAGCTGCTAGTGTTAAGCTTCCATGGATTTCCCTCCAAGTTCAGAGTTCAAATGAAGAAGACGAAGGCACAGCCGTGGGATCATGGGTGGACCAGTTGACCAAAGCAAGATCTGAGGGCTGAGATCTATTCTCGCGTGTGAAGAGGAAATTCTGAAGACCAAATGAAACGAAGCGTTTCATTAAAAGGAATCTTGGGCTGGATTGCTTCCCACACCCCCATTTGTGGCCCACCTAGGAATTGAACTGAAAACCATTGCTTTTCGCACCTAATCTTTTTCTTTTTCTTTGTTATTTAATTGATTTTTCTGATTAAATGATGGGCCCAGCGCGTATGCTATCTGAACCCCCCATTCTGGGCCCATATGTGAATTGAACTGCATATGTTTACTTGCTGCACCCAATTTTCATATTTCATTTTTATTTTCTTTAATTTTATTTCCATCTTTAAAAATCATATCAAATGGAAAATTAATGATTTTTTCATGGGAGTTTTTTCTCCTACTTCATATTTTTGTCAAGAAAAATATAAAATAAAAATATTTTCCATATCATGCATTTTGGTATTTTTTTGTATATTTTCTACTTTTATTGCATTTTATTTCTTTTATGTTGATATATGAATTTGTAGAATTTTGTTTAGGTAGTTCCCTTATAATTTTTAGGTCATTCTTTTTAGGATAGTTAGATATAAATTTTAGCTTCCCCCTCGATTTATTCCATAATTTTGTGATGAATTTTAGGATAGTTTTGATTAGATGGCATTAGGTTGTGTAGAATTAGGTCAAACTCCAACATAGGTCCATAATAACACTAGAATTTTGGGTTTTTAGGACAAATTAGACTATGGGACATATAGGGAATTAAGGGTAGGTATGTAGGATCCCTTAGAAATTATATTAGGATTTAATATAGTAGTATGCTATTTTTAGTTGATTTTTGTATTGGTTGATTGTTTGTGTTGCCCTTGTGGGTTTGAATTGTTGTTTGCTTTGCTTTGTGGGCTTAGAGAGCTTGGTATTGTTCTAAGGAGCATTGAGGAGCATAGTAGAAGACTTGAAGATGGATTGAGGAGCTTGAGAGCTTGATCTTGTTTCCTTTTTGTTGTTTTAGGGTTAGGGATTAGGAAGAGTTTAGACTTAGATAACTTCTTTCTTAAACATGGATGGTATCTGTCACCTCCATTCCTCCCTATGATTCAAAGTCCTTCCATGGTATACACCTCTCTCCTTTGGAGGGATAAGTGATGTACCTAGGAAGTAGAACTTTTGAGGGAACCATTCCTTTGATGTTGAACCCTTATAGGTCACCTTTGGTGGTCAATAAGCAATTCAATATCCCCAGCTTATCCAGTAAGTGATTTCCTCTGGTTTGATTGTCTTGAGAGATGTTGAGCTTGAGCTTGAAGATGAAGACTTCAATGAAGAGTGTAGAAGAGGATGAATCCTTGAGCAGTGCCATTCCAGCTGAAGCTTGAAGAGCAACAAGAGCAAGTTGATACTTGAAGACCCCTGAAGATGAAGTAAAGACTGAAGGATGAAGTTGACACTTGTAAGTGATTGAGATTGATTCTGAAGAGCTGAAGCTTGAAGAACAAAGAAAGTTGATACTTACTTTGATACCTGGAGATCCTGAAGGAGCCAAGTTGATACTTGTGATTGATAGTGAAGCCTGAAGGTGGAGCTGATCAAGAAGCTGAAGCTTAAGGGAGAAGATAAGTTGAAACTTGTGTTGTAAGGTTGAAACTTGGAAAAGCAAATTGATATTTATCGAGAGTAATTTGAAGTCTGAAGACTGAGTTGCTGTTGGAAGAGCTGAAGCTTGAAGTTGAAAGAGGAGTTGGTCTGCTTTCTTTTCTTTTCTGTATTGATGTGTTTTGTTTGACTTGCTTGATGCATTAGAATAAGTTCATGTCTAGAATAGGTAGAATCTAGGAGCATGATTGCACTAGAGGTTGAGTTGCTCCCTCTGCTTGTATTGTTACTGTATGGCTTTGCTTGCGGGTATTCGGTAGAGCCCAACTCCCTTGCTCATGTGGTTTTTGTTTGCCTGATGGCATTTTATTTCATTTTATCTGTATGATTGCAGTTTACTGTTTTTGCTTGATAGCATGATGTTTTATCTTTCAGTATGATTACTATTATCCATTCTGGCTTGAGGTTGAGATGAGCTTGTGGAGGCTGAAGCCCCACACACATTTCCTCCCTCACTTGCATTGCATGCATTTTACTGTTAAGCTGATGCTTTGTCTGTTTTGGTGTATCATTGACATGATCCCTTAGGACTCTCATTTCCTTTGATAAGGAATTGATGATAGAATTTTAGGTTGAAACCTATGCATGACAACTTCTAGGAGTTCCCTGTTCAAACCTCAACCATAGGATGAATCAATGGCATGACAACAGTAGGACTTGATAGTCTCCCTCCTAGTTGGGCCTGTTCTCTTCTCATCTCAAAACAGGTTAAGATACAGTAATCATGAATGATTTCTTTCGTACGTTACGAGCCTTAAGCTATCTAAGAAAGGATTGTGGGAGAGTTTCTTTTCCACAGTCTGGATGTTTAGTATGGTACCCTTTGGGTGACATGTGACGCATTCACTCTAAGGTCATAGTCTCTAGTGCGAACGAAATCGCAAACACAATAAAAAAACACTTCTTTCGTAAAAGACAGGAAATAAACCGTAGTTTCCCGAACTACGTGAGCTCTGATCTCTCATGCCTGTTGAGAGTACGTAGGCACAAGATGGCGATGTCTTGGCGAGCTACCTTCCCCCATAATCCGTCGTAGGCCGAACTACGTTGACTCTGATTTCTCGTTCTCTGATGAGAATACGTAGGCATAAAGCGCGACGCTTTGCCGAGTCATTTCCTTTTCTGTTTAAGCCAGCCTTGATAGGTAGATAGAATAAAACCAACCCGTCCAAGTAAACACAACAAGCGAGGATCCCGTCGAGTACGACGGACATGAGGGGTGCTAATACCTTCCCCTTGCGTAACCGACTCCCGAATCCAGACAATGGTTGCGACGACCTTGTCTTACCCTTTTTTGTCACGTTTTTCCGATCATTTCCTTTCCCGCTCTGAGGGATAAATAACGAAAGGTGGCGACTCTTCTGTCATGCCGGCACCTTATTTTCGCGCAAGCGACAATAGCCGCTTATCATTGTTGAAGGATAAGCTTCTCTGAAGAGATTGCCACTTATCTTTAAAGAAGGATAAGCTTCTCTGAAGAGATTGCCACTTAACGTTGATTAAGGATAAGCTTTTCTGAAGAGATTGCCACTTATCGTTTAAGAAGGATAAGCTTCTCTGAAGAGATTTCCACATATCGTTGAAGAAGGATAAGCTTCTATGAAGAGATTGCCACTTATCGTTGAAGAAGCATAAGCTTCTCTGAAGATATTGCCACGTATCATTGAAGAAGGATAAGCTTCTCTGAAGAGATTGCCACTTATCGTTGAAGAAGAATAAGCTTCTCTAAAGTGATTTCCACTTATCATTGAAGAAGGATAAGTTTCTATGAGGAGATTGCCACTTATCGTTGAAGAAGCATCAGCTTCTCTAAAGAGATTGCCACTTATGGTTGAAGAAGGATAAGCTTCTCTGAAGAGATTTCCACTTATCGTTGAAGAAGGATAAGTTTCTATGAAGAGATTGCCACTTATCGTTGAAGAAGTATAAGCTTCTCTGAAGAAATTGCCACTTATTGTTGAGGAAGGATAAGCTTCTCTAAAGAGATTGCCATTTATCATTGAAGAAGGATAAGCTTCTCTGTAGATATTGCCACTTATCGTTGAAGAAGGATAAGCTTCTCTGAAGAGATTGCCACTTATAGTTGAAGAAGGATAAGCTACTCTGAAGAGATTGCCACTTATCGTTGAATAAGGATAAGCTTCTCTGAAGAGATTGCCACTTATCATTTAAGAAGGATAAGCTTCTCTGAAGAGATTTCCACTTATCGTTGAAGAAGGATAAGCTTCTATTAAGAGAAGGCCACTTATCGTTGAAGAAGCATAAGCTTCTCTGAAGATATTGCCACGTATCATTGAAGAATGATAAGCTTCTCTGAAGATATTGTCACTTATCATTGAAGAAGGATCAGCTTCTCTGAAGAGATTGCCACTTATCGTTGAACAAGGATAAGCTTCTCTGAAGAGATTGCCACTTATCGTTGAGGAAGTATAAGCTTCTCTAAAGAGATTGCAACTTAACATTGAAGAAGGATAAGCTTCTCTAAAGAGATTGCCACTTATCGTTGAGGAAGGATAAGCTTCTCTAAAGAGATTGCCACTTATCGTTGAAGAAGGATAAGCTTCTCTGAAGAAATTGCCACTTATCGTTGAAGAAGGATAAGCTTCCCTGAAAAGATTGCCACTTATCATTGAGGAAGGATAAGCTTCTCTGAAGAGATTGCCACTTATCGTTGAAGAAGTATAAGCTTCTCTGAAGAGATTGCCACTTATCGATGAAGAAGGATAAGCTTCTCTAAAGAGATTCCCACTTATCGTTGAAGAAAGATAAGCTTATCTGAAGAGATTTCCACTTATCATTGAAGAAAGATAAGCTTCTCTAAAGAGATTGCCACTTATCGTTGAAAAGGATAAGCTTCTCTGAAAATATTATCGCTTATCTTTGAAGAAGGATAAGATTCTATAAAGGGATTGCCACTTATCTTAGAAGAAAGATAAGCTTCTCTGAAGAGATTTCCACTTATCGCTGAAGAAGGATAAGCTTCTATGAAGAGATTTCCACTTATCATTGAAGAAGGATAAGCTTCTCTGAAGAGATTGCCACTTATCGTTGAAGAAGGATAAGCTTCTATGAAGAGATTGCCACTTATCGTTGAAGAAGAATAAGCTTCTCTAAAGAGATGGCCGCTTATCGTTGTTGAAGGATAAGCTTCCTTGAAGAGATTGCCACTTATCCTTGAAGAAGGATAAGCTTCTCTGAAGAGATTGCCACTTATCGTTGATTAAGGATAAGCTTCTCTGAAGAGATTGCCACTTATCGTTTAAGAAGGATAAGCTTCTCTAAAGAGATTTCCACTTATCATTGAAGAAGGATAAACTTCTATGAAGAGATTGCCACTTATCGTTGAAGAAGCATAAGCTTCTCTGAAGATATTGCCACGTATCATTGAAGAAGGATAAGCTTCTCTGAAGAGATTGCCACTTATCGTTGAAGAAGGATAAGCTTCTCTAAAGAGATTTCCACTTATCGTTGAAGAAGGATAAGTTTCTATGAAGAGATTGCCACTTATCGTTGAAGAAGTATAAGCTTCTCTGAAGAAATTGCCACTTATTGTTGAGGAAGGATAAGCTTCTCTAAAGAGATTGCCATTTATCATTGAAGAAGGATAAGCTTCTCTGTAGATATTGCCACTTATCGTTGAAGAAGGATAAGCTTCTCTGAAGAGATTGCCACTTATCGTTGAAGAAGGATAAGCTACTCTGAAGAGATTGCCACTTATCGTTGAATAAGGATAAGCTTCTCTGAAGAGATTGCCACTTATCATTTAAGAAGGATAAGCTTCTCTGAAGAGATTTCCACTTATCGTTGAAGAAGGATAAGCTTCTATTAAGAGAAGGTCACTTATCGTTGAAGAAGCATAAGCTTCTCTGAAGATATTGCCACGTATCATTGAAGAATGATAAGCTTCTCTGAAGATATTGTCACTTATCATTGAAGAAGGATCAGCTTCTCTGAAGAGATTGCCACTTATCGTTGAACAAGGATAAGCTTCTCTGAAGAGATTGCCACTTATCGTTGAGGAAGTATAAGCTTCTCTAAAGAGATTGCAACTTAACATTGAAGAAGGATAAGCTTCTCTAAAGAGATTGCCACTTATCGTTGAGGAAGGATAAGCTTCTCTAAAGAGATTGCCACTTATCGTTGAAGAAGGATAAGCTTCTCTGAAGAAATTGCCACTTATCGTTGAAGAAGGATAAGCTTCCCTGAAAAGATTGCCACTTATCATTGAGGAAGGATAAGCTTCTCTGAAGAGATTGCCACTTATCGTTGAAGAAGTATAAGCTTCTCTGAAGAGATTGCCACTTATCGATGAAGAAGGATAAGCTTCTCTAAAGAGATTCCCACTTATCGTTGAAGAAAGATAAGCTTATCTGAAGAGATTTCCACTTATCATTGAAGAAAGATAAGCTTCTCTAAAGAGATTGCCACTTATCGTTGAAAAGGATAAGCTTCTCTGAAAATATTATCGCTTATCTTTGAAGAAGGATAAGATTCTATAAAGGGATTGCCACTTATCTTAGAAGAAAGATAAGCTTCTCTGAAGAGATTTCCACTTATCGCTGAAGAAGGATAAGCTTCTATGAAGAGATTTCCACTTATCATTGAAGAAGGATAAGCTTCTCTGAAGAGATTGCCACTTATCGTTGAAGAAGGATAAGCTTCTATGAAGAGATTGCCACTTATCGTTGAAGAAGAATAAGCTTCTCTAAAGAGATGGCCGCTTATCGTTGTTGAAGGATAAGCTTCCTTGAAGAGATTGCCACTTATCCTTGAAGAAGGATAAGCTTCTCTGAAGAGATTGCCACTTATCGTTGATTAAGGATAAGCTTCTCTGAAGAGATTGCCACTTATCGTTTAAGAAGGATAAGCTTCTCTAAAGAGATTTCCACTTATCATTGAAGAAGGATAAACTTCTATGAAGAGATTGCCACTTATCGTTGAAGAAGCATAAGCTTCTCTGAAGATATTGCCACGTATCATTGAAGAAGGATAAGCTTCTCTGAAGAGATTGCCACTTATCGTTGAAGAAGGATAAGCTTCTCTGAAGAGATTTCCACTTATCGTTGAAGAAGGATAAGTTTCTAGGAAGAGATTGCCACTTATCGTGGAAGAAGCATAAGCTTCTCTGAAGATATTGCCACGTATCATTGAAGAAGGATAAGCTTCTCTGAAGAGATTGCCACTTATCGTTGAAGAAGGATAAGCTTCTCTGAAGAGATTGCCACTTATCATTGAAGAAGGATAAGCTTCTCTGAAGAGATTTCCACTTATCGTTGAAGAAGGATAAGTTTCTATGAAGAGATTGCCACTTATCATTGAAGAATCATCAGCTTCTCTAAAGAGATTGCCACTTATCGTTGAAGAAGGATAAGCTTCTCTGAAGATATTTCCACTTATCGTTGAAGAAGGATAAGTTTCTATGAAGAGATTGCCACTTATCGTTGAAGAAGTATAAGCTTCTTTGAAGAGCTTGCCACTTATCGTTGAGGAAGGATAAGCTTCTATAAAGAGATTGCCACTTATCGTTGAAGAAGGATAAGCTTCTCTGTAGATATTGCCACTTATCGTTGAAGAAGGATAAGCTTCTGTGAAGAGCCACTTATCGTTGAAGTAGGATAAGCTACTCTGAAGAGATTGCCACTTATCGTTGAATAAGGATAAGCTTCTCTGTAGAGATTGCCACTTATCGTTTAAGAAGGATAAGGTTCTCTGAAGAGATTTCCACTTATCGTTGAAGAAGGATAAGCTTCTATTAAGAGATTGCCACTTATCGTTGAAGAAGCATAGGCTTCTCTGAAGATATTGCCACGTATCATTGAAGAATGATAAGCTTCTCTGAAGAGATTGTCACTTATCATTGAACAAGGATCAGCTTCTCTGAAGAGATTGCCACTTATCGTTGAAGAAGGATAAGCTTCTCTGAAGAGATTGCCACTTATCGTTGAGGAAGTATAAGCTTCTCTAAAGAGATTGCAACTTAACATTGAAGAAGGATAAGCTTCTCTAAAGAGATTGCCACTTATAGTTGAGGAAGGATAAGCTTCTCTAAAGAGATTGCCACTTATCGTTGAAGAAGGATAAGCTTCTCTGTAGATATTGCCACTTATCGTTGAAGAAGGATAAGCTTCTATGAAAAGATTGCCACTTATCGTTGAGAAAGGATAAGCTTCTCTGAAGAGATTGCCACTTATCGTTGAAGAAGTATAAGCTTCTCTGAAGAGATTGCCACTTATCGTTGAAGAAGGATAAGCTTCTATGAAGAGATTGCCACTTATCGTTGAAGAAAAATAAGCTTCTCTAAAGAGATTTCCACTTATCATTGAAGAAAGATAAGCTTCTCCGAAGAGATAGCCACTTATCGTTGAAAAGGATAAGCTTCTCTAAAAAGATTGTCGCTTATCTTTGAAGAAGGATAAGCTTCTATAAAGGGATTGCCACTTATCTTTGAAGAAGGATAAGCTTCTCAGAAGAGATTTCCACTTATCGTTGAAGAAGGATAAGCTTCTATGAAGAGATTGCCACGTATCATTGAACAAGGATAAGCTTCTCTGAAGAGATTGCCACTTATCGTTGAAGAAGGATAAGCTTCTCTGAAGAGATTTCCATTTATCATTGAAGAAGAATAAGCTTCTCTAAAGAGATAGCCGCTTATCGTTGTTGAAGGATAAGCTTCTCTGAAGAGATTGCCACTTATCTTTGAAGAAGGATAAGCTTCTCTGAAGAGATTGCCACTTATCGTTGATTAAGGATAAGCTTCTCTGAAGAGATTGCCACTTATCGTTTAAGAAGGATAAAGTTCTCTGAAGAGATTTCCACGTATCGTTGAAGAAGGATAAGCTTCTATTAAGAGATTGCCACTTATCGTTGAAGAAGCATAAGCTTCTCTGAAGATATTGCCACGTATCGTTGAAGAATGATAAGCTTCTCTGAAGAGATTTCCACTTATCGTTGAAGAAGGATAAGTTTCTAGGAAGAGATTGCCACTTATCGTGGAAGAAGCATAAGCTTCTCTGAAGATATTGCCACGTATCATTGAAGAAGGATAAGCTTCTCTGAAGAGATTGCCACTTATCGTTGAAGAAGGATAAGCTTCTCTGAAGAGATTGCCACTTATCGTTGAAGAAGGATAAGCTTCTCTGAAGAGATTTCCACTTATCGTTGAAGAAGGATAAGTTTCTATGAAGAGATTGCCACTTATCATTGAAGAATCATCAGCTTCTCTAAAGAGATTGCCACTTATCGTTGAAGAAGGATAAGCTTCTCTGAAGATATTTCCACTTATCGTTGAAGAAGGATAAGTTTCTATGAAGAGATTGCCACTTATCGTTGAAGAAGTATAAGTTTCTTTGAAGAGCTTGCCACTTATCGTTGAGGAAGGATAAGCTTCTATAAAGAGATTGCCACTTATCGTTGAAGAAGGATAAGCTTCTCTGTAGATATTGCCACTTATCGTTGAAGAAGGATAAGCTTCTGTGAAGAGCCACTTATCGTTGAAGTAGGATAAGCTACTCTGAAGAGATTGCCACTTATCGTTGAATAAGGATAAGCTTCTCTGTAGAGATTGCCACTTATCGTTTAAGAAGGATAAGGTTCTCTGAAGAGATTTCCACTTATCGTTGAAGAAGGATAAGCTTCTATTAAGAGATTGCCACTTATCGTTGAAGAAGCATAGGCTTCTCTGAAGATATTGCCACGTATCATTGAAGAATGATAAGCTTCTCTGAAGAGATTGTCACTTATCATTGAAGAAGGATCAGCTTCTCTGAAGAGATTGCCACTTATCGTTGAAGAAGGATAAGCTTCTCTGAAGAGATTGCCACTTATCGTTGAGGAAGTATAAGCTTCTCTAAAGAGATTGCAACTTAACATTGAAGAAGGATAAGCTTCTCTAAAGAGATTGCCACTTATAGTTGAGGAAGGATAAGCTTCTCTAAAGAGATTGCCACTTATCGTTGAAGAAGGATAAGCTTCTCTGTAGATATTGCCACTTATCGTTGAAGAAGGATAAGCTTCTATGAAAAGATTGCCACTTATCGTTGAGGAAGGATAAGCTTCTCTGAAGAGATTGCCACTTATCGTTGAAGAAGTATAAGCTTCTCTGAAGAGATTGCCACTTATCGTTGAAGAAGGATAAGCTTCTATGAAGAGATTGCCACTTATCGTTGAAGAAAGATAAGCTTCTCTAAAGAGATTTCCACTTATCATTGAAGAAAGATAAGCTTCTCCGAAGAGATAGCCACTTATCGTTGAAAAGGATAAGCTTCTCTAAAAAGATTGTCGCTTATCTTTGAAGAAGGATAAGCTTCTATAAAGGGATTGCCACTTATCTTTGAAGAAGGATAAGCTTCTCAGAAGAGATTTCCACTTATCGTTGAAGAAGGATAAGCTTCTATGAAGAGATTGCCACGTATCATTGAAGAAGGATAAGCTTCTCTGAAGAGATTGCCACTTATCGGTTAAGAAGGATAAGCTTCTCTGAAGAGATTTCCATTTATCATTGAAGAAGAATAAGCTTCTCTAAAGAGATAGCCGCTTATCGTTGTTGAAGGATAAGCTTCTCTGAAGAGATTGCCACTTATCTTTGAAGAAGGATAAGCTTCTCTGAAGAGATTGCCACTTATCGTTGATTAAGGATAAGCTTCTCTGAAGAGATTGCCACTTATCGTTTAAGAAGGATAAAGTTCTCTGAAGAGATTTCCACGTATCGTTGAAGAAGGACAAGCTTCTATTAAGAGATTGCCACTTATCGTTGAAGAAGCATAAGCTTCTCTGAAGATATTGCCACGTATCGTTGAAGAATGATAAGCTTCTCTGAAGAGATTGTCACTTATCATTGAAGAAGGATCAGCTTCTCTGAAGAGATTGCCACTTATCGTTGAAGAAGGATAAGCTTCTCTGAAGAGATTGCCACTTATCGTTGAGGAAGTATAAGCTTCTCTAAAGAGATTGCAACTTAACATTGAAGAAGGATAAGCTTCTCTAAAGAGATTTCCACTTATAGTTGAGGAAGGATAAGCTTCTCTAAAGAGATTGCCACTTATCGTTGAAGAAGGATAAGCTTCTCTGAAGAAATTTCCACTTATCGTTGAAGAAGGATAAGCTTCTCTGAAAAGATTGCCACTTATCGTTGAAGAAGTATAAGCTTCTCTGAAGAGATTGCCACTTATCGTTGAAGAAGGATAAGCTTCTCTGAAGAGATTGCCACTTATCGTTGAAGAAAGATAAGCTTCTCTGAAGAGATTTCCACTTATCATTGAAGAAAGATAAGCTTCTCTGAAGAGATAGCCACTTATCGTTGAAAAGGATAAGCTTCTCTGAAAAGATTGTCGCTTATCTTTGAAGAAGGATAAGCTTCTATAAAGGGATTGCCACTTATCTTTGAAGAAGGATAAGCTTCTCTGAAGAGATTTCCACTTATCGTTGAAGAAGGATAAGCTTCTATGAAGAGATTGCCACTTATCATTGAAGAAGCATAAGCTTCTCTGAAGAGATTGCCACTTATCGTTGAAGAAGGATAAGCTTCTCTGAAGAGATTTCCATTTATCATTGAAGAAGAATAAGCTTCTCTAAAGAGATAGCCGCTTATCATTGTTGAAGGATAAGCTTCTCTGAAGAGATTGCCACTTATCTTTGAAGAAGGATAAGCTTCTCTGAAGAGATTGCCACTTATCGTTGATTATGGATAAGCTTCTCTGAAGAGATTGCCACTTATCATTTAAGAAGGATAAGCTTCTCTGAAGAGATTTCCACTTATCGTTGAAGAAGGATAAGCTTCTATGAAGAGATTGCCACTTATCGTTGAAGAAGCATAAGCTTCTCTGAAGATATTGTAACGTATCATTGAAGAAGGATAAGCTTCTCTGAAGAGATTGCCACTTATCGTTGAAGAAGGATAAGCTTCTCTGAAGAGATTTCCACTTATCGTTGAAGAAGGATAAGTTTATATGAAGAGATTGCCACTTATCGTTGAAGAAGCATAAGCTTCTCTGAAGATATTGCCACGTATCATTGAAGAAGGATAAGCTTCTCTGAAGAGATTGCCACTTATCGTTGAAGAAGGATAAGCTTCTCTGAAGAGATTGCCACTTATCGTTGAAGAAGGATAAGCTTCTATTAAGAGATTGCCACTTATCGTTGAAGAAGAATAAGCTTCTCTGAAGATATTGCCACGTATCATTGAAGAATGATAAGCTTCACTGAAGAGATTGTCAATTATCATTGAAGAAGGATCAGCTTCTCTGAAGAGATTGCCACTTATCATTGAAGAAGGATAAGCTTCTCGGAAGAGATTGCCACTTATCGTTGAGGAAGTATAAGCTTCTCTAAAGAGATTGCAACTTAACATTGAAGAAGGATAAGCTTCTCTAAAGAGATTGCCACTTATAGTTGAGGAAGGATAAGCTTCTCTAAAGAGATTGCCACTTATCGTTGAAGAAGGATAAGCTTCTCTGAAGAAATTTCCACTTATCGTTGAAGAAGGATAAGCTTCTCTGAAAAGATTTCCACTTATTGTTGAGGAAGGATAAGCTTCTCTGAAGAGATTGCCACTTATCATTGAAGAAGTATAAGCTTCTCTGAAGAGATTGCCACTTATCGTTGAAGAAGGATAAGCTTCTCTGAAGAGATTGCCACTTATCGTTGAAGAAAGATAAGCTTCTCAGAAGAGATTTCCACTTATCATTGAAGAAAGATAAGCTTCTCTGAAGAGATAGCCACTTATCGTTGAAAAGGATAAGCTTCTCTGAAAAGATTGTCGCTTATCTTTGAAGAAGGATAAGCTTCTATAAAGGGATTGCCACTTATCTTTGAAGAAGGATAAGCTTCTCTGAAGAGATTTCCACTTATCGTTGAAGAAGGATAAGCTTCTATGAAGAGATTGCCACTTATCATTGAAGAAGGATAAGCTTCTCTGAAGAGATTGCCACTTATCGTTGAAGAAGGATAAGCTTCTCTGAAGAGATTGCCACTTATCGTTGAGGAAGTATAAGCTTCTCTAAAGAGATTGCAACTTAACATTGAAGAAGGATAAGCTTCTATAAAGAGATTGCCACTTATCGTTGAGGAAGGATAAGCTTCTCTAAAGAGATTGCCACTTATCCTTGAAGAAGGATAAGCTTCTCTGAAGAAATTGCCACTTATCGTTGAAGAAGGATAAGCTTCTATGAAGAGATTGCCACTTATCGTTGAAGAAGCATAAGCTTCTCTGAAGATATTGTAACGTATCATTGAAGAAGGATAAGCTTCTCTGAAGAGATTGCCACTTATCGTTGAAGAAGGATAAGCTTCTCTGAAGAGATTTCCACTTATCGTTGAAGAAGGATAAGTTTATATGAAGAGATTGCCACTTATCGTTGAAGAAGCATAAGCTTCTCTGAAGATATTGCCACGTATCATTGAAGAAGGATAAGCTTCTCTGAAGAGATTGCCACTTATCGTTGAAGAAGGATAAGCTTCTCTGAAGAGATTGCCACTTATCGTTGAAGAAGGATAAGCTTCTATTAAGAGATTGCCACTTATCGTTGAAGAAGAATAAGCTTCTCTGAAGATATTGCCACGTATCATTGAAGAATGATAAGCTTCACTGAAGAGATTGTCAATTATCATTGAAGAAGGATCAGCTTCTCTGAAGAGATTGCCACTTATCATTGAAGAAGGATAAGCTTCTCGGAAGAGATTGCCACTTATCGTTGAGGAAGTATAAGCTTCTCTAAAGAGATTGCAACTTAACATTGAAGAAGGATAAGCTTCTCTAAAGAGATTGCCACTTATAGTTGAGGAAGGATAAGCTTCTCTAAAGAGATTGCCACTTATCGTTGAAGAAGGATAAGCTTCTCTGAAGAAATTTCCACTTATCGTTGAAGAAGGATAAGCTTCTCTGAAAAGATTTCCACTTATTGTTGAGGAAGGATAAGCTTCTCTGAAGAGATTGCCACTTATCATTGAAGAAGTATAAGCTTCTCTGAAGAGATTGCCACTTATCGTTGAAGAAGGATAAGCTTCTCTGAAGAGATTGCCACTTATCGTTGAAGAAAGATAAGCTTCTCAGAAGAGATTTCCACTTATCATTGAAGAAAGATAAGCTTCTCTGAAGAGATAGCCACTTATCGTTGAAAAGGATAAGCTTCTCTGAAAAGATTGTCGCTTATCTTTGAAGAAGGATAAGCTTCTATAAAGGGATTGCCACTTATCTTTGAAGAAGGATAAGCTTCTCTGAAGAGATTTCCACTTATCGTTGAAGAAGGATAAGCTTCTATGAAGAGATTGCCACTTATCATTGAAGAAGGATAAGCTTCTCTGAAGAGATTGCCACTTATCGTTGAAGAAGGATAAGCTTCTCTGAAGAGATTGCCACTTATCGTTGAGGAAGTATAAGCTTCTCTAAAGAGATTGCAACTTAACATTGAAGAAGGATAAGCTTCTATAAAGAGATTGCCACTTATCGTTGAGGAAGGATAAGCTTCTCTAAAGAGATTGCCACTTATCCTTGAAGAAGGATAAGCTTCTCTGAAGAAATTGCCACTTATCGTTGAAGAAGGATAAGCTTCTCTGAAAAGATTGCCACTTATCGTTGAGGAAGGATAAGCTTCTCTGAAGAGATTGCCACGTATCATTGAAGAAGGATAAGCTTCTCTGAAGAGATTGCCACTTATTGTTGAAGAAGGATAAGCTTCTCTGAAGAGATTGCCACTTATCATTGAAGAAGGATAAGCTTCTCGGAAGAGATTGCCACTTATCGTTGAGGAAGTATAAGCTTCTCTAAAGAGATTGCAACTTAACATTGAAGAAGGATAAGCTTCTCTAAAGAGATTGCCACTTATAGTTGAGGAAGGATAAGCTTCTCTAAAGAGATTGCCACTTATCGTTGAAGAAGGATAAGCTTCTATGAAGAAATTTCCACTTATCGTTGAAGAAGGATAAGCTTCTCTGAAAAGATTGCCACTTATTGTTGAGGAAGGATAAGCTTCTCTGAAGAGATTGCCACTTATCATTGAAGAAGTATAAGCTTCTCTGAAGAGATTGCCACTTATCTTTGAAGAAGGATAAGCTTCTCTGAAGAGATTGCCACTTATCGTTGAAGAAAGATAAGCTTCTCAGAAGAGATTTCCACTTATCATTGAAGAAAGATAAGCTTCTCTGAAGAGATAGCCACTTATCGTTGAAAAGGATAAGCTTCTCTGAAAAGATTGTCGCTTATCTTTGAAGAAGGATAAGCTTCTATAAAGGGATTGCCACTTATCTTTGAAGAAGGATAAGCTTCTCTGAAGAGATTTCCACTTATCGTTGAAGAAGGATAAGCTTCTATGAAGAGATTGCCACTTATCATTGAAGAAGGATAAGCTTCTCTGAAGAGATTGCCACTTATCGTTGAGGAAGTATAAGCTTCTCTAAAGAGATTGCAACTTAACATTGAAGAAGGATAAGCTTCTATAAAGAGATTGCCACTTATCGTTGAGGAAGGATAAGCTTCTCTAAAGAGATTGCCACTTATCCTTGAAGAAGGATAAGCTTCTCTGAAGAAATTGCCACTTATCGTTGAAGAAGGATAAGCTTCTCTGAAAAGATTGCCACTTATCGTTGAGGAAGGATAAGCTTCTCTGAACAGATTGCCACGTATCATTGAAGAAGGATAAGCTTCTCTGAAGAGATTGCCACTTATTGTTGAAGAAGGATAAGCTTCTCTGAAGAGATTTCCACTTATCGTTGAAGAAGTAAAAGTTTCTATGAAGAGATTGCCACTTATCGTTGAAGAAGCATAAGCTTCTCTGAAGATATTGCCACGTATCATTGAAGAAGGATAAGCTCCTCTGAAGAGATTGCCACTTATCGTTGAAGAAGGATAAGCTTCTCTGAAGAGATTGCCACTTATCGTTGAAGAAGGATAAGCTTCTCTGAAGAGATTTCCACTTATCGTTGAAGAAGGATAAGCTTCTATGAAGAGATTGCCACTTATCGTTGAAGAAGCATCAGCTTCTCTAAAGAGATTGCCACTTATCGTTGAAGAAGGATAAGCTTCTCTGAAGAGATTTCCACTTATCGTTGAGGAAGGATAAGCTTCTCTAAAGAGATTGCCACTTATCCTTGAAGAAGGATAAGCTTCTCTGAAGAAATTGCCACTTATCGTTGAAGAAGGATAAACTTCTCTGAAAAGATTGCCACTTATCGTTGAGGAAGGATAAGCTTCTCTGAAGATATTGCCACGTATCATTGAAGAAGGATAAGCTTCTCTGAAGAGATTGCCACTTATTGTTGAAGAAGGATAAGCTTCTCTGAAGAGATTTCCACTTATCGTTGAAGAAGGAAAAGTTTCTATGAAGAGATTGCCACTTATCGTTGAAGAAGCATAAGCTTCTCTGAAGATATTGCCACGTATCATTGAAGAAGGATAAGCTCCTCTGAAGAGATTGCCACTTATCGTTGAAGAAGGATAAGCTTCTCTGAAGAGATTGCCACTTATCGTTGAGGAAGGATAAGCTTCTCTGAAGAGATTGCCACGTATCATTGAAGAAGGATAAGCTTCTCTGAAGAGATTGCCACTTATTGTTGAAGAAGGATAAGCTTCTCTGAAGAGATTTCCACTTATCGTTGAAGAAGTAAAAGTTTCTATGAAGAGATTGCCACTTATCGTTGAAGAAGCATAAGCTTCTCTGAAGATATTGCCACGTATCATTGAAGAAGGATAAGCTCCTCTGAAGAGATTGCCACTTATCGTTGAAGAAGGATAAGCTTCTCTGAAGAGATTGCCACTTATCGTTGAAGAAGGATAAGCTTCTCTGAAGAGATTTCCACTTATCGTTGAAGAAGGATAAGCTTCTATGAAGAGATTGCCACTTATCGTTGAAGAAGCATCAGCTTCTCTAAAGAGATTGCCACTTATCGTTGTAGAAGGATAAGCTTCTCTGAAGAGATTTCCACTTATCGTTGAGGAAGGATAAGCTTCTCTAAAGAGATTGCCACTTATCCTTGAAGAAGGATAAGCTTCTCTGAAGAAATTGCCACTTATCGTTGAAGAAGGATAAGCTTCTCTGAAAAGATTGCCACTTATCGTTGAGGAAGGATAAGCTTCTCTGAAGATATTGCCACGTATCATTGAAGAAGGATAAGCTTCTCTGAAGAGATTGCCACTTATTGTTGAAGAAGGATAAGCTTCTCTGAAGAGATTTCCACTTATCGTTGAAGAAGGAAAAGTTTCTATGAAGAGATTGCCACTTATCGTTGAAGAAGCATAAGCTTCTCTGAAGATATTGCCACGTATCATTGAAGAAGGATAAGCTCCTCTGAAGAGATTGCCACTTATCGTTGAAGAAGGATAAGCTTCTCTGAAGAGATTGCCACTTATCGTTGAGGAAGGATAAGCTTCTCTGAAGAGATTGCCACGTATCATTGAAGAAGGATAAGCTTCTCTGAAGAGATTGCCACTTATTGTTGAAGAAGGATAAGCTTCTCTGAAGAGATTTCCACTTATCGTTGAAGAAGTAAAAGTTTCTATGAAGAGATTGCCACTTATCGTTGAAGAAGCATAAGCTTCTCTGAAGATATTGCCACGTATCATTGAAGAAGGATAAGCTCCTCTGAAGAGATTGCCACTTATCGTTGAAGAAGGATAAGCTTCTCTGAAGAGATTGCCACTTATCGTTGAAGAAGGATAAGCTTCTCTGAAGAGATTTCCACTTATCGTTGAAGAAGGATAAGCTTCTATGAAGAGATTGCCACTTATCGTTGAAGAAGCATCAGCTTCTCTAAAGAGATTGCCACTTATCGTTGTAGAAGGATAAGCTTCTCTGAAGAGATTTCCACTTATCGTTGAGGAAGGATAAGCTTCTCTAAAGAGATTGCCACTTATCCTTGAAGAAGGATAAGCTTCTCTGAAGAAATTGCCACTTATCGTTGAAGAAGGATAAGCTTCTCTGAAAAGATTGCCACTTATCGTTGAGGAAGGATAAGCTTCTCTGAAGATATTGCCACGTATCATTGAAGAAGGATAAGCTTCTCTGAAGAGATTGCCACTTATTGTTGAAGAAGGATAAGCTTCTCTGAAGAGATTTCCACTTATCGTTGAAGAAGGAAAAGTTTCTATGAAGAGATTGCCACTTATCGTTGAAGAAGCATAAGCTTCTCTGAAGATATTGCCACGTATCATTGAAGAAGGATAAGCTCCTCTGAAGAGATTGCCACTTATCGTTGAAGAAGGATAAGCTTCTCTGAAGAGATTGCCACTTATCGTTGAAGAAGGATAAGCTTCTCTGAAGAGATTTCCACTTATCGTTGAAGAAGGATAAGCTTCTATGAAGAGATTGCCACTTATCGTTGAAGAAGCATCAGCTTCTCTAAAGAGATTGCCACTTATCGTTGAAGAAGGATAAGCTTCTCTGAAGAGATTTCCACTTATCGTTGAAGAAGGATAAGTTTCTATGAAGAGATTGCCACTTATCGTTGAAGAAGGATAAGCTACTCTGAAGAGATTGCCACTTATCGTTGAATAAGGATAAGCTTCTCTGAAGAGATTGCCACTTATCATTTAAGAAGGATAAGGTTCTCTGAAGAGATTTCCGCTTATCGTTGAAGAAGGATAAGCTTCTATTAAGAGATTGCCACTTATCGTTGAAGAAGCATAAGCTTCTCTGAAGATATTGCCACGTATCATTGAAGAATGATAAGCTTCTCTGAAGAGATTGTCACTTATCATTGAAGAAGGATCAGCTTCTCTGAAGAGATTGCCACTTATCGTTGAAGAAGGATAAGCTTCTCTGAAGAGATTGCCACTTATCGTTGAGGAAGTATAAGCTTCTCTAAAGAGATTGCAACTTAACATTGAAGAAGGATAAGCTACTCTAAAGAGATTGCCACTTATAGTTGAGGAAGGATAAGCTTCTCTAAAGACATTGCCACTTATCGTTGAAGAAGGATAAACTTCTCTGAAGAAATTTCCACTTATCGTTGAAGAAGGATAAGCTTCTCTGAAAAGATTGCCACTTATCGTTGAGGAAGGATAAGCTTCTCTGAAGAGATTGCCACTTATCGTTGAAGAAGTATAAGCTTCTCTGAAGAGATTGCCACTTATCGTTGAAGAAGGATAAGCTTCTCTGAAGAGATTGCCACTTATCGTTGAAGAAAGATAAGCTTCTCTGAAGAGATTTCCACTTATCATTGAAGAAAGATAAGCTTCTCTGAAGAGATAGCCACTTATCATTGAAAAGGATAAGCTTCTCTGAAAAGATTGTCGCTTATCTTTGAAGAAGGATAAGCTTCTATAAAGGGATTGCCACTTATCTTTGAAGAAGGATAAGCTTCTCTGAAGAGATTTCCACTTATCGTTGAAGAAGGATAAGCTTCTATGAAGAGATTGCCACTTATCATTGAAGAAGGATAAGCTTCTCTGAAGAGATTGCCACTTATCGTTGAAGAAGGATAAGCTTCTCTGAAGAGATTGCCACTTATCGTTGAGGAAGTATAAGCTTCTCTAAAGAGATTGCAACTTAACATTGAAGAAGGATAAGCTTCTATAAAGAGATTGCCACTTATCGTTGAGGAAGGATAAGCTTCTCTAGAGAGATTGCCACTTATCCTTGAAGAAGGATAAGCTTCTCTGAAGAAATTGCCACTTATCGTTGAAGAAGGATAAGCTTCTCTGAAAAGATTGCCACTTATCGTTGAGGAAGGATAAGCTTCTCTGAAGAGATTGCCACTTATCGTTGAAGAAGCATAAGCTTCTCTGAAGATATTGCCACGTATCATTGAAGAAGGATAAGCTTCTCTGAAGAGATTGCCACTTATTGTTGAAGAAGGATAAGCTTCTCTGAAGAGATTTCCACTTATCGTTGAAGAAGGAAAAGTTTCTATGAAGAGATTGCCACTTATCGTTGAAGAAGCATAAGCTTCTCTGAAGATATTGCCACGTATCATTGAAGAAGGATAAGCTCCTCTGAAGAGATTGCCACTTATCGTTGAAGAAGGATAAGCTTCTCTGAAGAGATTGCCACTTATCGTTGAAGAAGGATAAGCTTCTCTGAAGAGATTTCCACTTATCGTTGAAGAAGGATAAGCTTCTATGAAGAGATTTCCACTTATCGTTGAAGAAGCATCAGCTTCTCTAAAGAGATTGCCACTTATCGTTGAAGAAGGATAAGCTTCTCTGAAGAGATTTCCACTTATCGTTGAAGAAGGATAAGTTTCTATGAAGAGATTGCCACTTATCGTTGAAGAAGGATAAGCTACTCTGAAGAGATTGCCACTTATCGTTGAATAAGGATAAGCTTCTCTGAAGAGATTGCCACTTATCATTTAAGAAGGATAAGGTTCTCTGAAGAGATTTCCGCTTATCGTTGAAGAAGGATAAGCTTCTATTAAGAGATTGCCACTTATCGTTGAAGAAGCATAAGCTTCTCTGAAGATATTGCCACGTATCATTGAAGAATGATAAGCTTCTCTGAAGAGATTGTCACTTATCATTGAAGAAGGATCAGCTTCTCTGAAGAGATTGCCACTTATCGTTGAAGAAGGATAAGCTTCTCTGAAGAGATTGCCACTTATCGTTGAGGAAGTATAAGCTTCTCTAAAGAGATTGCAACTTAACATTGAAGAAGGATAAGCTACTCTAAAGAGATTGCCACTTATAGTTGAGGAAGGATAAGCTTCTCTAAAGACATTGCCACTTATCGTTGAAGAAGGATAAACTTCTCTGAAGAAATTTCCACTTATCGTTGAAGAAGGATAAGCTTCTCTGAAAAGATTGCCACTTATCGTTGAGGAAGGATAAGCTTCTCTGAAGAGATTGCCACTTATCGTTGAAGAAGTATAAGCTTCTCTGAAGAGATTGCCACTTATCGTTGAAGAAGGATAAGCTTCTCTGAAGAGATTGCCACTTATCGTTGAAGAAAGATAAGCTTGTCTGACGAGATTTCCACTTATCATTGAAGAAAGATAAGCTTCTCTGAAGAGATAGCCACTTATCGTTGAAAAGGATAAGGTTCTATGAAAAGTTTGTCGCTTATCTTTGAAGAAGGATAAGCTTCTATAAAGGGATTGCCACTTATCTTTGAAGAAGGATAAGCTTCTCTGAAGAGATTTCCACTTATCGTTGAAGAAGGATAAGCTTCTATGAAGAGATTGCCACTTATCCTTGAAGAAGGATAAGCTTCTCTGAAGAGATTGCCATTTATCATTGAAGAAGAATAAGCTTCTCTAAAGAGATAGCCGCTTATCGTTGTTGAAGGATAAGCTTCTCTGAAGAGATTGCCACTTATCTTTGAAGAAGGATAAGCTTCTCTGAAGAGATTGCCACTTGTCGTTGATTAAGGATAAGCTTCTCTGAAGAGATTGCCACTTATCGTTTAAGAAGGATCAGCTTCTCTGAAGAGATTTCCACTTATCGTTGAAGAAGGATAAGCTTCTATGAAGAGATTGCCACTTATTGTTGAAGAAGCATAAGCTTCTCTGAAGATATTGTAACGTATCATTGAAGAAGGATAAGCTTCTCTGAAGAGATTGCCACTTATCGTTGAAGAAGGATAAGCTTCTCTGAAGAGATTGCCACTTATCGTTGAAGAAGGATAAGCTTCTATTAAGAGATTGCCACTTATCGTTGAAGAAGCATAAGCTTCTCTGAAGATATTGCCACGTATCATTGAAGAATGATAAGCTTCGCTGAAGAGATTGTCACTTATCATTGAAGAAGGATCAGCTTCTCTGAAGAGATTGCCACTTATCATTGAAGAAGGATAAGCTTCTCGGAAGAGATTGCCACTTATCGTTGAGGAAGTATAAGCTTCTCTAAAGAGATTGCAACTTAACATTGAAGAAGGATAAGCTTCTCTAAAGAGATTGCCACTTATAGTTGAGGAAGGATAAGCTTCTCTAAAGAGATTGCCACTTATCGTTGAAGAAGGATAAGCTTCTCTGAAAAGATTGCCACTTATTGTTGAGGAAGGATAAGCTTCTCTGAAGAGATTGCCACTTATCATTGAAGAAGTATAAGCTTCTCTAAAGAGATTGCCAATTATCGTTGAAGAAGGATAAGCTTCTATGAAGAGATTGCCACTTATCGTTGAAGAAAGATAAGCTTCTCTGAAGAGATTTCCACTTATCATTGAAGAAAGATAAGCTTCTCTGAAGAGATAGCCACTTATCGTTGAAAAGGATAAGCTTCTCTGAAAAGATTGTCGCTTATCTTTGAAGAAGGATAAGCTTCTATAAAGGGATTGCCACTTATCTTTGAAGAAGGATAAGCTTCTCTGAAGAGATTTCCACTTATCGTTGAAGAAGGATAAGCTTCTATGAAGAGATTGCCACTTATCATTGAAGAAGGATAAGCTTCTCTGAAGAGATTGCCACTTATCGTTGAAAAAGGATAAGCTTCTCTGAAATGATTGCCATTTTTCATTGAAGAAGAATAAGCTTCTCTAAAGAGATAGCTGCTTATCGTTGTTGAAGGATAAGCTTCTCTGAAGAGATTGCCACTTATCTTTGAAGAAGGATAAGCTTCTCTGAAGAGATTGCCACTTATCGTTGATTAAGGATAATCTTCTCTGAAGAGATTGCCACTTATCGTTTAAGAAGGATAAGCTTCTCTGAAGAGATTTCCGCTTATCGTTGAAGAAGGATAAGCTTCTATGAAGAGATTGCCATTTATCGTTGAAGAAGCATAAGCTTCTCTGAAGATATTGTAACGTATCATTGATGAAGGATAAGCTTCTCTGAAGAGACTGCCACTTATCGTTGAAGCAGGATAAGCTTCTCTGAAGAGATTTCCACTTATCGTTGAAGAAGGATACGTTTCTATGAAGAGATTTCCACTTATCGTTGAAGAAGCATAAGCTTCTCTGAAGATATTGCCACGTATCATTGAAGAAGGATAAGCTTCTCTGAAGAGATTGCCACTTATCGTTGAAGAAGGATAAGCTTCTCTGAAGAGATTGCCACTTATCGTTGAAGAAGGATAAGCTTCTATTAAGAGATTGCCACTTATCGTTGAAGAAGCATAAGCTTCTCTGAAGATATTGCCACGTATCATTGAAGAATGATAAGCTTCTCTGAAGAGATTGTCACTTATCATTGAAGAAGGAAAAGTTTCTCTGAAGAGATTGCCACTTATCGTTGAAGAAGGATAAGCTTCTCGGAAGAGATTGCCACTTATCGTTGAGGAAGTATAAGCTTCTCTAAAGAGATTGCAACTTAACATTGAAGAAGGATAAGCTTCTCTAAAGAGATTGCCACTTATCGTTGAGGAAGGATAAGCTTCTCTAAAGAGATTGCCACTTATCGTTGAAGAAGGATAAGCTTCCCTGAAGAAATTGCCACTTATCGTTGAAGAAGGATAAGCTTCTCTGAAAAGATTGCCACTTATCGTTGAGGAAGGATAAGCTTCTCTGAAGAGATTGCCACTTATCGTTGAAGAAGCATAAGCTTCTCTGAAGGTATTGCCACGTATCATTGAAGAAGGATAAGCTTCTCTGAAGAGATTGCCACTTATTGTTGAAGAAGGATAAGCTTCTCTGAAGAGATTTCCACTTATCGTTGAAGAAGGAAAAGTTTCTATGAAGAGATTGCCACTTATCGTTGAAGAAGCATAAGCTTCTCTGAAAAGATATTGCCACGTATCATTGAAGAAGGATAAGCTCCTCTGAAGAGATTGCCACTTATCGTTGAAGAAGGATAAGCTTCTCTGAAGAGATTGCCACTTATCGTTGAAGAAGGATAAGCTTCTCTGAAGAGATTTCCACTTATCGTTGAAGAAGGATAAGTTTCTATGAAGAGATTGCCACTTATCGTTGAAGAAGTATAAGCTTCTCTGAAGATATTTCCACTTATCGTTTAAGAAGGATAAGCTACTCTGAAGAGATTGCCACTTATCGTTGAATAAGGATAAGCTTCTCTGAAGAGATTGCCACTTATCATTTAAGAAGGATAAGCTTCTCTGAAGAGATTTCCACTTATCGTTGAAGAAGGATAAGCTTCTATTAAGAGAAGGCCACTTATCGTTGAAGAAGCATAAGCTTCTCTGAAGATATTGCCACGTATCATTGAAGAATGATAAGCTTCTCTGAAGAGATTGTCACTTATCATTGAAGAAGGATCAGCTTCTCTGAAGAGATTGCCACTTATCGTTGAACAAGGATAAGCTTCTCTGAAGAGATTGCCACTTATCGTTGAGGAAGTATAAGCTTCTCTAAAGAGATTGCAACTTAACATTGAAGAAGGATAAGCTTCTCTAAAGAGATTGCCACTTATCGTTGAGGAAGGATAAGCTTCTCTAAAGAGATTGCCACTTATCGTAGAAGAAGGATAAGCTTCTCTGAAGAAATTGCCACTTATCGTTGAAGAAGGATAAGCTTCTCTGAAAAGATTGCCACTTATCGTTGAGGAAGGATAAGCTTCTCTGAAGAGATTGCCACTTATCGTTGAAGAAGCATAAGCTTCTCTGAAGATATTGCCACGTATCATTGAAGAAGGATAAGCTTCTCTGAAGAGATTGCCACTTATTGTTGAAGAAGGATAAGCTTCTCTGAAGAGATTTCCACTTATCGTTGAAGAAGGAAAAGTTTCTATGAAGAGATTGCCACTTATCGTTGAAGAAGCATAAGCTTCTCTGAAGATATTGCCACGTATCATTGAAGAAGGATAAGCTCCTCTGAAGAGATTGCCACTTATCGTTGAAGAAGGATAAGCTTCTCTGAAGAGATTGCCACTTATCGTTGAAGAAGGATAAGCTTCTCTGAAGAGATTTCCACTTATCGTTGAAGAAGGATAAGTTTCTATGAAGAGATTGCCACTTATCGTTGAAGAAGCATCAGCTTCTCTAAAGAGATTGCCACTTATCGTTGAAGAAGGATAAGCTTCTCTGAAGAGATTTCCACTTATCGTTGAAGAAGGATAAGTTTCTATGAAGAGATTGCCACTTATCGTTGAAGAAGTATAAGCTACTCTGAAGAGATTGCCACTTATCGTTGAATAAGGATAAGCTTCTCTGAAGAGATTGCCACTTATCATTTAAGAAGGATAAGGTTCTCTGAAGAGATTTCCGCTTATCGTTGAAGAAGGATAAGCTTCTATTAAGAGATTGCCACTTATCGTTGAAGAAGCATAAGCTTCTCTGAAGATATTGCCACGTATCATTGAAGAATGATAAGCTTCTCTGAAGAGATTGTCACTTATCATTGAAGAAGGATCAGCTTCTCTGAAGAGATTGCCACTTATCGTTGAAGAAGGATAAGCTTCTCTGAAGAGATTGCCACTTATCGTTGAGGAAGTATAAGCTTCTCTAAAGAGATTGCAACTTAACATTGAAGAAGGATAAGCTACTCTAAAGAGATTGCCACTTATAGTTGAGGAAGGATAAGCTTCTCTAAAGACATTGCCACTTATCGTTGAAGAAGGATAAGCTTCTCTGAAGAAATTTCCACTTATCGTTTAAGAAGGATAAGCTTCTCTGAAAAGATTGCCACTTATCGTTGAGGAAGGATAAGCTTCTCTGAAGAGATTGCCACTTATCGTTGAAGAAGTATAAGCTTCTCTGAAGAGATTGCCACTTATCGTTGAAGAAGGATAAGCTTCTCTGAAGAGATTGCCACTTATCGTTGAAGAAAGATAAGCTTCTCTGAAGAGATTTCCACTTATCATTGAAGAAAGATAAGCTTCTCTGAAGAGATAGCCACTTATCGTTGAAAAGGATAAGGTTCTCTGAAAAGTTTGTCGCTTATCTTTGAAGAAGGATAAGCTTCTATAAAGGGATTGCCACTTATCTTTGAAGAAGGATAAGCTTCTCTGAAGAGATTTCCACTTATCGTTGAAGAAGGATAAGCTTCTATGAAGAGATTGCCACTTATCATTGAAGAAGGATAAGCTTCTCTGAAGAGATTGCCACTTATCGTTGAAAAAGGATAAGCTTCTATGAAGAGATTGCCACTTATTGTTGAAGAAGCATAAGCTTCTCTGAAGATATTGTAACGTATCATTGAAGAAGGATAAGCTTCTCTGAAGAGATTGCCACTTATCGTTGAAGAAAGATAAGCTTCTCTGAAGAGATTTCCACTTATCATTGAAGAAAGATAAGCTTCTCTGAAGAGATAGCCACTTATCGTTGAAAAGGATAAGCTTCTCTGAAAAGATTGTCGCTTATCTTTGAAGAAGGATAAGCTTCTATAAAGGGATTGCCACTTATCTTTGAAGAAGGATAAGCTTCTCTGAAGAGATTTCCACTTATCCTTGAAGAAGGATAAGCTTCTATGAAGAGATTGCCACTTATCATTGAAGAAGGATAAGCTTCTCTGAAGAGATTGCCACTTATCGTTGAAGAAGGATAAGCTTCTCTGAAGAGATTGCCATTTATCATTGAAGAAGAATAAGCTTCTCTAAAGAGATAGCCGCTTATCGTTGTTGAAGGATAAGCTTCTCTGAAGAGATTGCCACTTATCTTTGAAGAAGGATCAGCTTCTCTGAAGAGATTTCCACTTATCGTTGATTAAGGATAAGCTTCTCTGAAGAGATTGCCTCTTATCGTTTAAGAAGGATAAGCTTCTCTGAAGAGATTTCCACTTATCATTGAAGAAGGATAAGCTTCTATGAAGAGATTGCCACTTATCGTTGAAGAAGCATAAGCTTCTCTGAAGATATTGTAACGTATCATTAAAGAAGGATAAGCTTCTCTGAAGAGATTGCCACTTATCGTTGAAGAAGGATAAGCTTCTCTGAAGAGATTTCCACTTATCGTTGAAGAAGGATAAGTTTCTATGAAGAGATTGCCACTTATCGTTGAAGAAGCATAAGCTTCTCTGAAGATATTGCCACGTATCATTGAAGAAGGATAAGCTTCTCTGAAGAGATTGCCACTTATCGTTGAAGAAGGATAAGCTTCTCTGAAGAGATTGCCACTTATCGTTGAAGAAGGATAAGCTTCTATTAAGAGATTGCCACTTATCGTTGAAGAAGCATAAACTTCTCTGAAGATATTGCCACGTATCATTGAAGAATGATAAGCTTCTCTTAAGAGATTGTCACTTATCATTGAAGAAGGATCAGCTTCTCTGAAGAGATTGCCACTTATCGTTGAAGAAGGATAAGGTTCTCGGAAGAGATTTCCACTTATCGTTGAGGAAGTATAAGCTTCTCTAAAGAGATTGCAACTTAACATTGAAGAAGGATAAGTTTCTCTAAAGAGATTTCCACTTATAGTTGAGGAAGGATAAGCTTCTCTAAAGAGATTGCCACTTATCGTTGAAGAAGAATAAGCTTCTCTAAAGAGATAGCCGCTTATCGTTGTTGAAGGATAAGCTTCTCTGAAGAGATTGCCACTTATCTTTGAAGAAGGATAAGCTTCTCTGAAGAGATTGCCACTTATCGTTGAAGAAGTATAAGCTTCTCTGAAGAGATTGCCACTTATCGTTTAAGAAGGATAAGCTTCTCTGAAGAGATTTCCACTTATCGTTGAAGAAGGATAAGCTTCTATGAAGAGATTGCCACTTATTGTTGAAGAAGCATAAGCTTCTCTGAAGATATTGTAACGTATCATTGAAGAAGGATAAGCTTCTCTGAAGAGATTGCCACTTATCGTTGAAGAAAGATAAGCTTCTCTGAAGAGATTTCCACTTATCATTGAAGAAAGATAAGCTTCTCTGAAGAGATAGCCACTTATCGTTGAAAAGGATAAGCTTCTCTGAAAAGATTGTCGCTTATCTTTGAAGAAGGATAAGCTTCTATAAAGGGATTGCCACTTATCTTTGAAGAAGGATAAGCTTCTCTGAAGAGATTTCCACTTATCGTTGAAGAAGGATAAGCTTCTATGAAGAGATTGCCACTTATCATTGAAGAAGGATAAGCTTCTCTGAAGAGATTGCCACTTATCGTTGAAGAAGGATAAGCTTCTCTGAAGAGATTGCCATTTATCATTGAAGAAGAATAAGCTTCTCTAAAGAGATAGCCGCTTATCGTTGTTGAAGGATAAGCTTCTCTGAAGAGATTGCCACTTATCTTTGAAGAAGGATCAGCTTCTCTGAAGAGATTTCCACTTATCGTTGATTAAGGATAAGCTTCTCTGAAGAGATTGCCTCTTATCGTTTAAGAAGGATAAGCTTCTCTGAAGAGATTTCCACTTATCATTGAAGAAGGATAAGCTTCTATGAAGAGATTGCCACTTATCGTTGAAGAAGCATAAGCTTCTCTGAAGATATTGTAACGTATCATTAAAGAAGGATAAGCTTCTCTGAAGAGATTGCCACTTATCGTTGAAGAAGGATAAGCTTCTCTGAAGAGATTTCCACTTATCGTTGAAGAAGGATAAGTTTCTATGAAGAGATTGCCACTTATCGTTGAAGAAGCATAAGCTTCTCTGAAGATATTGCCACGTATCATTGAAGAAGGATAAGCTTCTCTGAAGAGATTGCCACTTATCGTTGAAGAAGGATAAGCTTCTCTGAAGAGATTGCCACTTATCGTTGAAGAAGGATAAGCTTCTATTAAGAGATTGCCACTTATCGTTGAAGAAGCATAAACTTCTCTGAAGATATTGCCACGTATCATTGAAGAATGATAAGCTTCTCTTAAGAGATTGTCACTTATCATTGAAGAAGGATCAGCTTCTCTGAAGAGATTGCCACTTATCGTTGAAGAAGGATAAGGTTCTCGGAAGAGATTTCCACTTATCGTTGAGGAAGTATAAGCTTCTCTAAAGAGATTGCAACTTAACATTGAAGAAGGATAAGTTTCTCTAAAGAGATTTCCACTTATAGTTGAGGAAGGATAAGCTTCTCTAAAGAGATTGCCACTTATCGTTGAAGAAGGATAAGCTTCTCTGAAGAAATTTCCACTTATCGTTGAAGAAGGATAAGCTTCTCTGAAAAGATTGCCACTTATCGTTGAGGAAGGATAAGCTTCTCTGAAGAGATTGCCACTTATCGTTGAAGAAGTATAAGCTTCTCTGAAGAGATTGCCACTTATCGTTTAAGAAGGATAAGCTTCTATGAAGAGATTGCCACTTATCGTTGAAGAAAGATAAGCTTCTCTGAAGAGATTTCCACTTATCATTGAAGAAAGATAAGCTTCTCTGAAGAGATAGCCACTTATCGTTGAAAAGGATAAGCTTCTCTGAAAAGATTGTCGCTTATCTTTGAAGAAGGATAAGCTTCTATAAAGGGATTGCCACTTATCTTTGAAGAAGGATAAGCTTCTCTGAAGAGATTTCCACTTATCGTTGAAGAAGGATAAACTTCTATGAAGAGCTTGCCACTTATCATTGAAGAAGGATAAGCTTCTCTGAAGAGATTGCCACTTATCGTTGAAGAAGGATAAGCTTCTATGAAGAGATTGCCATTTATCATTGAAGAAGAATAAGCTTCTCTAAAGAGATAGCCGCTTATCGTTGTTGAAGGATAAGCTTCTCTGAAGAGATTGCCACTTATCTTTGAAGAAGGATAAGCTTCTCTGAAGAGATTGCCACTTATCGTTGATTAAGGATAAGCTTCTCTGAAGAGTTTGCCACTTATCGTTTAAGAAGGATAAGCTTCTCTGAAGAGATTTCCACTTATCGTTGAAGAAGGATAAGCTTCTATGAAGAGATTGCCACTTATCATTGAAGAAGCATAAGCTTCTCTGAAGATATTGTAACGTATCATTGAAGAAGGATAAGCTTCTCTGAAGAGATTGCCACTTATCGTTGAAGAAGGATAAGCTTCTCTGAAGATATTTCCACTTATCGTTGAAGAAGGATAAGTTTCTATGAAGAGATTGCCACTTATCGTTGAAGAAGCATAAGCTTCTCTGAAGATATTGCCACGTATCATTGAAGAAGGATAAGCTTCTCTGAAGAGATTGCCACTTATCGTTGAAGAAGGATAAGCTTCTCTGAAGAGATTGCCACTTATCGTTGAAGAAGGATAAGCTTCTATTAAGAGATTGCCACTTATCGTTGAAGAAGCATAAACTTCTCTGAAGATATTGCCACGTATCATTGAAGAATGATAAGCTTCTCTTAAGAGATTGTCACTTATCATTGAAGAAGGATCAGCTTCTCTGAAGAGATTGCCACTTATCGTTGAAGAAGGATAAGGTTCTCGGAAGAGATTGCCACTTATCGTTGAGGAAGTATAAGCTTCTCTAAAGAGATTGCAACTTAACATTGAAGAAGGATAAGTTTCTCTAAAGAGATTTCCACTTATAGTTGAGGAAGGATAAGCTTCTCTAAAGAGATTGCCACTTATCGTTGAAGAAGGATAAGCTTCTCTGAAGAAATTTCCACTTATCGTTGAAGAAGGATAAGCTTCTCTGAAAAGATTGCCACTTATCGTTGAGGAAGGATAAGTTTCTCTGAAGAGATTGCCACTTATCGTTGAAGAAGTATAAGCTTCTCTGAAGAAATTGCAACTTATCGTTTAAGAAGGATAAGCTTCTATGAAGAGATTGCCACTTATCGTTGAAGAAAGATAAGCTTCTCTGAAGAGATTTCCACTTATCATTGAAGAAAGATAAGCTTCTCTGAAGAGATAGCCACTTATCGTTGAAAAGGATAAGCTTCTCTGAAAAGATTGTCGCTTATCTTTGAAGAAGGATAAGCTTCTATAAAGGGATTGCCACTTATCTTTGAAGAAGGATAAGCTTCTCTGAAGAGATTTCCACTTATCGTTGAAGAAGGATAAGCTTCTATGAAGAGATTGCCACTTATCATTGAAGAAGGATAACCTTCTCTGAAGAGATTGCCACTTATCGTTGAAGAAGGATAAGCTTCTCTGAAGAGATTGCCATTTATCATTGAAGAAGAATAAGCTTCTCTAAAGAGATAGCCGCTTATCGTTGTTGAAGGATAAGCTTCTCTGAAGAGATTGCCACTTATCTTTGAAGAAGGATAAGCTTCTCTGAAGAGATTGCCACTTATCGTTGATTAAGGATAAGCTTCTCTGAAGAGATTGCCACTTATCGTTTAAGAAGGATAAGCTTCTCTGAAGAGATTTCCACTTATCGTTGAAGAAGGATAAGCTTCTATGAAGAGATTTCCACTTATCGTTGAAGAAGCATAAGCTTCTCTGAAGATATTGTAACGTATCATTGAAGAAGGATAAGCTTCTCTGAGGAGATTGCCACTTATCGTTGAAGAAGGATAAGCTTCTCTGAAGAGATTTCCACTTATCGCTGAAGAAGGATAAGTTTCTATGAAGAGATTGCCACTTATCGTTGAAGAAGCATAAGCTTCTCTGAAGATATTTCCACGTATCATTGAAGAAGGATAAGCTTCTCTGAAGAGATTGCCACTTATCGTTGAAGAAGGATAAGCTTCTCTGAAGAGATTGCCACTTATCGTTGAAGAAGGATAAGCTTCTATTAAGAGATTGCCACTTATCGTTGAAGAAGCATAAACTTCTCTGAAGATATTGCCACGTATCATTGAAGAATGATAAGCTTCTCTTAAGAGATTGTCACTTATCATTGAAGAAGGATCAGCTTCTCTGAAGAGATTGCCACTTATCGTTGAAGAAGGATAAGGTTCTCGGAAGAGATTGCCACTTATCGTTGAGGAAGTATAAGCTTCTCTAAAGAGATTTCAACTTAACATTGAAGAAGGATAAGTTTCTCTAAAGAGATTTCCACTTATAGTTGAGGAAGGATAAGCTTCTCTAAAGAGATTGCCACTTATCATTGAAGAAGGATAAGCTTCTCTGAAGAAATTTCCACTTATCGTTGAAGAAGGATAAGCTTCTCTGAAAAGATTGCCACTTATCGTTGAGGAAGGATAAGTTTCTCTGAAGAGATTGCCACTTATCGTTGAAGAAGTATAAGCTTCTCTGAAGAAATTGCAACTTATCGTTTAAGAAGGATAAGCTTCTATGAAGAGATTGCCACTTATCGTTGAAGAAAGATAAGCTTCTCTGAAGAGATTTCCACTTATCATTGAAGAAAGATAAGCTTCTCTGAAGAGATAGCCACTTATCGTTGAAAAGGATAAGCTTCTCTGAAAAGATTGTCGCTTATCTTTGAAGAAGGATAAGCTTCTATAAAGGGATTGCCACTTATCTTTGAAGAAGGATAAGCTTCTCTGAAGAGATTTCCACTTATCGTTGAAGAAGGATAAGCTTCTATGAAGAGATTGCCACTTATCATTGAAGAAGGATAACCTTCTCTGAAGAGATTGCCACTTATCGTTGAAGAAGGATAAGCTTCTCTGAAGAGATTGCCATTTATCATTGAAGAAGAATAAGCTTCTCTAAAGAGATAGCCGCTTATCGTTGTTGAAGGATAAGCTTCTCTGAAGAGATTGCCACTTATCTTTGAAGAAGGATAAGCTTCTCTGAAGAGATTGCCACTTATCGTTGATTAAGGATAAGCTTCTCTGAAGAGATTGCCACTTATCGTTTAAGAAGGATAAGCTTCTCTGAAGAGATTTCCACTTATCGTTGAAGAAGGATAAGCTTCTATGAAGAGATTTCCACTTATCGTTGAAGAAGCATAAGCTTCTCTGAAGATATTGTAACGTATCATTGAAGAAGGATAAGCTTCTCTGAGGAGATTGCCACTTATCGTTGAAGAAGGATAAGCTTCTCTGAAGAGATTTCCACTTATCGCTGAAGAAGGATAAGTTTCTATGAAGAGATTGCCACTTATCGTTGAAGAAGCATAAGCTTCTCTGAAGATATTTCCACGTATCATTGAAGAAGGATAAGCTTCTCTGAAGAGATTGCCACTTATCGTTGAAGAAGGATAAGCTTCTCTGAAGAGATTGCCACTTATCGTTGAAGAAGGATAAGCTTCTATTAAGAGATTGCCACTTATCGTTGAAGAAGCATAAGCTTCTCTGAAGATATTGCCACGTATCATTGAAGAATGATAAGCTTCTCTGAAGAGATTGTCACTTATCATTGAAGAAGGATCAACTTCTCTGAAGAGATTGCCACTTATCGTTGAAGAAGGATAAGCTTCTCGGAAGAGATTGCCACTTATCGTTGAGGAAGTATAAGCTTCTCTAAAGAGATTGCAACTTAACATTGAAGAAGGATAAGCTTCTCTAAAGAGATTGCCACTTATCGTTGAGGAAGGATAAGCTTCTCTAAAGAGATTGCCACTTATCGTTGAAGAAGGATAAGCTTCTCTGAAGAAATTGCCACTTATCGTTGAAGAAGGATAAGCTTCTCTGAAAAGATTGCCACTTATCGTTGAGGAAGGATAAGCTTCTCTGAAGAGATTGCCACTTATCGTTGAAGAAGGATAAGCTTCTATTAAGAGATTGCCACTTATCGTTGAAGAAGCATAAGCTTCTCTGAAGATATTGCCACGTATCATTGAAGAATGATAAGCTTCTCTGAAGAGATTGTCACTTATCATTGAAGAAGGATCAACTTCTCTGAAGAGATTGCCACTTATCGTTGAAGAAGGATAAGCTTCTCGGAAGAGATTGCCACTTATCGTTGAGGAAGTATAAGCTTCTCTAAAGAGATTGCAACTTAACATTGAAGAAGGATAAGCTTCTCTAAAGAGATTGCCACTTATCGTTGAGGAAGGATAAGCTTCTCTAAAGAGATTGCCACTTATCGTTGAAGAAGGATAAGCTTCTCTGAAGAAATTGCCACTTATCGTTGAAGAAGGATAAGCTTCTCTGAAAAGATTGCCACTTATCGTTGAGGAAGGATAAGCTTCTCTGAAGAGATTGCCACTTATCGTTGAAGAAGCATAAGCTTCTCTGAAGATATTGCCACGTATCATTGAAGAAGGATAAGCTTCTCTGAAGAGATTGCCACTTATTGTTGAAGAAGGATAAGCTTCTCTGAAGAGATTTCCACTTACCGTTGAAGAAGGATAAGTTTCTATGAAGAGATTGCCACTTATCGTTGAAGAAGCATAAGCTTCTATGAAGATATTGCCACGTATCATTGAAGAAGGATAAGCTCCTCTGAAGAGATTTCCACTTATCATTGAAGAAGGATAAGCTTCTCTGTAGAGATTGCCACTTATCGTTGAAGAAGGATAAGCTTCTCTGAAGAGATTTCCACTTATCGTTGAAGAAGGATAAGTTTCTATGAAGAGATTGCCACTTATCGTTGAAGAAGCATCAGCTTCTCTAAAGAGATTGCCACTTATCGTTGAAGAAGGATAAGCTTCTCTGAAGAGATTTCCACTTATTGTTGAAGAAGGATAAGTTTCTATGAAGATATTGCCACATATCGTTGAAGAAGTATAAGCTTCTCTGAAGAGATTGCCACTTATCGTTAAGGAAGGATAAGCTTCTCTAAAGAGATTGCCACTTATCGTTGAAGACGGATAAGCTTCTCTGTAGATATTGCCACTTATCGTTGAAGAAGGATAAGCTTCTCTGAAGAGATTGGCACTTATCGTTGAATAAGGATAAGCTACTCTGAAGAGATTGCCACTTATCGTTGAATAAGGATAAGCTTCTCTGAAGAGATTGCCACTTATCATTTAAGAAGGATAAGCTTCTCTGAAGAGATTTCCACTTATCGTTGAAGAAGGATAAGCTTCTATTAAGAGATTTCCACTTATCGTTGAAGAAGCATAAGCTTCTCTAAAGAGATTGCCACTTATCGTTGAAGAAGGATAAGCTTCTCTGAAGGGATTTCCACTTATTGTTGAAGAAGGATACGTTTCTATGAAGATATTGCCACATATCGTTGAAGAAGTATAAGCTTCTCTGAAGAGATTGCCACTTATCGTTAAGGAAGGATAAGCTTCTCTAAAGAGATTGCCACTTATCGTTGAAGACGGATAAGCTTCTCTGTAGATATTGCCACTTATCGTTGAAGAAGCATAAGCTTCTCTGAAGATATTGCCACGTATCATTGAAGAATGATAAGCTTCTCTGAAGAGATTGTCACTTATCATTGAAGAAGGATCAACTTCTCTGAAGAGATTGCCACTTATCGTTGAAGAAGGATAAGCTTCTCTGAAGAGATTGCCATTTATCATTGAAGAAGAATAAGCTTCTCTAAAGAGATAGCCGCTTATCGTTGTTGAAGGATAAGCTTCTCTGAAGAGATTGCCACTTATCTTTGAAGAAGGATAAGCTTCTCTGAAGAGATTGCCACTTATCGTTGATTAAGGATAAGCTTCTCTGAAGAGATTGCCACTTATCATTTAAGAAGGATAAGCTTCTCTGAAGAGATTTCCACTTATCGTTGAAGAAGGATAAGCTTCTATGAAGAGATTTCCACTTATCGTTGAAGAAGCATAAGCTTCTCTGAAGATATTGTAACGTATCATTGAAGAAGGATAAGCTTCTCTGAAGAGATTGCCACTTATCGTTGAAGAAGGATAAGCTTCTCTGAAGAGATTTCCACTTATCGTTGAAGAAGGATAAGTTTCTATGAAGAGATTGCCACTTATCGTTGAAGAAGCATAAGCTTCTCTGAAGATATTTCCACGTATCATTGAAGAAGGATAAGCTTCTCTAAAGAGATTGCCACTTATCGTTGAAGAAGGATAAGCTTCTCTGAAGAGATTGCCACTTATCGTTGAAGAAGGATAAGCTTCTTTTAAGAGATTGCCACTTATCGTTGAAGAAGCATAAGCTTCTCTGAAGATATTGCCACGTATCATTGAAGAATGATAAGCTTCTCTGAAGAGATTGTCACTTATCATTGAAGAAGGATCAGCTTCTCTGAAGAGATTGCCACTTATCGTTGAAGAAGGATAAGCTTCTCGGAAGAGATTGCCACTTATTGTTGAGGAAGTATAAGCTTCTCTAAAGAGATTGCAACTTAACATTGAAGAAGGATAAGCTTCTCTAAAGAGATCGCCACTTATCGTTGAGGAAGGATAAGCTTCTCTAAAGAGATTGCCACTTATCAGTGAAGAAGGATAAGCTTCTCTGAAGAAATTGCCACTTATCATTGAAGAAGGATAAGCTTCTCTGAAAAGATTGCCACTTATCGTTGAGGAAGGATAAGCTTCTCTGAAGAGATTGCCACTTATTGTTGAAGAAGCATAAGCTTCTATGAAGATATTGCCACGTATCATTGAAGAAGGATAAGCTTCTCTGAAGAGATTGCCACTTATTGTTGAAGAAGGATAAGCTTCTCTGAAGAGATTTCCACTTATCGTTGAAGAAGGATAAGTTTCTATGAAGAGATTGCCACTTATCATTGAAGAAGCATAAGCTTCTCTGAAGATATTGCCACGTATCATTGAAGAAGGATAAGCTCCTCTGAAGAGATTTCCACTTATCGTTGAAGAAGGATAAGCTTCTCTAAAGAGATTGCCACTTATCGTTGAAGAAGGATAAGCTTCTCTGAAGAGATTTCCACTTATCGTTGAAGAAGGATAAGTTTTTATGAAGAGATTGCCACTTATCGTTGAAGAAGCATCAGCTTCTCTAAAGAGATTTCCACTTATCGTTGAAGAAGGATAAGCTTCTCTGTAGAGATTGCCACTTATCGTTGAAGAAGGATAAGCTTCTCTGAAGAGATTTCCACTTATCGTTGAAGAAGGATAAGTTTCTATGAAGAGATTGCCACTTATCGTTGAAGAAGCATCAGCTTCTCTAAAGAGATTGCCACTTATCGTTGAAGAAGGATAAGATTCTCTGAAGAGATTTCCACTTATTGTTGAAGAAGGATAAGTTTCTATGAAGATATTGCCACTTATCGTTGAAGAAGTATAAGCTTCTCTGAAGAGATTGCCACGTATCGTTGAGGAAGGATAAGCTTCTCTAAAGAGATTGCCACTTATCGTTGAAGACGGATAAGCTTCTCTGTAGATATTGCCACTTATCGTTGAAGAAGGATAAGCTTCTCTGAAGAGATTGGCACTTATCGTTGAAGAAGGATAAGCTACTCTGAAGATTTTGCCACTTATCGTTGAATAAGGATAAGCTTCTCTGAAGAGATTGCCACTTATCATTTAAGAAGGATAAGCTTCTCTGAAGAGATTTCCACTTATCGTTGAAGAAGGATAAGCTTCTATTAAGAGATTTCCACTTATCGTTGAAGAAGCATAAGCTTCTCTGAAGAGATTGCCATTTATCATTGAAGAAGAATAAGCTTCTCTAAAGAGATAGCCGCTTATCGTTGTTGAAGGATAAGCTTCTCTGAAGAGATTGCCACTTATCTTTGAAGAAGGATAAGCTTCTCTGAAGAGATTGCCACTTATCGTTGATTAAGGATAAGCTTCTCTGAAGAGATTGCCACTTATCATTTAAGAAGGATAAGCTTCTCTGAAGAGATTTCCACTTATCGTTGAAGAAGGATAAGCTTCTATGAAGAGATTTCCACTTATCGTTGAAGAAGCATAAGCTTCTCTGAAGATATTGTAACGTATCATTGAAGAAGGATAAGCTTCTCTGAAGAGATTGCCACTTATCGTTGAAGAAGGATAAGCTTCTCTGAAGAGATTTCCACTTATCGTTGAAGAAGGATAAATTTCTATGAAGAGATTGCCACTTATCGTTGAAGAAGCATAAGCTTCTCTGAAGATATTTCCACGTATCATTGAAGAAGGATAAGCTTCTCTAAAGAGATTGCCACTTATCGTTGAAGAAGGATAAGCTTCTCTGAAGAGATTGCCACTTATCGTTGAAGAAGGATAAGCTTCTTTTAAGAGATTGCCACTTATCGTTGAAGAAGCATAAGCTTCTCTGAAGATATTGCCACGTATCATTGAAGAATGATAAGCTTCTCTGAAGAGATTGTCACTTATCATTGAAGAAGGATCAGCTTCTCTGAAGAGATTGCCACTTATCGTTGAAGAAGGATAAGCTTCTCGGAAGAGATTGCCACTTATCGTTGAGGAAGTATAAGCTTCTCTAAAGAGATTGCAACTTAACATTGAAGAAGGATAAGCTTCTCTAAAGAGATCGCCACTTATCGTTGAGGAAGGATAAGCTTCTCTAAAGAGATTGCCACTTATCGGTGAAGAAGGATAAGCTTCTCTGAAGAAATTGCCACTTATCATTGAAGAAGGATAAGCTTCTCTGAAAAGATTGCCACTTATCGTTGAGGAAGGATAAGCTTCTCTGAAGAGATTGCCACTTATTGTTGAAGAAGCATAAGCTTCTATGAAGATATTGCCACGTATCATTGAAGAAGGATAAGCTTCTCTGAAGAGATTGCCACTTATTGTTGAAGAAGGATAAGCTTCTCTGAAGAGATTTCCACTTATCGTTGAAGAAGGATAAGTTTCTATGAAGAGATTGCCACTTATCATTGAAGAAGCATAAGCTTCTCTGAAGATATTGCCACGTATCATTGAAGAAGGATAAGCTCCTCTGAAGAGATTTCCACTTATCGTTGAAGAAGGATAAGCTTCTCTAAAGAGATTGCCACTTATCGTTGAAGAAGGATAAGCTTCTCTGAAGAGATTTCCACTTATCGTTGAAGAAGGATAAGTTTCTATGAAGAGATTGCCACTTATCGTTGAAGAAGCATCAGCTTCTCTAAAGAGATTTCCACTTATCGTTGAAGAAGGATAAGCTTCTCTGTAGAGATTGCCACTTATCGTTGAAGAAGGATAAGCTTCTCTGAAGAGATTTCCACTTATCGTTGAAGAAGGATAAGTTTCTATGAAGAGATTGCCACTTATCGTTGAAGAAGCATCAGCTTCTCTAAAGAGATTGCCACTTATCGTTGAAGAAGGATAAGATTCTCTGAAGAGATTTCCACTTATTGTTGAAGAAGGATAAGTTTCTATGAAGATATTGCCACTTATCGTTGAAGAAGTATAAGCTTCTCTGAAGAGATTGCCACGTATCGTTGAGGAAGGATAAGCTTCTCTAAAGAGATTGCCACTTATCGTTGAAGACGGATAAGCTTCTCTGTAGATATTGCCACTTATCGTTGAAGAAGGATAAGCTTCTCTGAAGAGATTGGCACTTATCGTTGAAGAAGGATAAGCTACTCTGAAGATTTTGCCACTTATCGTTGAATAAGGATAAGCTTCTCTGAAGAGATTGCCACTTATCATTTAAGAAGGATAAGCTTCTCTGAAGAGATTTCCACTTATCGTTGAAGAAGGATAAGCTTCTATTAAGAGATTTCCACTTATCGTTGAAGAAGCATAAGCTTCTCTGAAGAGATTGCCATTTATCATTGAAGAAGAATAAGCTTCTCTAAAGAGATAGCCGCTTATCGTTGTTGAAGGATAAGCTTCTCTGAAGAGATTGCCACTTATCTTTGAAGAAGGATAAGCTTCTCTGAAGAGATTGCCACTTATCGTTGATTAAGGATAAGCTTCTTTGAAGAGATTGCCACTTATCGTTTAAGAAGGATAAGCTTCTCTGAAGAGATTTCCGCTTATCGTTGAAGAAGGATAAGCTTCTATGAAGAGATTTCCACTTATCGTTGAAGAAGCATAAGCTTCTCTGAAGATATTGTAACGTATCATTGAAGAAGGATAAGCTTCTCTGAAGAGATTGCCACTTATCGTTGAAGAAGGATATGCTTCTCTGAAGAGATTTCCACTTATCGTTGAAGAAGGATAAGTTTCTATGAAGAGATTGCCACTTATCGTTGAAGAAGCATAAGCTTCTCTGAAGATATTTCCACGTATCATTGAAGAAGGATAAGCTTCTCTGAAGAGATTGCCACTTATCGTTGAAGAAGGATAAGCTTCTCTGAAGAGATTGCCACTTATCGTTGAAGAAGGATAAGCTTCTATTAAGAGATTGCCACTTATCGTTGAAGAAGCATAAGCTTCTCTGAAGATATTGCCACGTATCATTGAATAATGATAAGCTTCTCTGAAGAGATTGTCACTTATCATTGAAGAAGGATCAGCTTCTCTGAAGAGATTGCCACTTATCGTTGAAGAAGGATAAGCTTCTCGGAAGAGATTGCCACTTATCGTTGAGGAAGTATAAGCTTCTCTAAAGAGATTGCAACTTAGCATTGAAGAAGGATAAGCTTCTCTAAAGGGATCGCCACTTATCGTTGAGGAAGGATAAACTTCTCTAAAGAGATTGCCACTTATCGTTGAAGAAGGATAAGCTTCTCTGAAGAAATTGCCACTTATCATTGAAGAAGCATAAGCTTCTCTGAAAAGATTGCCACTTATCGTTGAGGAAGGATAAGCTTCTCTGAAGAGATTGCCACTTATCGTTGAAGAAGCATAAGCTTCTCTGAAGATATTGCCACATATCATTGAAGAAGGATAAGCTTCTCTGAAGAGATTGCCACTTATTGTTGAAGAAGGATAAGCTTCTCTGAAGAGATTTCCACTTATCGTTGAAGAAGGATAAGTTTCTATGAAGAGATTGCCACTTATCGTTGAAGAAGCATCAGCTTCTCTAAAGAGATTGCCACTTATCGTTGAAGAAGGATAAGCTTCTCTGAAGAGCTTTCCACTTATTTTTGAAGAAGGATACGTTTCTATGAAGATATTGCCACTTATCGTTGAAGAAGTATAAGCTTCTATGAAGAGATTGCCACTTATCGTTGAGGAAGGATAAGCTTCTCTAAAGAGTTTGCCACTTATCGTTGAAGACGGATAAGCATCTCTGTAGATATTGCGACTTATCGTTGAAGAAGGATAAGCTTCTCTGAAGAGATTGGCACTTATCGTTGAAGAAGGATAAGCTACTCTGAAGAGATTGCCACTTATCGTTGAATAAGGATAAGCTTCTCTGAAGAGATTGCCACTTATCATTTAAGAAGGATAAGCTTCTCTGAAGAGATTTCCACTTATCGTTGAAGAAGGATAAGCTTCTATTAAGAGATTTCCACTTATCGTTGAAGAAGCATAAGCTTCTCTGAAGATATTGCCACGTATCATTGAAGAATGATAAGCTTCTCTGAAGAGATTGTCACTTATCATTGAAGAAGGATCAACTTCTCTGAAGAGATTGCCACTTATTGTTGAAGAAGGATAAGCTTCTCTGAAGAGATTGCCATTTTTCATTGAAGAAGAATAAGCTTCTCTAAAGAGATAGCCGTTTATCATTGTTGAAGGATAAGCTTCTCTGAAGAGATTGCCACTTATCTTTGAAGAAGGATAAGCTTCTCTGAAGAGATTGCCACTTATCGTTGATTAAGGATAAGCTTCTCTGAAGAGATTGCCACTTATCGTTTAAGAAGGATAAGCTTCTCTGAAGAGATTTCCACTTATCGTTGAAGAAGGATAAGCTTCTATGAAGAGATTGCCACTTATTGTTGAAGAAGCATAAGCTGCTCTGAAGATATTGCCACGTATCATTGAAGAAGGATAAGCTTCTCTGAAGAGATTGCCACTAATCGTTGAAGAAGGATAAGCTTCTCTGAAGAGATTGCCACTTATCGTTGAAGAAGGATAAGCTTCTATTAAGAGATTGCCACTTATCGTTGAAGAAGCATAAGCTTCTCTGAAGATATTGCCATGTATCATTGAAGAATGATAAGCTTCTCTGAAGAGATTGTCACTTATCATTGAAGAAGTATCAGCTTCTCTGAAGAGATTGCCACTTATCGTTGAAGAAGGATAAGCTTCTCGGAAGAGATTGCCACTTATCGTTGAGGAAGTATAAGCTTCTCTAAAGAGATTGCAACTTAACATTGAAGAAGGATAAGCTTCTCTAAAGAGATTGCCACTTATAGTTGACGAAGGATAAGCTTCTCTAAAGAGATTGCCACTTATCGTTGAAGAAGGATAAGCTTCTCTGAAGAAATTTCCACTTATCGTTGAAGAAGGATAAGCTTCTCTGAAAAGATTGCCACTTATCGTTGAGGAAGGATAAGCTTCTCTGAAGAGATTGCCACTTATCGTTGAAGAAGTATAAGCTTCTCTGAAGAGATTGCCACTTATCGTTGAAGAAGGATAAGCTTCTCTGAAGAGATTGCCACTTATCGTTGAAGAAAGATAAGCTTCTCTGAAGAGATATCCACTTATCATTGAAGAAAGATAAGCTTCTCTGAAGAGATAGCCACTTATCGTTGAAAAGGATAAGCTTCTCTGAAAAGATTGTCGCTTATCTTTGAAGAAGGATAAGCTTCTATAAAGGGATTGCCACTTATCTTTGAAGAAGGATAAGCTTCTCTGAAGAGATTTCCACTTATCGTTGAAGAAGGATAAGCTTCTATGAAGAGATTTCCACTTATCATTGAAGAAGCATAAGCTTCTCTGAAGATATTGCCACGTATCATTGAAGAAGGATAAGCTCCTCTGAAGAGATTTCCACTTATCGTTGAAGAAGGATAAGCTTCTCTGAAGAGATTGCCACTTATCGTTGAAGAAGGATAAGCTTCTCTGAAGAGATTTCCACTTATCGTTGAAGAAGGATAAGTTTCTATGAAGAGATTGCCACTTATCGTTGAAGAAGCATCAGCTTCTCTAAAGAGATTGCCACTTATCGTTGAAGAAGGATAAGCTTCTCTGAAGAGATTTCCACTTATCGTTGAAGAAGGATAAGTTTCTATGAAGATATTGCCACTTATCGTTGAAGAAGTATAAGCTTCTCTGAAGAGATTGCCACTTATCGTTGAGGAAGGATAAGCTTCTCTAAAGAGATTGCCACTTATCGTTGAAGACGGATAAGCTTCTCTGTAGATATTGCCACTTATCGTTGAAGAAGGATAAGCTTCTCTGAAGAGATTGGCACTTATCGTTGAAGAAAGATAAGCTTCTCTGAAGAGATATCCACTTATCATTGAAGAAAGATAAGCTTCTCTGAAGAGATAGCCACTTATCGTTGAAAAGGATAAGCTTCTCTGAAAAGATTGTCGCTTATCTTTGAAGAAGGATAAGCTTCTATAAAGGGATTGCCACTTATCTTTGAAGAAGGATAAGCTTCTCTGAAGAGATTTCCACGTATCATTGAAGAATGATAAGCTTCTCTGAAGAGATTGTCACTTATCATTGAAGAAGGATCAACTTCTCTGAAGAGATTGCCACTTATCGTTGAAGAAGGATAAGCTTCTCTGAAGAGATTTCCATTTATCATTGAAGAAGAATAAGATTCTCTAAAGAGATAGCCGCTTATCGTTGTTGAAGGATAAGCTTCTCTGAAGAGATTGCCACTTATCTTTGAAGAAGGATAAGCTTCTCTGAAGAGATTGCCATTATCGTTGATTAAGTATAAGCTTCTCTGAAGAGATTGCCACTTATCGTTTAAGAAGGATAAGCTTCTCTGAAGAGATTTCCACTAATCGTTGAAGAAGGATAAGCTTCTATGAAGATATTGCCACTTATCGTTGAAGAAGCATAAGCTTCTCTGAAGATATTGTAACGTATCATTGAAGAAGGATAAGCTTCTCTGAAGAGATTTCCACTTATCGTTGAAGAAGGATAAGCTTCTCTGAAGAGATTTCCACTTATCGTTGAAGAAGGATAAGTTTCTATGAAGAGATTGCCACTTATCGTTGAAGAAGCATAAGCTTCTCTGAAGATATTTCCACGTATCATTGAAGAAGGATAAGCTTCTCTGAAGAGATTGCCACTTATCGTTGAAGAAGGATAAGCTTCTATTAAGAGATTGCCACTTATCGTTGAAGAAGCATAAGCTTCTCTGAAGATATTGCCATGTATCATTGAAGAATGATAAGCTTCTCTGAAGAGATTGTCACTTATCATTGAAGAAGGATCAGCTTCTCTGAAGAGATTGCCACTTATCGTTGAAGAAGGATAAGCTTCTCGGAAGAGATTGCCACTTATCGTTGAGGAAGTATAAGCTTCTCTAAAGAGATTGCAACTTAACATTGAAGAAGGATAAGCTTCTCTAAAGAGATTGCCACTTATAGTTGACGAAGGATAAGCTTCTCTAAAGAGATTGCCACTTATCGTTGAAGAAGGATAAGCTTCTCTGAAGAAATTTCCACTTATCGTTGAAGAAGGATAAGCTTCTCTGAAAAGATTGCCACTTATCGTTGAGGAAGGATAAGCTTCTCTGAAGAGATTGCCACTTATCGTTGAAGAAGTATAAGCTTCTCTGAAGAGATTGCCACTTATCGTTGAAGAAGGATAAGCTTCTCTGAAGAGATTGCCACTTATCGTTGAAGAAAGATAAGCTTCTCTGAAGAGATATCCACTTATCATTGAAGAAAGATAAGCTTCTCTGAAGAGATAGCCACTTATCGTTGAAAAGGATAAGCTTCTCTGAAAAGATTGTCGCTTATCTTTGAAGAAGGATAAGCTTCTATAAAGGGATTGCCACTTATCTTTGAAGAAGGATAAGCTTCTCTGAAGAGATTTCCACTTATCGTTGAAGAAGGATAAGCTTCTATGAAGAGATTTCCACTTATCATTGAAGAAGCATAAGCTTCTCTGAAGATATTGCCACGTATCATTGAAGAAGGATAAGCTCCTCTGAAGAGATTTCCACTTATCGTTGAAGAAGGATAAGCTTCTCTGAAGAGATTGCCACTTATCGTTGAAGAAGGATAAGCTTCTCTGAAGAGATTTCCACTTATCGTTGAAGAAGGATAAGTTTCTATGAAGAGATTGCCACTTATCGTTGAAGAAGCATCAGCTTCTCTAAAGAGATTGCCACTTATCGTTGAAGAAGGATAAGCTTCTCTGAAGAGATTTCCACTTATCGTTGAAGAAGGATAAGTTTCTATGAAGATATTGCCACTTATCGTTGAAGAAGTATAAGCTTCTCTGAAGAGATTGCCACTTATTGTTGAGGAAGGATAAGCTTCTCTAAAGATATTGCCACTTATCGTTGAAGACGGATAAGCTTCTCTGTAGATATTGCCACTTATCGTTGAAGAAGGATAAGCTTCTCTGAAGAGATTGGCACTTATCGTTGAAGAAAGATAAGCTTCTCTGAAGAGATATCCACTTATCATTGAAGAAAGATAAGCTTCTCTGAAGAGATAGCCACTTATCGTTGAAAAGGATAAGCTTCTCTGAAAAGATTGTCGCTTATCTTTGAAGAAGGATAAGCTTCTATAAAGGGATTGCCACTTATCTTTGAAGAAGGATAAGCTTCTCTGAAGAGATTTCCACGTATCATTGAAGAATGATAAGCTTCTCTGAAGAGATTGTCACTTATCATTGAAGAAGGATCAACTTCTCTGAAGAGATTGCCACTTATCGTTGAAGAAGGATAAGATTCTCTAAAGAGATAGCCGCTTATCGTTGTTGAAGGATAAGCTTCTCTGAAGAGATTGCCACTTATCTTTGAAGAAGGATAAGCTTCTCTGAAGAGATTGCCACTTATCGTTGATTAAGTATAAGCTTCTCTGAAGAGATTGCCACTTATCGTTTAAGAAGGATAAGCTTCTCTGAAGAGATTTCCACTAATCGTTGAAGAAGGATAATCTTCTATGAAGATATTGCCACTTATCGTTGAAGAAGCATAAGCTTCTCTGAAGATATTGTAACGTATCATTGAAGAAGGATAAGCTTCTCTGAAGAGATTTCCACTTATCGTTGAAGAAGGATAAGCTTCTCTGAAGAGATTTCCACTTATCGTTGAAGAAGGATAAGTTTCTATGAAGAGATTGCCACTTATCGTTGAAGAAGCATAAGCTTCTCTGAAGATATTTCCACGTATCATTGAAGAAGGATAAGCTTCTCTGAAGAGATTGCCACTTATCGTTGAAGAAGGATAAGCTTCTCGGAAGAGATTGCCACTTATCGTTGAGGAAGTATAAGCTTCTCTAAAGAGATTGCAACTTAACATTGAAGAAGGATAAGCTTCTCTAAAGAGATTGCCACTTATAGTTGACGAAGGATAAGCTTCTCTAAAGAGATTGCCACTTATCGTTGAAGAAGGATAAGCTTCTCTGAAGAAATTTCCACTTATCGTTGAAGAAGGATAAGCTTCTCTGAAAAGATTGCCACTTATCGTTGAGGAAGGATAAGCTTCTCTGAAGAGATTGCCACTTATCGTTGAAGAAGTATAAGCTTCTCTGAAGAGATTGCCACTTATCGTTGAAGAAGGATAAGCTTCTCTGAAGAGATTGCCACTTATCGTTGAAGAAAGATAAGCTTCTCTGAAGAGATATCCACTTATCATTGAAGAAAGATAAGCTTCTCTGAAGAGATAGCCACTTATCGTTGAAAAGGATAAGCTTCTCTGAAAAGATTGTCGCTTATCTTTGAAGAAGGATAAGCTTCTATAAAGGGATTGCCACTTATCTTTGAAGAAGGATAAGCTTCTCTGAAGAGATTTCCACTTATCGTTGAAGAAGGATAAGCTTCTATGAAGAGATTTCCACTTATCGTTGAAGACGGATAAGCTTCTCTGTAGATATTGCCACTTATCGTTGAAGAAGGATAAGCTTCTCTGAAGAGATTGGCACTTATCGTTGAAGAAAGATAAGCTTCTCTGAAGAGATATCCACTTATCATTGAAGAAAGATAAGCTTCTCTGAAGAGATAGCCACTTATCGTTGAAAAGGATAAGCTTCTCTGAAAAGATTGTCGCTTATCTTTGAAGAAGGATAAGCTTCTATAAAGGGATTGCCACTTATATTTGAAGAAGGATAAGCTTCTCTGAAGAGATTTCCACGTATCATTGAAGAATGATAAGCTTCTCTGAAGAGATTGTCACTTATCATTGAAGAAGGATCAACTTCTCTGAAGAGATTGCCACTTATCGTTGAAGAAGGATAAGCTTCTCTGAAGAGATTTCCATTTATCATTGAAGAAGAATAAGCTTCTCTAAAGAGATAGCCGCTTATCGTTGTTGAAGGATAAGCTTCTCTGAAGAGATTGCCACTTATCTTTGAAGAAGGATAAGCTTCTCTGAAGAGATTGCCACTTATCGTTGATTAAGTATAAGCTTCTCTGAAGAGATTTCCACTTATCGTTTAAGAAGGATAAGCTTCTCTGAAGAGATTTCCACTAATCGTTGAAGAAGGATAAGCTTCTATGAAGATATTGCCACTTATCGTTGAAGAAGCATAAGCTTCTCTGAAGATATTGTAACGTATCATTGAAGAAGGATAAGCTTCTATGAAGAGATTTCCACTTATCGTTGAAGAAGGATAAGCTTCTCTGAAGAGATTTCCACTTATCGTTGAAGAAGGATAAGTTTCTATGAAGAGATTGCCACTTATCGTTGAAGAAGCATAAGCTTCTCTGAAGATATTTCCACGTATCATTGAAGAAGGATAAGCTTCTCTGAAGAGATTGCCACTTATCGTTGAAGAAGGATAAGCTTCTCTGAAGAGATTGCCACTTATCGTTGAAGAAGGATAAGCTTCTATTAAGAGATTGCCACTTATCGTTGAAGAAGCATAAGCTTCTCTGAAGATATTGCCACGTATCATTGAATAATGATAAGCTTCTCTGAAGAGATTGTCACTTATCATTGAAGAAGGATCAGCTTCTCTGAAGAGATTGCCACTTATCGTTGAAGAAGGATAAGCTTCTATTAAGAGATTGCCACTTATCATTGAAGAAGCATAAGCTTCTCTGAAGATATTGCCACGTATCATTGAAGAATGATAAGCTTCTCTGAAGAGATTGTCACTTATCATTGAAGAAGGATCAGCTTCTCTGAAGTGATTGCCACTTATCGTTGAAGAAGGATAAGCTTCTCGGAAGAGATTGCCACTTATCGTTGAGGAAGTATAAGCTTCTCTAAAGAGATTGCAACTTAACATTGAAGAAGGATAAGCTTCTCTAAAGAGATTGCCACTTATAGTTGAGGAAGGATAAGCTTCTCTAAAGAGATTGCCGCTTATCGTTGAAGAAGGATAAGCTTCTCTGAAGAAATTTCCACTTATCGTTGAAGAAGGATAAGCTTCTCTGAAAAGATTGCCACTTATCGTTGAGGAAGGATAAGCTTCTCTGAAGAGATTGCCACTTATCGTTGAAGAAGTATAAGCTTCTCTGAAGAGATTGCCACTTATCGTTGAAGAAGGATAAGCTTCTCTGAAGAGATTGCCACTTATCGTTGAAGAAAGATAAGCTTCTCTGAAGAGATTTCCACTTATCATTGAAGAAAGATAAGCTTCTCTGAAGAGATAGCCACTTATCGTTGAAAAGGATAAGCTTCTCTGAAAAGATTGTCGCTTATCTTTGAATAAGGATAAGCTTCTATAAAGGGATTGCCACTTATCTTTGAAGAAGGATAAGCTTCTCTGAAGAGATTTCCACTTATCGTTGAAGAAGGATAAGCTTCTATGAAGAGATTGCCACTTATCATTGAAGAAGGATAAGCTTCTCTGAAGAGATTGCCACTTATCGTTGAAGAAGGATAAGCTTCTCTGAAGAGATTGCCATTTATCATTGAAGAAGAATAAGCTTCTCTAAAGAGATAGCCGCTTATCGTTGTTGAAGGATAAGCTTCTCTGAAGAGATTGCCACTTATCTTTGAAGAAGGATAAGCTTCTCTGAAGAGATTGCCACTTATCGTTGATTAAGGATAAGCTTCTCTGAAGAGATTGCCACTTATCGTTTAAGAAGGATAAGCTTCTCTGAAGAGATTTCCACTTATCGTTGAAGAAGGATAAGCTTCTATGAAGAGATTGCCACTTATCGTTGAAGAAGCATAAGCTTCTCTGAAGATATTGTAACGTATCATTGAAGAAGGATAAACTTCTCTGAAGAGATTGCCACTTATCGTTGAAGAAGGATAAGCTTCTCTGAAGAGATTGCCACTTATCGTTGAAGAAGGATAAGCTTCTATTAAGAGATTGCCACTTATCATTGAAGAAGCATAAGCTTCTCTGAAGATATTGCCACGTATCATTGAAGAATGATAAGCTTCTCTGAATAGATTGTCACTTATCATTGAAGAAGGATCAGCTTCTCTGAAGTGATTGCCACTTATCGTTGAAGAAGGATAAGCTTCTCGGAAGAGATTGCCACTTATCGTTGAGGAAGTATAAGCTTCTCTAAAGAGATTGCAACTTAACATTGAAGAAGGATAAGCTTCTCTAAAGAGATTGCCACTTATAGTTGAGGAAGGATAAGCTTCTCTAAAGAGATTGCCACTTATCGTTGAGGAAGGATAAGCTTCTTTGAAGAGATTGCCACTTATCGTTGAAGAAGTATAAGCTTCTCTGAAGAGATTGCCACTTATCGTTGAAGAAGGATAAGCTTCTCTGAATAGATTGCCACTTATCGTTGAAGAAAGATAAGCTTCTCTGAAGAGATTTCCACTTATCATTGAAGAAAGATAAGCTTCTCTGAAGAGATAGCCACTTATCGTTGAAAAGGATAAGCTTCTCTGAAAAGATTGTCGCTTATCTTTGAAGAAGGATAAGCTTCTATAAAGGGATTGCCACTTATCTTTGAAGAAGGATAAGCTTCTCTGAAGAGATTTCCACTTATCGTTGAAGAAGGATAAGCTTCTATAAAGAGATTGCCACTTATCATTGAAGAAGGATAAGCTTCTCTGAAGAGATTGCCATTTATCATTGAAGAAGAATAAGCTTCTCTAAAGAGATAGCCGCTTATCGTTGTTGAAGGATAAGCTTCTCTGAAGAGATTGCCACTTATCTTTGAAGAAGGATAAGCTTCTCTGAAGAGATTGCCACTTATCGTTGATTAAGGATAAGCTTCTCTGAAGAGATTGCCACTTATCGTTTAAGAAGGATAAGCTTCTCTGAAGAGATTTCCACTTATCGTTGAAGAAGGATAAGTTTCTATGAAGAGATTGCCACTTATCGTTGAAGAAGCATCAGCTTCTCTAAAGAGATTGCCACTTATCGTTGAAGAAGGATAAGCTTCTCTAAAGAGATTTCCACTTATCGTTGAAGAAGGATAAGTTTCTATGAAGATATTGCCACTTATCGTTGAAGAAGTATAAGCTTCTCTGAAGAGATTGCCACTTATCGTTGAGGAAGGATAAGCTTCTCTAAAGAGATTGCCACTTATCGTTGAAGACAGATAAGCTTCTCTGTAGATATTGCCACTTATCGTTGAAGAAGGATAAGCTTCTCTGAAGAGATTGGCACTTATCGTTGAAGAAGGATAAGCTACTCTGAAGAGATTGCCACTTATCGTTGAATAAGGATAAGCTTCTCTGAAGAGATTGCCACTTATCATTTAAGAAGGATAAGCTTCTCTGAAGAGATTTCCACTTATCGTTGAAGAAGGATAAGCTTCTATTAAGAGATTTCCACTTATCGTTGAAGAAGCATAAGCTTCTCTGAAGATATTGCCACGTATCATTGAAGAATGATAAGCTTCTCTGAAGAGATTGTCACTTATCATTGAAGAAGGATCAACTTCTCTGAAGAGATTGCCACTTATCGTTGAAGAAGGATAAGCTTCTCTGAAGAGATTGCCATTTATCATTGAAGAAGAATAAGCTTCTCTAAAGAGATAGCCGCTTATCGTTGTTGAAGGATAAGCTTCTCTGAAGAGATTGCCACTTATCTTTGAAGAAGGATAAGCTTCTCTGAAGAGATTGCCACTTATCGTTGATTAAGTATAAGCTTCTCTGAAGAGATTGCCACTTATCATTTAAGAAGGATAAGCTTCTCTGAAGAGATTTCCACTTATCGTTGAAGAAGGATAAGCTTCTATGAAGATATTGCCACTTATCGTTGAAGAAGCATAAGCTTCTCTGAAGATATTGTAACGTATCATTGAAGAAGGATAAGCTTCTCTGAAGAGATTTCCACTTATCGTTGAAGAAGGATAAGCTTCTCTGAAGAGATTTCCACTTATCGTTGAAGAAGGATAAGTTTCTATGAAGGGATTGCCACTTATCGTTGAAGAAGCATAAGCTTCTCTGAAGATATTGCCACGTATCATTGAAGAAGGATAAGCTTCTCTGAAGAGATTGCCACTTATCGTTGAAGAAGGATAAGCTTCTCTGAAGAGATTTCCACTTATCGTTGAAGAAGGATAAGTTTCTATGAAGAGATTGCCACTTATCGTTGAAGAAGCATAAGCTTCTCTGAAGATATTGTCACGTATCATTGAAGAAGGATAAGCTTCTCTGAAGAGATTTCCACTTATCGTTGAAGAAGGATAAGCTTCTCTAAAGAGATTGCCACTTATCGTTGAAGAAGGATAAGCTTCTATTAAGAGATTGCCACTTATCATTGAAGAAGCATAAGCTTCTCTGAAGATATTGCCACGTATCATTGAAGAATGATAAGCTTCTCTGAAGAGATTGTCACTTATCATTGAAGAAGGATCAGCTTCTCTGAAGTGATTGCCACTTATCGTTGAAGAAGGATAAGCTTCTCGGAAGAGATTGCCACTTATCGTTGAGGAAGTATAAGCTTCTCTAAAGAGATTGCAACTTAACATTGAAGAAGGATAAGCTTCTCTAAAGAGATTGCCACTTATAGTTGAGGAAGGATAAGCTTCTCTAAAGAGATTGCCACTTATCGTTGAAGAAGGATAAGCTTCTCTGAAGAAATTTCCACTTATCGTTGAAGAAGGATAAGCTTCTCTGAAAAGATTGCCACTTATCGTTGAGGAAGGATAAGCTTCTCTGAAGAGATTGCCACTTATCTTTGAAGAAGTATAAGCTTCTCTGAAGAGATTGCCACTTATCGTTGAAGAAGGATAAGCTTCTCTGAAGAGATTGCCACTTATCGTTGAAGAAAGATAAGCTTCTCTGAAGAGATTTCCACTTATCATTGAAGAAAGATAAGCTTCTCTGAAGAGATAGCCACTTATCGTTGAAAAGGATAAGCTTCTCTGAAAAGATTGTCGCTTATCTTTGAATAAGGATAAGCTTCTATAAAGGGATTGCCACTTATTTTTGAAGAAGGATAAGCTTCTCTGAAGAGATTTCCACTTATCGTTGAAGAAGGATAAGCTTCTATGAAGAGATTGCCACTTATCATTGAAGAAGGATAAGCTTCTCTGAAGAGATTGCCACTTATCGTTGAAGAAGGATAAGCTTCTCTGAAGAGATTGCCATTTATCATTGAAGAAGAATAAGCTTCTCTAAAGAGATAGCCGCTTATCGTTGTTGAAGGATAAACTTCTCTGAAGAGATTGCCACTTATCTTTGAAGAAGGATAAGCTTCTCTGAAGAGATTGCCACTTATCGTTGATTAAGGATAAGCTTCTCTGAAGAGATTGCCACTTATCGTTTAAGAAGGATAAGCTTCACTGAAGAGATTTCCACTTATCGTTGAAGAAGGATAAGCTTCTATGAAGAGATTGCCACTTATCGTTGAAGAAGCATAAGCTTCTCTGAAGATATTGTAACGTATCATTGAAGAAGGATAAACTTCTCTGAAGAGATTGCCACTTATCGTTGAACAAGGATAAGCTTCTCTGAAGAGATTTCCACTTATCGTTGAAGAAGGATACGTTTCTATGAAGAGATTGCCACTTATCGTTGAAGAAGCATAAGCTTCTCTGAAGATATTTTCACGTATCATTGAAGAAGGATAAGCTTCTCTGAAGAGATTGCCACTTATCGTTGAAGAAGGATAAGCTTCTCTGAAGAGATTGCCACTTATCGTTGAAGAAGGATAAGCTTCTATTAAGAGATTGCCACTTATCGTTGAAGAAGCATAAGCTTCTCTGAAGATATTGCCACGTATCATTGAAGAATGATAAGCTTCTCTGAAGAGATTGTCACTTATCATTGAAGAAGGATCAGCTTCTCTGAAGAGATTGCCACTTATCGTTGAAGAAGGATAAGCTTCTCGGAAGAGATTGCCACTTATCGTTGAGGAAGTATAAGCTTCTCTAAAGAGATTGCAACTTAACATTGAAGAAGGATAAGCTTCTCTAAAGAGATTGCCACTTATCGTTGAGGAAGGATAAGCTTCTCTAAAGAGATTGCCACTTATCGTTGAAGAAGGATAAGCTTCTCTGAAAAGATTGCCACTTATCGTTGAGGAAGGATAAGCTTCTCTGAAGAGATTGCCACTTATCGTTGAAGAAGCATAAGCTTCTCTGAAGATATTGTAACGTATCATTGAAGAAGGATAAGCTTCTCTGAAGAGATTTCCACTTATCGTTGAAGAAGGATAAGCTTCTCTGAAGAGATTTCCACTTATCGTTAAAGAAGGATAAGTTTCTATGAAGAGATTGCCACCTATCGTTGAAGAAGCATAAGCTTCTCTGAAGATATTGCCACGTATCATTGAAGAAGGATAAGCTTCTCTGAAGAGATTGCCACTTATCGTTGAAGAAGGATAAGCTTCTCTAAAGAGATTTCCACTTATCGTTGAAGAAGGATACGTTTCTATGAAGAGACTGCCACTTATCGTTGAAGAAGCATAAGCTTCTATGAAGATATTGCCACGTATCATTGAAGAAGGATAAGCTTCTCTGAAGATATTGCCACTTATCGTTGAAGAAGGATAAGCTTCTCTGAAGAGATTGCCACTTATCGTTGAAGAAGGATAAGCTTCTATTAAGAGATTGCCACTTATCGTTGAAGAAGCATAAGCTTCTCTGAAGATATTGCCACGTATCATTGAAGAATGATAAGCTTCTCTGAAGAGATTGTCACTTATCATTGAAGAAGGATCAGCTTCTCTGAAGAGATTGCCACTTATCGTTGAAGAAGGATAAGCTTCTCGGAAGAGATTGCCACTTATCATTGAGGAAGTATAAGCTTCTCTAAAGAGATTGCAACTTAACATTGAAGAAGGATAAGCTTCTCTAAAGAGATTGCCACTTATAGTTGAGGAAGGATAAGCTTCTCTAAAGAGATTGCCACTTATCCTTGAAGAAGGATAAGCTTCTCTGAAGAAATTTCCACTTATCGTTGAAGAAGGATAAGCTTCTCTGAAAAGATTGCCACTTATCGTTGAGGAAGGATAAGCTTCTCTGAAGAGATTGCCACTTATCGTTGAAGAAGTATAAGCTTCTCTGAAGAGATTGCCACTTATCGTTGAAGAAGGATAACCTTCTCTGAAGAGATTGCCACTTATCGGTGAAGAAAGATAAGCTTCTCTGAAGAAATTTCCACTTATCATTGAAGAAAGATAAGCTTCTCTGAAGAGATAGCCACTTATCGTTGAAAAGGATAAGCTTCTCTGAAAAGATTGTCGCTTATCTTTGAAGAAGGATAAGCTTCTATAAAGGGATTGCCACTTATCTTTGAAGAAGGATAAGCTTCTCTGAAGAGATTTCCACTTATCGTTGAAGAAGGATAAGCTTCTATGAAGAGATTGCCACTTATCATTGAAGAAGGATAAGCTTCTCTGAAGAGATTGCCACTTATCGTTGAAGAAGGATAAGCTTCTCTAAAGAGATTGCCATTTATCATTGAAGAAGAATAAGCTTCTCTAAAGAGATAGCCGCTTATCGTTGTTGAAGGATAAGCTTCTCTGAAGAGATTGCCACTTATCTTTGAAGAAGGATAAGCTTCTCTGAAGAGATTGCCACTTATCGTTGATTAAGGATAAGCTTCTCTGAAGAGATTGCCACTTATCGTTTAAGAAGGATAAGCTTCTCTGAAGAGATTTCCACTTATCGTTGAAGAAGGATAAGCTTCTATGAAGAGATTGCCACTTATCGTTGAAGAAGCATAAGCTTCTCTGAAGATATTGTAACGTATCATTGAAGAAGGATAAACTTCTCTGAAGAGATTGCCACTTATCATTGAAGAAGGATAACCTTCTCTGAAGAGATTGCCACTTATCGGTGAAGAAAGATAAGCTTCTCTGAAGAAATTTCCACTTATCATTGAAGAAAGATAAGCTTCTCTGAAGAGATAGCCACTTATCGTTGAAAAGGATAAGCTTCTCTGAAAAGATTGTCGCTTATCTTTGAAGAAGGATAAGCTTCTATAAAGGGATTGCCACTTATCTTTGAAGAAGGATAAGCTTCTCTGAAGAGATTGCCACTTATCGTTGAAGAAGGATAAGCTTCTCTGAAGAGATTGCCACTTATCGTTGAAGAAGGATAAGCTTCTATTAAGAGATTGCCACTTATCGTTGAAGAAGCATAAGCTTCTCTGAAGATATTGCCACGTATCATTGAAGAATGATAAGCTTCTCTGAAGAGATTGTCACTTATCATTGATGAAGGATCAGCATCTCTGAAGAGATTGCCACTTATCGTTGAAGAAGGATAAGCTTCTCGGAAGAGATTGCCACTTATCGTTGAGGAAGTATAAGCTTCTCTAAAGAGATTGCAACTTAACATTGAAGAAGGATAAGCTTCTCTAAAGAGATTGCCACTTATCGTTGAGGAAGGATAAGCTTCTCTAAAGAGATTGCCACTTATCGTTGAAGAAGGATAAGCTTCTCTGAAGAAATTTCCACTTATCGTTGAAGAAGGATAAGCTTCTCTGAAAAGATTTCCACTTATCGTTGAGGAAGGATAAGCTTCTCTGAAGAGATTGCCACTTATCGTTGAAGAAGCATAAGCTTCTCTGAAGATATTACCACGTATCATTGAAGAAGGATAAGCTTCTCTGAAGAGATTGCCACTTATTGTTGAAGAAGGATAAGCTTCTCTGAAGAGATTTCCACTTATCGTTGAAGAAGGATAAGTTTCTATGAAGAGATTGCCACTTATCGTTGAAGAAGCATAAGCTTCTCTGAAGATATTGCCACGTATCATTGAAGAAGGATAAGCTCCTCTGAAGAGATTGCCACTTATCGTTGAAGAAGGATAAGCTTCTCTGAAGAGATTGCCACTTATCGTTGAAGAAGGATAAGCGTCTTTGAAGAGATTTCCACTTATCAATGAAGAAGGATAAGTTTCTATGAAGAGATTGCCACTTATCGTTGAAGAAGGATAAGCTTCTCTAAAGAGATTTCCACTTATTGTTGAAGAAGGATAAGTTTCTATGAAGAAATTGCCACTTATCGTTGAAGAAGTATAAGCTTCTCTGAAGAGATTGCCACTTATCGTTGAGGAAGGATAAGCTTCTCTAAAGAGATTGCCACTTATCGTTGAAGACGGATAAGCTTCTCTGTAGATATTGCCACTTATCGTTGAAGAAGGATAAGCTTCTCTGAAGAGATTGGCACTTATCGTTGAAGAAGGATAAGCTACTCTGAAGAGATTGCCACTAATCGTTAAATAAGGATTAGCTTCTCTGAAGAGATTGCCACTTATCATTTAAGAAGGATAAGCTTCTCTGAAGAGATTTCCACTTATCGTAGAAGAAGGATAAGCTTCTATTAAGAGATTTCCACTTATCGTTGAAGAAGCATAAGCTTCTCCGAAGATATTGCCACGTATCATTGAAGAATGATAAGCTTCTCTGAAGAGATTGTCACTTATCATTGAAGAAGGATCAACTTCTCTGAAGAGATTGCCACTTATCGTTGAAGAAGGATAAGCTTCTATGAAGAGATTGCCACTTATCGTTGAGGAAGTATAAGCTTCTGTAAAGAGATTGCCACTTATCGTTGAGGAAGGATAAGCTTCACTAAAGAGATTGCCACTTATCGTTGAAGAAGGATAAGCTTCTCTGAAGAAATTGCCACTTATCGTTGAAGAAGGACAAGCTTGTCTGAAAAGATTGCCACTTATCGTTGAGGACGGATAAGCTTCTCTAAAGAGATTGCCACTTATCGTTGAAGAAGTATAAGCTTCTCTGAAGAGATTTCCACTTATCGTTGAAGAAGGATAGGCTTCTCTGAAGAGATTGCCACTTATCGTTGAAGAAAGATAAGCTTCTCTGAAGAGATTTCCACTTATCATTGAAGAAAGATAAGCTTCTCTGAAGAGATTGCCACTTATCGTTGAAAAGGATAAGCTTCTCTGAAAAGATTGTCGCTTATCTTTGAAGAAGGATAAGCTTCTATAAAGGGATTGCCACTTATCTTTGAAGAAGGATAAGCTTCTCTGAAGAGATTTCCACTTATCGTTGAAGAAGGATAAGCTTCTATGAAGAGATTGCCACTTATCATTGAAGAAGGATAAGCTTCTCTGAAGAGATTGCCACTTATCGTTGAAGAAGGATAAGTTTCTCTGAAGAGATTGCCATTTATCATTGAAGAAGAATAAGCTTCTCTAAAGAGATAGCCGCTTATCGTTGTTGAAGCATAAGCTTCTCTGAAGAGATTGCCACTTATCTTTGAAGAAGGATAAGCTTCTCTGAAGAGATTGCCACTTATCGTTGATTAAGGATAAGCTTCTCTGAAGAGATTGCCACTTATCGTTTAAGAAGGATAAGCTTCTCTGAAGAGATTTCCACTTATCGTTGAAGAAGGATAAGCTTCTATGAAGAGATTGCCACTTATCGTTGAAGAAGCATAAGCTTCTCTGAAGATATTGCCACGTATCATTGAAGAAGGATAAGCTTCTCTGAAGAGATTGCCACTTATCGTTGAAGAAGGATAAGCTTCTCTGAAGAGATTTCCACTTATCGTTGAAGAAGGATAAGTTTCTATGAAGAGATTTCCACTTATCGTTGAAGAAGCATAAGCTTCTCTGAAGATATTGCCACGTATCATTGAAGAAGGATAAGCTTCTCTGAAGAGATTGCCACTTATCGTTGAAGAAGGATAAGCTTCTCTGAAGAGATTTCCACATATCGTTGAAGAAGGATAAGCTTCTATTAAGAGATTGCCACTTATCGTTGAAGAAGCATAAGCTTCTCTGAAGATATTGCCACGTATCATTGAAGAATGATAAGCTTCTCTGAAGAGATTGTCACTTATCATTGAAGAAGGATCAGCTTCTCTGAAGAGATTGCCACTTATCGTTGAAGAAGGATAAGCTTCTCGGAAGAGATTGCCACTTATCGTTGAGGAAGTATAAGCTTCTCTAAAGAGATTGCAACTTACCATTGAAGAAGGATAAGCTTCTCTAAAGAGATTGCCACTTATCGTTGAGGAAGGATAAGCTTCTCTAAAGATATTGCCACTTATCGTTGAAGAAGGATAAGCTTCTCTGAAGAAATTGCCACTTATTGTGTAAGAAGGATAAGCTTCTCTGAAAAGATTGCCACTTATCGTTGAGGAAGGATAAGCTTCTCTGAAGAGATTGCCACTTATCGTTGAAGAAGCATAAGCTTCTCTGAGGATATTGCCACGTATCATTGAAGAAGGATAAGCTTCTCTGAAGAGATTGCCACTTATTGTTGAAGAAGGATAAGCTTCTCTGAGGAGATTTCCACTTATCGTTGAAGAAGGATAAGTTTATATGAAGAGATTGCCACTTATCGTTGAAGAAGCATAAGCTTCTCTGAAGATATTGCCACGTTTCATTGAAGAAGGATAAGCTCCTCTGAAGAGATTGCCACTTATCGTTGAAGAAGGATAAGCTTCTCTGAAGAGATTGCCACTTATCGTTGAAGAAGGATAAGCTTCTCTGAAGAGATTTCCACTTATCGTTGAAGAAGGATAAGTTCCTATGAAGAGATTGCCACTTATCGTTGAAGAAGCATCAACTTCTCTAAAGAGATTGCCACTTATCGTTGAAGAAGGATAAGCTTCTCTGAAGAGATTACCACTTATTGTTGAAGAAGGATAAGTTTCTATGAAGAGATTGCCACTTATCGTTGAAGAAGTATAAGCTTCTCTGAAGAGATTGCCACTTATCGTTGAGGAAGGATAAGCTTCTCTAAAGAGATTGCCACTTATCGTTGAAGACGGATAAGCTTATATGTAGATATTGCCACTTATCGTTGAAGAAGGATAAGCTTCTCTAAAGAGATTGCCACTTATCGTTGAGGAAGTATAAGCTTCTCTAAAGAGATTGCAACTTACCATTGAAGAAGGATAAGCTTCTCTAAAGAGATTGCCACTTATCGTTGAGGAAGGATAAGCTTCTCTAAAGAGATTGCCACTTATCGTTGAAGAAGGATAAGCTTCTCTGAAGAAATTGCCACTTATTGTTGAAGAAGGATAAGCTTCTCTGAAAAGATTGCCACTTATCGTTGAGGAAGGATAAGCTTCTCTGAAGAGATTGCCACTTATCGTTGAAGAAGCATAAGCTTCTCTAAAGATATTCCCATGTATCATTGAACAAGGATAAGCTTCTCTGAAGAGATTGCGACTTATTGTTGAAGAAGGATAAGCTTCTCTGAAGAGATTTCCACTTATCGTTGAAGAAGGATAAGTTTCTATGAAGAGATTGCCACTTATCGTTGAAGAAGCATAAGCTTCTCTGAAGATATTGCCACGTATCATTGAACAAGGATAAGCTCCTCTGAAGAGATTGCCACTTATCGTTGAAGAAGGATAAGCTTCTCTGAAGAGATTGCCACTTATCGTTGAAGAAGGATAAGCTTCTCTGAAGAGATTTCCACTTATCGTTGAAGAAGGATAAGTTCCTATGAAGAGATTGCCACTTATCGTTGAAGAAGCATCAACTTCTCTAATGAGATTGCCACTTATCGTTGAAGAAGGATAAGCTTCTCTGAAGAGATTACCACTTATTGTTGAAGAAGGATAAGTTTCTATGAAGAGATTGCCACTTATAGTTGAAGAAGTATAAGCTTCTCTGAAGAGATTGCCACTTATCGTTGAGGAAGGATAAGCTTCTCTAAAGAGATTGCCACTTATCGTTGAAGACGGATAAGCTTCTCTGTAGATATTGCCACTTGTCTTTGAAGAAGGATAAGCTTCTCTGAAGAGATTGGCACTTATCGTTGAAGAAGGATAAGCTACTCTGAAGAGATTGCCACTTATCGTTGAATAAGGATAAGCTTCTCTGGAGAGATTGCCACTTATCGTTGAAGAAGCATAAGCTTCTCTGAAGATATTTCCACGTATCATTGAAGAAGGATAAGCTTCTCTGAAGAGATTGCCACTTATCGTTGAAGAAGGATAAGCTTCTATGAAGAGATTTCCACTTATCGTTGAAGAAGGATAAGTTTCTATGAAGAGATTGCCACTTATCGTTGAAGAAGCATAAGCTTCTCTAAAGATATTTCCACGTATCATTGAAGAAGGATAAGCTTCTCTGAAGAGATTGCCACTTATCGTTGAAGAAGGATAAGCTTCTCTGAAGAGATTGCCACTTATCGTTCAAGAAGGATAAGCTTCTATTAAGAGATTTCCACTTATCGTTGAAGAAGCATAAGCTTCTCTGAAGATATTGCCACGTATCATTGAAGAATGATAAGCTTCTCTGAAGAGATTGTCACTTATCATTGAAGAAGGATCAGCTTCTCTGAAGAGATTGCCACTTATCGTTGAAGAAGGATAAGCTTCTCGGAAGAGATTGCCACTTATCGTTGAGGAAGTATAAGCTTCTCTAAAGAGATTGCAACTTAACATTGAAGAAGGATAAGCTTCTCTAAAGAGATTGCCACTTATCGTTGAGGAAGGATAAGCTTCTCTAAAGAGATTGCCACTTATCGTTGAAGAAGGATAAGCTTCTCTGAAGAAATTGCCACTTATTGTTGAAGAAGGATAAGCTTCTCTGAAAAGATTGCCACTTATCGTTGAGGAAGGATAAGCTTCTCTGAAGAGATTGCCACTTATCGTTGAAGAAGCATAAGCTTCTCTGAAGATATTGCCATGTATCATTGAAGAAGGATAAGCTTCTCTGAAGAGATTGCGACTTATTGTTGAAGAAGGATAAGCTTCTCTGAAGAGATTTCCACTTATCGTTGAAGAAGGATAAGTTTCTATGAAGAGATTGCCACTTATCGTTGAAGAAGCATAAGCTTCTCTGAAGATATTGCCACGTATCATTGAAGAAGGATAAGCTCCTCTGAAGAGATTGCCACTTATCGTTGAAGAAGGATAAGCTTCTCTGAAGAGATTGCCACTTATCGTTGAAGAAGGATAAGCTTCTCTGAAGAGATTTCCACTTATCGTTGAAGAAGGATAAGTTCCTATGAAGAGATTGCCACTTATCGTTGAAGAAGCATCAACTTCTCTAAAGAGATTGCCACTTATCGTTGAAGAAGGATAAGCTTCTCTGAAGAGATTACCACTTATTGTTGAAGAAGGATAAGTTTCTATGAAGAGATTGCCACTTATCGTTGAAGAAGTATAAGCTTCTCTGAAGAGATTGCCACTTATCGTTGAGGAAGGATAAGCTTCTCTAAAGAGATTGCCACTTATCGTTGAAGACGGATAAGCTTCTCTGTAGATATTGCCACTTATCTTTGAAGAAGGATAAGCTTCTCTGAAGAGATTGGCACTTATCGTTGAAGAAGGATAAGCTACTCTGAAGAGATTGCCACTTATTGTTGAATAAGGATAAGCTTCTCTGAAGAGATTGCCACTTATCGTTGAAGAAGCATAAGCTTCTCTGAAGATATTGCCACGTATCATTGAAGAAGGATAAGCTTCTCTGAATAGATTGCCACTTATCGTTGAAGAAGGATAAGCTTCTCTGAAGAGATTTCCACTTATCGTTGAAGAAGGATAAGTTTCTATGAAGAGATTGCCACTTATCGTTGAAGAAGCATAAGCTTCTCTAAAGATATTTCCACGTATCATTGAAGAAGGATAAGCTTCTCTGAAGAGATTGCCACTTATCGTTGAAGAAGGATAAGCTTCTCTGAAGAGATTGCCACTTTATCGTTAAAGAAGGATAAGCTTCTATTAAGAGATTTCCACTTATCGTTGAAGAAGCATAAGCTTCTCTGAAGATATTGCCACGTATCATTGAAGAATGATAAGCTTCTCTGAAGAGATTGTCACTTATCATTGAAGAAGGATCAGCTTCTCTGAAGAGATTGCCACTTATCGTTGAAGAAGGATAAGCTTCTCGGAAGAAATTGCCACTTATCGTTGAGGAAGTATAAGCTTCTCTAAAGAGATTGCAACTTAACATTGAAGAAGGATAAGCTTCTCTAAAGAGATTGCCACTTATCGTTGAAGAAGGATAAGCTTCTCTGAAAAAATTGCCACTTATTGTTGAAGAAGGATAAGCTTATATGATGAGATTTCCACTTATCGTTGAGGAAGGATAAGCTTCTCTGAAGAGATTGCCACTTATCGTTGAAGAAGCATAAGCTTCTCTGAAGATATTGCCACGTATCATTGAAGAAGGATAAGCTTCTCTGAAGATATTGCCACTTATTGTTGAAGAAGGATAATCTTCTCTGAAGAGATTTCCACTTATCGTTGAAGAAGGATAAGTTTCTATGAAGAGATTGCCACTTATCGTTGAAGAAGGATAAGCTTCTCTTAAGAGATTGCCACTTATCGTTGAAGAAGGACAAGCTTCTCTGAAGAGATTTTCACTTATCGTTGAAGAAGCATAAGTTTCTATGAAGAGATTGCCACTTATCGTTGAAGAAGCATCACCTTCTCTAAAGAGATTGCCACTTATCGTTGAAGAAGGATAAGCTTCTCTGAAGAGATTTCCATTTATCGTTGAAGAAGGATAAGCTTCTATTAAGAGATTTCCACTTATCGTTGAAGAAGCATAAGCTTCTCTGAAGATATTGCCACGTATCATTGAAGAATGATAAGCTTCTCTGAAGAGATTGTCACTTATCATTGAAGAAGGATCAACTTCTCTGAAGAGATTGCCACTTATCGTTGAAGAAGGATAAGCTTCTCTGAAGAGATTGCCACTTATCGTTGAGGAAGAATAAGCTTCTCTAAAGAGATTGCAACTTAACATTGAAGAAGGATAAGCTTCTCTAAAGAGATTGCCACTTATCGTTGAGGAAGGATAAGCTTCACTAAAGAGATTGCCACTTATCGTTGAAGAAGGATAAGCTTCTCTGAAGATATTGCCACTTATCGTTGAAGAAGGACAAGCTTCTCTGAAGAGATTGCCACTTATCGTTGAGGAAGGATAAGCTACTCTGAAGAGATTGCCACTTATCATTGAAGAAGTATAAGCTTCTCTGAAGAGATTGCCACTTATCGTTTAAGAAGGATAAGCTTCTCTGAAGAGATTTCCACTTATCGTTGAAGAAGGATAAGCTTCTATTAAGAGATTTCCACTTATCGTTGAAGAAGCATAAGCTTCTCTGAAGATATTGCCACGTATCATTGAAGAATGATAAGCTTCTCTGAAGAGATTGTCACTTATCATTGAAGAAGGATCAATTTCTCTGAAGAGATTGCCACTTATCGTTGAAGAAGGATAAGCTTCTCTGAAGAGATTGCCACTTATCGTTGAGGAAGAATAAGCTTCTCTAAAGAGATTGCAACTTAACATTGAAGAAGGATAAGCTTCTCTAAAGAGATTGCCACTTATCGTTGAGGAAGGATAAGCTTCACTAAAGAGATTGCCACTTATCGTTGAAGAAGGATAAGCTTCTCTGAAGAAATTGCCACTTATCGTTGAAGAAGGACAAGCTTCTCTGAAAAGATTGCCACTTATCGTTGAGGAAGGATAAGCTTCTCTAAAGAGATTGCCACTTATGGTTGAAGAAGTATAAGCTTCTTTGAAGAGATTGCCACTTATCGTTGAAGAAGGATAGGCTTCTCTGAAGAGATTTCCACTTATCATTGAAGAAAGATAAGCTTCTCTGAAGAGATTTCCACTTATCATTGAAGAAAGATAAGCTTCTCTGAAGAGATTTCCACTTATCGTTGAAAAGGATAAGCTTCTCTGAAAAGATTGTCGCTTATCTTTGAAGAAGGATAAGCTTCTATAAAGGGATTGCCACTTGTCTTTGAAGAAGGATAAGCTTCTCTGAAGAGATTTCCACTTATCGTAGAAGAAGGATAAGATTCTCTGAAGAGATTTCCACTTATCGTTGAAGAAGGATAAGCTTCTCTGAAGAGATTTCCACTTATCGTTGAAGAAGGATAAGCTTTTCTGAAGAGATTGCCACTTATCGCTGAGGAAGTATAAGCTTCTCTAAAGAGATTGCAACTTAACATTGAAGAAGGATAAGCTTTTATAAAGAGATAGCCGCTTATCGTTGTTGAAGGATAAGCTTCTCTAAAGAGATTGCCACTTATCTTTGAAGAAGGACAAGCTTCTCTGAAAAGATTGCCACTTATCGTTGAGGAAGGATAAGCTTTTCTAAAGAGATTGCCACTTATCGTTGAAGAAGTATAAGCTTCTCTGAAGAGATTGCCACTTATTGTTGAAGAAGGATAGGCTTCTCTGAAGAGATTGCCACTTATCGTTGAAGAAACATAAGCTTCTCTGAAGAGATTTCCACTTATCATTGAAGAAAGATAAGCTTCTCTGAAGAGATTGCCACTTATCGTTGAAAAGGATAAGCTTCTCTGAAAAGATTGTCGCTTATCTTTGAAGAAGGATAAGCTTCTATAAAGGGATTGCCACTTATCTTTGAAGAAGGATAAGCTTCTATGAAGAGATTGCCACTTATCATTGAAGAAGGATAACCTTCTCTGAAGAGATTGCCACTTATCGTTGAAGAAGGATAAGCTTCTCTGAAGAGATAGCCACTTATTGTTGAGGAAGTATAAGCTCCTCTAAAGAGATTGCAACTTAACATTGAAGAAGTATAAGCTTCTCTAAAGAGATTGCCACTTATCGTTGAGGAAGGATAAGCTTCTCTAAAGAGATTTCCACTTATCGTTGAGGAAGGATAAGCTTCTCTGAAGAAATTGCCACTTATCGTTGAAGAAGGACAAGATTCTCTGAAAAGATTGCCACTTATCGTTGAGGAAGGACAAGCTTCTCTAAAGAGATTGCCACTTATCGTTGAAGAAGTATAAGCTTCTCTGAAGAGATTTCCACTTATCGTTGAAGAAGTATAAGCTTCTCTGAAGAGATTGCCACTTATCGTTGAAGAAAGATAAGCTTCTCTGAAGAGATTTCCACTTATCATTGAAGAAAGATAAGCTTCTCTGAAGAGATAGCCACTTATCGTTGAAAAGGATAAGCTTCTCTAAAAAGATTGTCGCTTATCTTTGAAGAAGGATAAGCTTCTATAAAGGGATTGCCACTTATCTTTGAAGAAGGATAAGCTTCTCTGAAGAGATTTCCACTTATCGTTGAAGAAGGATAAGCTTCTATGAAGAGATCGCCACTTATCATTGAAGAAGGATAAGCTTCTCTGAAGAGATTGCCACTTATCGTTGAAGAAGGATAAGCTTTCTGAAGAGATTGCCACTTATCGTTGAAGAAGAATAAGCTTCTCTAAAGAGATAGCCGCTTATCGTTGTTGAAGGATAAGCTTCTCTGTAGAGATTGCCACTTATCTTTGAAGAAGGATAAGCTTCTCTGAAGAGATTGCCACTTATCGTTGATTAAGGATAAGCTTCTCTGAAGAGATTTCCACGTATCATTGAAGAAGGATAAGCTTCTCTGAAGAGATTGCCACTTATCTTTGAAGAAGGATAAGCTTCTCTGAAGAGATTGCCACTTATCGTTGATTAAGGATAAGCTTTTCTGAAGAGATTGCCACTTATCGTTGTTGATGGATAAGCTTCTCTGAAGAGATTTCCACTTATCGATGAAGAAGGATAAGCTTCTATGAAGAGATTGCCACTTATCGTTGATTAAGGATAAGCTTCTCTGAAGAGATTGCCACTTATCGTTTAAGACGGATAAGCTTCTCTGAAGATATTTCCACTTATCGTTGAAGAAGGATTAGTTTCTATGAAGAGATTGCCACTTATCGTTGAAGAAGCATAAACTTCTCTGAAGATATTGCCACGTATCATTGAAGAAGGATAAGCTTCTCTGAAGAGATTGCCACTTATCGTTGAAGAAGGATAAGCTTCTCTGAAGAGATTGCCACTTATCGTTGAAGAAGGATAAGCTTCTCTGAAGAGATTGCCACTTATCGTTGAAGAAAGATAAACTTCTTTGAAGAGATTTCCACTTATCATTGAAGAAAGATAAGCTTCTATGAAGAGATTGCCACTTATCGTTTAAAAGGATAAGATTCTCTGAAAAGATTGTCGCTTATCTTTGAAGAAGGATAAGCTTCTATAAAGGGATTTCCACTTATCTTTGAAGAAGGATAAGCTTCTCTGAGGAGATTGCCACTTATCTTTGAAGAAGTATAAGCTTCTCTGAAGAGATTGCCACATATCGTTGAATAAGGATAAGCTTCTCCGAAGAGATTGCCACTTATCGTTTAAGAAGGATAAGCTTCTCTGAAGAGATTGCCACTTATCGTTGAAGAAGAATAAGCTTCTCAAAAGAGATAGCCGCTTATCGTTGTTGAAGGATAAGCTTCTCTGAAGAGATTTCCACTTATCTTTGAAGAAGGATAAGCTTCTCAAAAGAGATTGCCACTTATCGTTGATTAAGGATAAGCTTCTCTGAAGAGATTGCCACTTATCGTTTAAGAAGGATAAGCTTCTCCGAAGAGATTTCCACTTATCGTTGAAGAAGGATAAGCTTCTATGAAGAGATTGCCACTTATCGTTGAAGAAGCATAAGCTTCTCTGAAGATATTGCCACGTATCATTGAAGAAGGATAAGCTTCTCTGAAGAGATTGCCACTTATCGTTGAAGAAGGATAAGCTTCTCTGAAGAGATTTCCACTTATCGTTGAAGAAGGATAAGTTTCTATGAAGAGATTTCCACTTATCGTTGAAGAAGCATAAACTTCTCTAAAGATATTGCCATGTATCATTGAAGAAGAATAAGCTTCTCTGAAGAGATTGCCACTTATCGTTGAAGAAGGATAAGCTTCTCTAAAGAGATTGCCACTTATCGTTGAAGAAGGATAAGCTTCTCTAAAGAGATTTCCACTTATCGTTGAAGAAAGATAAGCTTCTCTGAAGAGATTTCCACTTATCATTGAAGAAAGATAAGCTTCTCTGAAGAGATTGCCACTTATTGTTGAAAAGGATAAGCTTCTCTGAAAAGATTGTCGCTTATCTTTGAAGAAGGATAAGCTTCTATAAAGGGATTTCCACTTATCTTTGAAGAAGGATAAGCTTCTCTGAAGAGATTTCAACTTATCATTGAAGAAGGATAAGCTTCTATGAAGAGATTGTCACTTATAATTGAAGAAGGATAAGCTTCTCTGAAGAGATTGCCACTTATCGTTGAAGAAGGATAAGCTTCTCTAAAGAGATTGCCACTTATTGTTGAAGAAGAATAAGCTTCTCTAAAGAGATAGCCGCTTATCGTTGAAGAAAGATAAGCTTCTCTGAAGAGATTTCCACTTATCATTGAAGAAAGATAAGCTTCTCTGAAGAGATTGCCACTTATCGTTGAAAAGGATAAGCTTCTCTGAAAAGATTTTCGCTTATCTTTGAAGAAGGATAAGCTTCTATAAAGGGATTGCCACTTATCTTTGAAGAAGGATAAGCTTCTCTGAAGAGATTTCAACTTATCATTGAAGAAGGATAAGCTTCTATGAAGAGATTGTCACTTATCATTGAAGAAGGATAAGCTTCTCTGAAGAGATTGCCACTTATCGTTGAAGAAGGATAAGCTTCTCTAAAGAGATTGCCACTTATCGTTGAAGAAGTATAAGCTTCTCTAAAGAGATAGCCGCTTATCATTGTTGAAGGATAAGCTTCTCTGAAGAGATTGCCACTTATCTTTGAAGAAGGATAAGCTTCTCTAAAGAGATTGCCACCTATCGTTGATTAAGGATAAGCTTCTCTGAAGAGATTGCCACTTATCGTTTAATAAGGATAAGCTTCTCTGAAGAGATTTCCACTTATCGTTGAAGAAGGATAAGCTTCTATGAAGAGATTGCCACTTATCGTTGAAGAAGCATAAGCTTCTTTGAGGATATTGCCACGTATCATTGAAGAAGGATAAGCTTCTCTGAAGAGATTGCCACTTATCGCTGAAGAAGGATGAGCTTCTCTGAACAGATTTCCACTTATCGTTAAAGAAGGATAAGTTTCTATGAAGAGATTTCCACTTATCGTTGAAGAAGCATAAACTTCTCTAAAGATATTGCCATGTATCATTGAAGAAGAATAAGCTTCTCTGAAGAGATTGCCACTTATCGTTGAAGAAGGATAAGCTTCTCTGAAGAGATTGCCACTTATCGTTGAAGAAGGATAAGCTTCTCTGAAGAGATTGCTACTTATCGTTGAAGAAAGATAAGCTTCTCTGAAGAGATTTCCACTTATCGTTGAAGAAGTATAAGCTTCTCTGAAGAGATTGCCACTTATCGTTGAAGAAAGATAAGCTTCTCTGAAAATATTGTCGCTTATCTTTGAAGAAGGATAAGCTTCTATAAAGGGATTGCCACTTATCTTTGAAGAAGGATAAGCTTCTCTGAAGAGATTTCAACTTATCATTGAAGAAGGATAAGCTTCTATGAAGAGATTGTCACTTATCATTGAAGAAGGATAAGCTTCTCTAAAGAGATTACCAATTAATGTTGAAGAAGGATAAGCTTCTCTAAAGAGATTGCCACTTATCGTTGAAGAAGTATAAGCTTCTCTAAAGAGATAGCCGCTTATCATTGTTGAAGGATAAGCTTCTCTGAAGAGATTGCCACTTATCTTTGAAGAAGGATAAGCTTCTCTAAAGAGATTGCCACTTATCGTTGAATAAGGATAAGCTTCTCTGAAGAGATTGCGACTTATCGTTTAAGAAGGATAAGCTTCTCTGAAGAGATTTCCACTTATCGTTGAAGAAGGATAAGCTTCTATCAAGAGATTGCCACTTATCGTTGAAGAAGCATAAGCTTCTCTGAAGATATTGCCACGTATCATTGAAGAAGGATAAGCTTCTCTGAAGAGATTGCCACTTATCGTTGAAGAAGGATAAGCTTCTCTGAAGAGATTTCCACTTATCGTTGAAGAAGGATTAGTTTCTATGAAGAGATTTCCACTTATCGTTGAAGAAGCATAAACTTCTCTAAAGATATTGCCATGTATCATTGAAGAAGAATAAGCTTCTCTGAAGAGATTGCCACTTATCATTGAAGAAGGATAAGCTTCTCTGAAGAGATTGCCACTTATCGTTGAAGAAGGATAAGCTTCTCTGAAGAGATTGCCACTTATCGTTGAGGAAGTATAAGCTTCTCTAAAGAGATTGCAACTTAACATTGAAGAAGGATAAGCTTCTCTAAAGAGATTGCCACTTATCGTTGAGGAAGGATAAGCTTCACTAAAGAGATTGCCACTTATCGTTGAAGAAGGATAAGCTTCTCTGAAGATATTGCCACTTATCGTTGAAGAAGGACAAGCTTCTCTGAAGAGATTGCCACTTATCGTTGAGGAAGGATAAGCTACTCTGAAGAGATTGCGACTTATCGTTGAAGAAGTATAAGCTTCTCTGAAGAGATTGCCACTTATCGTTTAAGAAGGATAAGCTTCTCTGAAGATATTTCCACATATCGTTGAAGAAGGATAAGCTTCTATTAAGAGATTTCCACTTATCGTTGAAGAAGCATAAGCATCTCTGAAGATATTACCACGTATCAATGAAGAATGATAAGCTTCTCTGAAGAGATTGTCACTTATCATTGAAGAAGGATCGACTTCTCTGAAGAGATTGCCACTTATCGTTGAAGAAGGATAAGCTTCTCTGAAGAGATTGCCACTTATCGTTGAGGAAGAATAAGCTTCTCTAAAGAGATTGCAACTTAACATTGAAGTAGGATAAGCTTCTCTAAAGAGATTGCCACTTATCGTTGAGGAAGGATAAGCTTCACTAAAGAGATTGCCACTTATCGTTGAAGAAGGATAAGCTTCTCTGAAGAAATTGCCACTTATCGTTGAAGAAGGACAAGCTTCTCTGAAAAGATTGCCACTTATCGTTGAGGAAGGATAAGCTTCTCTAAAGAGATTGCCACTTATCGTTGAAGAAGTATAAGCTTCTCTGAAGAGATTGCCACTTATCGTTGAAGAAGGATAGGCTTCTCTGAAGAGATTTCCACTTATCGTTGAAGAAAGATAAGCTTATCTGAAGAGATTTCCACTTATCATTGAAGATAGATAAGCTTCTCTGAAGAGATTGCCACTTATCGTTGAAAAGGATTAGCTTCTCTGAAAAGATTGTCGCTTATCTTTATAGAAGGATAAGCTTCTATAAATGGATTGCCACTTGTCTTTGAAGAAGGATAAGCTTCTCTGAAGAGATTTCCACTTATCTTTGAAGAAGGATAAGCTTCTCTGAAGAGATTTCCACTTATCGTTGAAGAAGGATAAGCTTCTCTAAAGAGATTGCCACTTATCGTTGAAGAAGGATAAGCTTCTCTGAAGAGATTGCCACTTATCGTTGAGGAAGTATAAGCTTCTCTAAAGAGATTGCAACTTAACATTGAAGAAGGATAAGCTTCTCTAAAGAGATAGCCGCTTATCGTTGTTGAAGGATAAGCTTCTCTGAAGAGATTGCCACTTATCTTTGAAGAAGGACAAGCTTCTCTGAAAAGATTGCCACTTATCGTTGAGGAAGGATAAGCTTCTCTAAAGAGATTGCCACTTATCGTTGAAGAAGTATAAGCTTCTCTGAAGAGATTGCCACTTATCGTTGAAGAAGGATAGGCTTCTCTGAAGAGATTGCCACTTATCGTTGAAGAAAGATAAGCTTCTCTGAAGAGATTTCCACTTATCATTGAAGAAAGATAAGCTTCTCTGAAGAGATTGCCACTTATCGTTGAAAAGGATAAGCTTCTCTAAAAAGATTGTCGCTTATCTTTGAAGAAGGATAAGCTTCTATAAAGGGATTGCCACTTATCTTTGAAGAAGGATAAGCTTCTATGAAGAGATTGCCACTTATCATTGAAGAAGGATAAGCTTCTCTGAAGAGATTGCCACTTATCGTTGAAGAAGGATAAGCTTCTCTGAAGAGATTGCCACTTATCGTTGAGGAAGTATAAGCTTCTCTAAAGAGATTGCAACTTAACATTGAAGAAGTATAAGCTTCTCTAAAGATATTGCCACTTATCGTTGAGGAAGGATAAGCTTCTCTAAAGAGATTGCCACTTATTGTTGAGGAAGGATAAGCTTCTCTGAAGAAATTGCCACTTATCGTTGAAGAAGGACAAGCTTCTCTGAAAAGATTGCCACTTATCGTTGAGGAAGGACAAGCTTCTCTAAAGAGATTGCCACTTATCGTTGAAGAAGTATAAGCTTTTCTGAAGAGATTGCCACTTATCGTTGAAGAAGTATAAGCTTCTCTGAAGAGATTGCCACTTATCGTTGAAGAAAGATAAGCTTCTCTGAAGAGATTTCCACTTATCATTGAAGAAAGATAAGCTTCTCTGAAGAGATAGCCACTTATCGTTGAAAACGATAAGCTTTTCTAAAAAGATTGTCACTTATCTTTGAAGAAGGATAAGCTTCTATAAAGGGATTGCCACTTATCTTTGAAGAAGGATAAGCTTCTCTGAAGAGATTTCCACTTATCGTTGAAGAAGGATAAGCTTCTATGAAGAGATCGCCACTTATCATTGAAGAAGGATAAGCTTCTCTGAAGAGATTGCCACTTATTGTTGAAGAAGGATAAGCTTCTCTGAAGAGATTGCCACTTATCGTTGAAGAAGAATAAGCTTCTCTAAAGAGATAGCCGCTTATCGTTGTTGAAGGATAAGCTTCTCTGTAGAGATTGCCACTTATCTTTGAAGAAGGATAAGCTTCTCTGAAGAGATTGCCACTTATCGTTGATTAAGGATAAGCTTCTCTGAAGAGATTTCCACGTATCATTGAAGAAGGATAAGCTTCTCTAAAGAGATTGCCACTTATCTTTGAAGAAGGATAAGCTTCTCTGAAGAGATTGCCACTTATCGTTGATTAAGGATAAGCTTCTCTGAAGAGATTGCCACTTATCGTTTAAGAAGGATAAGCTTCTCTGAAGAGATTTCCACTTATCGTTGAAGAAGGATAAGCTTCTATGAAGAGATTGCCACTTATCGTTGAAGAAGCATAAGCTTCTCTGAAGATATTGCCACGTATCATTGAAGAAGGATAAGCTTCTATGAAGAGATTGCCACTTATCGTTGAAGAAGGATAAGCTTCTCTGAAGATATTTCCAGTTATCGTTGAAGAAGGATAAGTTTCTATAAAGAGATTGCCACTTATCGTTGAAGAAGCATAAACTTCTCTGAAGATATTGCCACGTATCATTGAAGAAGGATAAGCTTCTCTGAAGAGATTGCCACTTATCGTTGAAGAAGGATAAGCTTCTCTGAAGAGATTGCCACTTATCGTTGAAGAAAGATAAACTTCTCTAAAGATATTGCCATATATCATTAAAGAAGGATAAGCTTCTATGAAGAGATTGCCATATATCATTAAAGAAGGATAAGCTTCTATGAAGAGATTGCCACTTATCGTTTAAAAGGATAAGATTCTCTGAAAAGATTGTCGCTTATCTTTGAAGAAGGATAAGCTTCTATAAAGGGATTGCCACTTATCTTTGAAGAAGGATAAGCTTCTCTGAGGAGATTGCCACTTATCTTTGAAGAAGGATAAGCTTCTCTGAAGAGATTGCCACTTATCGTTGAAGAAGAATAAGCTTCTCTAAAGAGATAGCCGCTTATCGTTGTTGAAGGATAAGCTTCTCTGTAGAGATTGCCACTTATCTTTGAAGAAGGATAAGCTTCTCTGAAGAGATTGCCACTTATCGTTGATTAAGGATAAGCTTCTCTGAAGAGATTTCCACGTATCATTGAAGAAGGATAAGCTTCTCTAAAGAGATTGCCACTTATCTTTGAAGAAGGATAAGCTTCTCTGAAGAGATTGCCACTTATCGTTGATTAAGGATAAGCTTCTCTGAAGAGATTGCCACTTATCGTTTAAGAAGGATAAGCTTCTCTGAAGAGATTTCCACTTATCGTTGAAGAAGGATAAGCTTCTATGAAGAGATTGCCACTTATCGTTGAAGAAGCATAAGCTTCTCTGAAGATATTGCCACGTATCATTGAAGAAGGATAAGCTTCTATGAAGAGATTGCCACTTATCGTTGAAGAAGGATAAGCTTCTCTGAAGATATTTCCACTTATCGTTGAAGAAAGATAAGTTTCTATAAAGAGATTGCCACTTATCGTTGAAGAAGCATAAACTTCTCTGAAGATATTGCCACGTATCATTGAAGAAGGATAAGCTTCTCTGAAGAGATTGCCACTTATCGTTGAAGAAGGATAAGCTTCTCTGAAGAGATTGCCACTTATCGTTGAAGAAGGATAAGCTTCTCTGAAGAGATTGCCACTTATCGTTGAAGAAAGATAAACTTCTCTAAAGATATTGCCATGTATCATTAAAGAAGGATAAGCTTCTATGAAGAGATTGCCACTTATCGTTTAAAAGGATAAGATTCTCTGAAAAGATTGTCGCTTATGTTTGAAGAAGGATAAGCTTCTATAAAGGGATTGCCACTTATCTTTGAAGAAGGATAAGCTTCTCTGAGGAGATTGCCAATTATCTTTGAAGAAGGATAAGCTTCTCTGAAGAGATTGCCACATATCGTTGAATATGGATAAGCTTCTCCGAAGAGATTGCCAGTTATCGTTTAAGAAGGATAAGCTTCTCTGAAGAGATTGCCACTTATCGTTGAAGAAGAATAAGCTTCTCTAAAGAGATAGCCGCTTATCGTTGTTGAAGGATAAGCTTCTCTGAAGAGATTTCCACTTATCTTTGAAGAAGGATAAGCTTCTCAAAAGAGATTGCCACTTATCGTTGATTAAGGATAAGCTTCTCTAAAAAGATTGTCGCTTATCTTTGAAGAAGGATAAGCTTCTATAAAGGGATTGCCACTTATCTTTGAAGAAGGATAAGCTTCTATGAAGAGATTGCCACTTATCATTGAAGAAGGATAAGCTTCTCTGAAGAGATTGCCACTTATCGTTGAAGAAGGATAAGCTTCTCTGAAGAGATTGCCACTTATCGTTGAGGAAGTATAAGCTTCTCTAAAGAGATTGCAACTTAACATTGAAGAAGTATAAGCTTCTCTAAAGATATTGCCACTTATCGTTGAGGAAGGATAAGCTTCTCTAAAGAGATTGCCACTTATTGTTGAGGAAGGATAAGCTTCTCTGAAGAAATTGCCACTTATCGTTGAAGAAGGACAAGCTTCTCTGAAAAGATTGCCACTTATCGTTGAGGAAGGACAAGCTTCTCTAAAGAGATTGCCACTTATCGTTGAAGAAGTATAAGCTTCTCTGAAGAGATTGCCACTTATCGTTGAAGAAGTATAAGCTTCTCTGAAGAGATTGCCACTTATCGTTGAAGAAAGATAAGCTTCTCTGAAGAGATTTCCACTTATCATTGAAGAAAGATAAGCTTCTCTGAAGAGATAGCCACTTATCGTTGAAAATGATAAGCTTTTCTAAAAAGATTGTCACTTATCTTTGAAGAAGGATAAGCTTCTATAAAGGGATTGCCACTTATCTTTGAAGAAGGATAAGCTTCTCTGAAGAGATTTCCACTTATCGTTGAAGAAGGATAAGCTTCTATGAAGAGATCGCCACTTATCATTGAAGAAGGATAAGCTTCTCTGAAGAGATTGCCACTTATTGTTGAAGAAGGATAAGCTTCTCTGAAGAGATTGCCACTTATCGTTGAAGAAGAATAAGCTTCTCTAAAGAGATAGCCGCTTATCGTTGTTGAAGGATAAGCTTCTCTGTAGAGATTGCCACTTATCTTTGAAGAAGGATAAGCTTCTCTGAAGAGATTGCCACTTATCGTTGATTAAGGATAAGCTTCTCTGAAGAGATTTCCACGTATCATTGAAGAAGGATAAGCTTCTCTAAAGAGATTGCCACTTATCTTTGAAGAAGGATAAGCTTCTCTGAAGAGATTGCCACTTATCGTTGATTAAGGATAAGCTTCTCTGAAGAGATTGCCACTTATCGTTTAAGAAGGATAAGCTTCTCTGAAGAGATTTCCACTTATCGTTGAAGAAGGATAAGCTTCTATGAAGAGATTGCCACTTATCGTTGAAGAAGCATAAGCTTCTCTGAAGATATTGCCACGTATCATTGAAGAAGGATAAGCTTCTATGAAGAGATTGCCACTTATCGTTGAAGAAGGATAAGCTTCTCTGAAGATATTTCCACTTATCGTTGAAGAAGGATAAGTTTCTATAAAGAGATTGCCACTTATCGTTGAAGAAGCATAAACTTCTCTGAAGATATTGCCACGTATCATTGAAGAAGGATAAGCTTCTCTGAAGAGATTGCCACTTATCGTTGAAGAAGGATAAGCTTCTCTGAAGAGATTGCCACTTATCGTTGAAGAAGGATAAGCTTCTCTGAAGAGATTGCCACTTATCGTTGAAGAAAGATAAACTTCTCTAAAGATATTGCCATATATCATTAAAAAAGGATAAGCTTCTATGAAGAGATTGCCACTTATCGTTTAAAAGGATAAGATTCTCTGAAAAGATTGTCGCTTATCTTTGAAGAAGGATAAGCTTCTATAAAGGGATTGCCACTTATCTTTGAAGAAGGATAAGCTTCTCTGAGGAGATTGCCACTTATCTTTGAAGAAGGATAAGCTTCTCTGAAGAGATTGCCACTTATCGTTGAAGAAGAATAAGCTTCTCTAAAGAGATAGCCGCTTATCGTTGTTGAAGGATAAGCTTCTCTGTAGAGATTGCCACTTATCTTTGAAGAAGGATAAGCTTCTCTGAAGAGATTGCCACTTATCGTAGATTAAGGATAAGCTTCTCTGAAGAGATTTCCACGTATCATTGAAGAAGGATAAGCTTCTCTAAAGAGATTGCCACTTATCTTTGAAGAAGGATAAGCTTCTCTGAAGAGATTGCCACTTATCGTTGATTAAGGATAAGCTTCTCTGAAGAGATTGCCACTTATCGTTTAAGAAGGATAAGCTTCTCTGAAGAGATTTCCACTTATCGTTGAAGAAGGATAAGCTTCTATGAAGAGATTGCCACTTATCGTTGAAGAAGCATAAGCTTCTCTGAAGATATTGCCACGTATCATTGAAGAAGGATAAGCTTATATGAAGAGATTGCCACTTATCGTTGAAGAAGGATAAGCTTCTCTGAAGATATTTCCACTTATCGTTGAAGAAAGATAAGTTTCTATAAAGAGATTGCCACTTATCGTTGAAGAAGCATAAACTTCTCTGAAGATATTGCCACGTATCATTGAAGAAGGATAAGCTTCTCTGAAGAGATTGCCACTTATCGTTGAAGAAGGATAAGCTTCTCTGAAGAGATTGCCACTTATCGTTGAAGAAGGATAAGCTTCTCTGAAGAGATTGCCACTTATCGTTGAAGAAAGATAAACTTGTCTAAAGATATTGCCATGTATCATTAAAGAAGGATAAGCTTCTATGAAGAGATTGCCACTTATCGTTTAAAAGGATAAGATTCTCTGAAAAGATTGTCGCTTATGTTTGAAGAAGGATAAGCTTCTATAAAGGGATTGCCACTTATCTTTGAAGAAGGATAAGCTTCTCTGAGGAGATTGCCAATTATCTTTGAAGAAGGATAAGCTTCTCTGAAGAGATTGCCACATATCGTTGAATATGGATAAGCTTCTCCGAAGAGATTGCCACTTATCGTTTAAGAAGGATAAGCTTCTCTGAAGAGATTGCCACTTATCGTTGAAGAAGGATAAGCTTCTCTGAAGAGATTGCCACTTATCGTTGAAGAAAGATAAACTTCTCTAAAGATATTGCCATATATCATTAAAAAAGGATAAGCTTCTATGAAGAGATTGCCACTTATCGTTTAAAAGGATAAGATTCTCTGAAAAGATTGTCGCTTATCTTTGAAGAAGGATAAGCTTCTATAAAGGGATTGCCACTTATCTTTGAAGAAGGATAAGCTTCTCTGAGGAGATTGCCACTTATCTTTGAAGAAGGATAAGCTTCTCTGAAGAGATTGCCACTTATCGTTGAAGAAGAATAAGCTTCTCTAAAGAGATAGCCGCTTATCGTTGTTGAAGGATAAGCTTCTCTGTAGAGATTGCCACTTATCTTTGAAGAAGGATAAGCTTCTCTGAAGAGATTGCCACTTATCGTAGATTAAGGATAAGCTTCTCTGAAGAGATTTCCACGTATCATTGAAGAAGGATAAGCTTCTCTAAAGAGATTGCCACTTATCTTTGAAGAAGGATAAGCTTCTCTGAAGAGATTGCCACTTATCGTTGATTAAGGATAAGCTTCTCTGAAGAGATTGCCACTTATCGTTTAAGAAGGATAAGCTTCTCTGAAGAGATTTCCACTTATCGTTGAAGAAGGATAAGCTTCTATGAAGAGATTGCCACTTATCGTTGAAGAAGCATAAGCTTCTCTGAAGATATTGCCACGTATCATTGAAGAAGGATAAGCTTATATGAAGAGATTGCCACTTATCGTTGAAGAAGGATAAGCTTCTCTGAAGATATTTCCACTTATCGTTGAAGAAAGATAAGTTTCTATAAAGAGATTGCCACTTATCGTTGAAGAAGCATAAACTTCTCTGAAGATATTGCCACGTATCATTGAAGAAGGATAAGCTTCTCTGAAGAGATTGCCACTTATCGTTGAAGAAGGATAAGCTTCTCTGAAGAGATTGCCACTTATCGTTGAAGAAGGATAAGCTTCTCTGAAGAGATTGCCACTTATCGTTGAAGAAAGATAAACTTGTCTAAAGATATTGCCATGTATCATTAAAGAAGGATAAGCTTCTATGAAGAGATTGCCACTTATCGTTTAAAAGGATAAGATTCTCTGAAAAGATTGTCGCTTATGTTTGAAGAAGGATAAGCTTCTATAAAGGGATTGCCACTTATCTTTGAAGAAGGATAAGCTTCTCTGAGGAGATTGCCAATTATCTTTGAAGAAGGATAAGCTTCTCTGAAGAGATTGCCACATATCGTTGAATATGGATAAGCTTCTCCGAAGAGATTGCCACTTATCGTTTAAGAAGGATAAGCTTCTCTGAAGAGATTGCCACTTATCGTTGAAGAAGAATAAGCTTCTCTAAAGAGATAGCCGCTTATCGTTGTTGAAGGATAAGCTTCTCTGAAGAGATTTCCACTTATCTTTGAAGAAGGATAAGCTTCTCAAAAGAGATTGCCACTTATCGTTGATTAAGGATAAGCTTCTCTAAAAAGATTGTCGCTTATCTTTGAAGAAGGATAAGCTTCTATAAAGGGATTGCCACTTATCTTTGAAGAAGGATAAGCTTCTATGAAGAGATTGCCACTTATCATTGAAGAAGGATAAGCTTCTCTGAAGAGATTGCCACTTATCGTTGAAGAAGGATAAGCTTCTCTGAAGAGATTGCCACTTATCGTTGAGGAAGTATAAGCTTCTCTAAAGAGATTGCAACTTAACATTGAAGAAGTATAAGCTTCTCTAAAGATATTGCCACTTATCGTTGAGGAAGGATAAGCTTCTCTAAAGAGATTGCCACTTATTGTTGAGGAAGGATAAGCTTCTCTGAAGAAATTGCCACTTATCGTTGAAGAAGGACAAGCTTCTCTGAAAAGATTGCCACTTATCGTTGAGGAAGGACAAGCTTCTCTAAAGAGATTGCCACTTATCGTTGAAGAAGTATAAGCTTCTCTGAAGAGATTGCCACTTATCGTTGAAGAAGTATAAGCTTCTCTGAAGAGATTGCCACTTATCGTTGAAGAAAGATAAGCTTCTCTGAAGAGATTTCCACTTATCATTGAAGAAAGATAAGCTTCTCTGAAGAGATAGCCACTTATCGTTGAAAACGATAAGCTTTTCTAAAAAGATTGTCACTTATCTTTGAAGAAGGATAAGCTTCTATAAAGGGATTGCCACTTATCTTTGAAGAAGGATAAGCTTCTCTGAAGAGATTTCCACTTATCGTTGAAGAAGGATAAGCTTCTATGAAGAGATCGCCACTTATCATTGAAGAAGGATAAGCTTCTCTGAAGAGATTGCCACTTATTGTTGAAGAAGGATAAGCTTCTCTGAAGAGATTGCCACTTATCGTTGAAGAAGAATAAGCTTCTCTAAAGAGATAGCCGCTTATCGTTGTTGAAGGATAAGCTTCTCTGTAGAGATTGCCACTTATCTTTGAAGAAGGATAAGCTTCTCTGAAGAGATTGCCACTTATCGTTGATTAAGGATAAGCTTCTCTGAAGAGATTTCCACGTATCATTGAAGAAGGATAAGCTTCTCTAAAGAGATTGCCACTTATCTTTGAAGAAGGATAAGCTTCTCTGAAGAGATTGCCACTTATCGTTGATTAAGGATAAGCTTCTCTGAAGAGATTGCCACTTATCGTTTAAGAAGGATAAGCTTCTCTGAAGAGATTTCCACTTATCGTTGAAGAAGGATAAGCTTCTATGAAGAGATTGCCACTTATCGTTGAAGAAGCATAAGCTTCTCTGAAGATATTGCCACGTATCATTGAAGAAGGATAAGCTTCTATGAAGAGATTGCCACTTATCGTTGAAGAAGGATAAGCTTCTCTGAAGATATTTCCACTTATCGTTGAAGAAGGATAAGTTTCTATAAAGAGATTGCCACTTATCGTTGAAGAAGCATAAACTTCTCTGAAGATATTGCCACGTATCATTGAAGAAGGCTAAGCTTCTCTGAAGAGATTGCCACTTATCGTTGAAGAAGGATAAGCTTCTCTGAAGAGATTGCCACTTATCGTTGAAGAAGGATAAGCTTCTCTGAAGAGATTGCCACTTATCGTTGAAGAAAGATAAACTTCTCTAAAGATATTGCCATATATCATTAAAGAAGGATAAGCTTCTATGAAGAGATTGCCACTTATCGTTTAAAAGGATAAGATTCTCTGAAAAGATTGTCGCTTATCTTTGAAGAAGGATAAGCTTCTATAAAGGGATTGCCACTTATCTTTGAAGAAGGATAAGCTTCTCTGAGGAGATTGCCACTTATCTTTGAAGAAGGATAAGCTTCTCTGAAGAGATTGCCACTTATCGTTGAAGAAGAATAAGCTTCTCTAAAGAGATAGCCGCTTATCGTTGTTGAAGGATAAGCTTCTCTGTAGAGATTGCCACTTATCTTTGAAGAAGGATAAGCTTCTCTGAAGAGATTGCCACTTATCGTTGATTAAGGATAAGCTTCTCTGAAGAGATTTCCACGTATCATTGAAGAAGGATAAGCTTCTCTAAAGAGATTGCCACTTATCTTTGAAGAAGGATAAGCTTCTCTGAAGAGATTGCCACTTATCGTTGATTAAGGATAAGCTTCTCTGAAGAGATTGCCACTTATCGTTTAAGAAGGATAAGCTTCTCTGAAGAGATTTCCACTTATCGTTGAAGAAGGATAAGCTTCTATGAAGAGATTGCCACTTATCGTTGAAGAAGCATAAGCTTCTCTGAAGATATTGCCACGTATCATTGAAGAAGGATAAGCTTCTATGAAGAGATTGCCACTTATCGTTGAAGAAGGATAAGCTTCTCTGAAGATATTTCCACTTATCGTTGAAGAAAGATAAGTTTCTATAAAGAGATTGCCACTTATCGTTGAAGAAGCATAAACTTCTCTGAAGATATTGCCACGTATCATTGAAGAAGGATAAGCTTCTCTGAAGAGATTGCCACTTATCGTTGAAGAAGGATAAGCTTCTCTGAAGAGATTGCCACTTATCGTTGAAGAAGGATAAGCTTCTCTGAAGAGATTGCCACTTATCGTTGAAGAAAGATAAACTTCTCTAAAGATATTGCCATGTATCATTAAAGAAGGATAAGCTTCTATGAAGAGATTGCCACTTATCGTTTAAAAGGATAAGATTCTCTGAAAAGATTGTCGCTTATGTTTGAAGAAGGATAAGCTTCTATAAAGGGATTGCCACTTATCTTTGAAGAAGGATAAGCTTCTCTGAGGAGATTGCCAATTATCTTTGAAGAAGGATAAGCTTCTCTGAAGAGATTGCCACATATCGTTGAATATGGATGAGCTTCTCCGAAGAGATTGCCACTTATCGTTTAAGAAGGATAAGCTTCTCTGAAGAGATTGCCACTTATCGTTGAAGAAGAATAAGCTTCTCTAAAGAGATAGCCGCTTATCGTTGTTGAAGGATAAGCTTCTCTGAAGAGATTTCCACTTATCTTTGAAGAAGGATAAGCTTCTCAAAAGAGATTGCCACTTATCGTTGATTAAGGATAAGCTTCTCTGAAGAGATTGCCACTTATCGTTTAAGAAGGATAAGCTTCTCTGAAGAGATTTCCACTTATCGTTGAAGAAGGATAAGCTTCTATGAAGAGATTGCCACTTATCGTTGAAGAAGCATAAGCTTCTCTGAAGATATTGCCACGTATCATTGAAGAAGGATAAGCTTCTCTGAAGAGATTGCCACTTATCGTTGAAGAAGGATAAGCTTCTCTGAAGAGATTTCCACTTATCGTTGAAGAAGGATAAGTTTCTATGAAGAGATTTCCACTTATCGTTGAAGAAGCATAAACTTCTCTAAAGATGTTGCCATGTATCATTAAAGAAGAATAAGCTTCTCTGAAGAGATTGCCACTTATCGTTGAAGAAGGATAAGCTTCTCTGAAGAGATTGCCACTTATCGTTGAAGAAAGATAAGCTTCTCTGAAGAGATTGCCACTTATCGTTGAAAAGGATAGGCTTCTCTGAAAACATTGTCGCTTATCTTTGAAGAAGGATAAGCTTCTATAAAGGGATTGCCACTTATCTTTGAAGAAGGATAAGCTTCTCTGAAGAGATTGTCACTTATCGTTGAAGAAGGATAAGCTTCTATGAAGAGATTGTCACTTATCATTGAAGAAGGATAAGCTTCTCTGATGAGATTGCCACTTATCGTTGAAGAAGGATAAGCTTCTCTAAAGAGATTGCCACTTATCATTGAAGAAGAATAAGCTTCTCTAAAGAGATAGCCGCTTATCGTTGAAGAAGGATAAGCTTCTCTGAAGAGATTGCCACTTATCGTTGAAGAAAGATAAGCTTCTCTGAAGAGATTTCCACTTATCGTTGAAGAAAGATAAGCTTCTCTATAGAGATAGCCGCTTATCGTTGTTGAAGGATAAGCTTCTCTGAAGAGATTTCCACTTATCTTTGAAGAAGGATAAGCTTCTCAAAAGAGATTGCCACTTATCGTTGATTAAGGATAAGCTTCTCTGAAGAGATTGCCACTTATCGTTTAAGAAGGATAAGCTTCTCTGAAGAGATTTCCACTTATCGTTGAAGAAGGATAAGCTTCTATGAAGAGATTGCCACTTATCGTTGAAGAAGCATAAGCTTCTCTGAAGATATTGCCACGTATCATTGAAGAAGGATAAGCTTCTCTGAAGAGATTGCCACTTATCGTTGAAGAAGGATAAGCTTCTCTGAAGAGATTTCCACTTATCGTTGAAGAAGGATAAGTTTCTATGAAGAGATTGCCACTTATCGTTGATTAAGGATAAGCTTCTCTGAAGAGATTGCCACTTGTCGTTTAAGAAGGATAAGCTTCTCTGAAGAGATTTCCACTTATCGTTGAAGAAGGATAAGCTTCTATGAAGAGATTGCCACTTATCGTTGAAGAAGCATAAGCTTCTCTGAAGAGATTGCCACTTATCGTTGAAGAAGGATAAGCTTCTCTGAAGAGATTGCCACTTATCGTTGAAGAAGGATAAGCTTCTCTGAAGAGATTTCCACTTATCGTTGAAGAAGGATAAGTTTTTATGAAGAGATTGTCACTTATCGTTGAAGAAGCATAAACTTCTCTAAAGATATTGCCATGTATCATTGAAGAAGAATAAGCTTCTCTGAAGAGATTGCCACTTATCGTTGAAGAAGGATAAGCTTCTCTGAAGAGATTTCCACTTATCGTTGAAGAAGGATAAGCTTCTCTAAAGAGATTGCCACTTATCTTTTAAGAAAGATTAGCTTCTCTGAAGATATTTCCACTTATCATTGAAGAAAGATAAGCTTCTCTGAAGAGATTGCCACTTATCGTTGAAAAGGATAAGCTTCTCTGAAAAGATTGTCGCTTATCTTTGAAGAAGGATTAGCTTTTATAAAGGGATTGCCACTTATCTTTGAAGAAGGATAAGCTTCTCTGAAGAGATTTCAACTTATCATTTAAGAAGGATAAGCTTCTATGAAGAGATCGCCACTTATCATTGAAGAAGGATAAGCTTCTCTGAAGAGATTGCCACTTATCGTTGAAGAAGGATAAGCTTCTCTAAAGAGATTGCCACTTATCGCTGAAGAAGAATAAGCTTCTCTAAAGAGATAACCGCTTATCGTTGTTGAAGGATAATCTTCTCTGAAGATATTTCCACTTATCTTTGAAGAAGGATAAGCTTCTCTGAAGATATTGCCACTTATCGTTGATTAAGGATAAGCTTCTCTGAAGAGATTGCCACTTATCGTTTAAGAAGGATAAGCTTATCTGAAGAGATTTCCACTTATCGTTGAAGAAGGATAAGCTTCTATGAAGAGATTGCCACTTATCGTTGAAGAAGCATAAGCTTCTCTAAAGATATTGCCACTTATCGTTGAAGTACGATAATCTTCTCTAAAAAGATTGCTACTTATCGTTGAAGAAGGATAAGCTTCTCTGAAGAGATTGCCACTTATCGTCTAAGAAGGATAAGCTTCTCTGAAGAGATTTCCACTTATCTTTGAAGAAGGATAAGCTTCTCTGAAGATATTGCCACTTATCGTTGATTAAGGATAAGCTTCTCTGAAGAGATTGACACTTATCGTTTAAGAAGGATAAGCTTCTCTGAAGAGATTTCCACTTATCGTTGAAGAAGGATAAGCTTCTATGAAGAGATTGCCACTTATCGTTGAAGAAGCATAAGCTTCTCTAAAGATATTGCCACTTATCGTTGAAGTACGATAATCTTCTCTAAAAAGATTGCTACTTATCGTTGAAGAAGGATAAGCTTCTCTGAAGAGATTGCCACTTATCGTCTAAGAAGGATAAGCTTCTCTTAAGAGATTTACACTTATCGTTGAAGTAGGATAATTTTCCCTGAAGAGATTGCTGCTTATCGTTGAAGAAGGATAAGCTTCTCTGAAGAGATTGCCACTTACCGTTTAAGAAGGATAAGCTTCTCTGAAGAGATTTCCACTTATCGTTGAAGAAGGATAAGTTTCTATGAAGAGATTGCCACTTATCGTTGAAGAAGCATAAGCTTCTCTGAAGAGATTGCCACTTATCGTTGAAGAAGGATAAGCTTCTCTGAAGAGATTGCCACTTATCGTTGAAGAAGGATAAGCTTCTCTGAAGAGATTTCCACTTATCGTTGAAGAAGGATAAGTTTCTATGAAGAGATTTCCACTTATCGTTGAAGAAGCATAAACTTCTCTAAAGATATTGCCATGTATCATTAAAGAAGAATAAGCTTCTCTGAAGAGATTGCCACTTATCGTTGAAGAAAGATAAGCTTCTCTGAAGAGATTGCCACTTATCGTTGAAAAGGATAAGCTTCTCTGAAAAGATTGTCGCTTATCTTTGAAGAAGGATAAGCTTCTATAAAGGGATTGCCACTTATCTTTGAAGAAGGATAAGCTTCTCTGAAGAGATTGTCACTTATCGTTGAAGAAGGATAAGCTTCTATGAAGAGATTGTCACTTATCATTGAAGAAGGATAAGCTTCTCTGAAGAGATTGCCACTTATCGTTTAAGAAGGATAAGCTTCTCTAAAGAGATTGCCACTTATCATTGAAGAAGGATAAGCTTCTCTAAAGAGATAGCCGCTTATCGTTGAAGAAGGATAAGCTTCTCTGAAGAGATTGCCACTTATCGTTGAAGAAGGATAAGCTTCTCTGAAGAGATTTCCACTTATCGTTGAAGAAAGATAAGCTTCTCTAAAGAGATAGCCGCTTATCGTTGTTGAAGGATAAGCTTCTCTGAAGAGATTTCCACTTATCTTTGAAGAAGGATAAGCTTCTCCAAAGAGATTGCCACTTATCGTTGATTAAGGATAAGCTTCTCTGAAGAGATTGCCACTTATCGTTTAAGAAGGATAAGCTTCTCTGAAGAGATTTCCACTTATCGTTGAAGAAGGATAAGCTTCTATGAAGAGATTGCCACTTATCGTTGAAGAAGCATAAGCTTCTCTGAAGATATTGGCACGTATCATTGAAGAAGGATAAGCTTCTCTGAAGAGATTGCCACTTATCGTTGAAGAAGGATAAGCTTCTCTGAAGAGATTTCCACTTATCGTTGAAGAAGGATAAGTTTCTATGAAGAGATTGCCACTTATCGTTGATTAAGGATAAGCTTCTCTGAAGAGATTGCCACTTGTCGTTTAAGAAGGATAAGCTTCTCTGAAGAGATTTCCACTTATCGTTGAAGAAGGATAAGCTTCTATGAAGAGATTGCCACTTATCGTTGAAGAAGCATAAGCTTCTCTGAAGAGATTGCCACTTATCGTTGAAGAAGGATAAGCTTCTCTGAAGAGATTGCCACTTATCGTTGAAGAAGGATAAGCTTCTCTGAAGAGATTTCCACTTATCGTTGAAGAAGGATAAGTTTTTATGAAGAGATTGTCACTTATCGTTGAAGAAGCATAAACTTCTCTAAAGATATTGCCATGTATCATTGAAGAAGAATAAGCTTCTCTGAAGAGATTGCCACTTATCGTTGAAGAAGGATAAGCTTCTCTGAAGAGATTTCCACTTATCGTTGAAGAAGGATAAGCTTCTCTGAAGAGATTGCCACTTATCTTTTAAGAAAGATTAGCTTCTCTGAAGATATTTCCACTTATCATTGAAGAAAGATAAGCTTCTCTGAAGAGATTGCCACTTATCGTTGAAAAGGATAAGCTTCTCTGAAAAGATTGTCGCTTATCTTTGAAGAAGGATTAGCTTTTATAAAGGGATTGCCACTTATCTTTGAAGAAGGATAAGCTTCTCTGAAGAGATTTCAACTTATCATTTAAGAAGGATAAGCTTCTATGAAGAGATCGCCACTTATCATTGAAGAAGGATAAGCTTCTCTGAAGAGATTGCCACTTATCGTTGAAGAAGGATAAGCTTCTCTAAAGAGATTGCCACTTATCGCTGAAGAAGAATAAGCTTCTCTAAAGAGATAACCGCTTATCGTTGTTGAAGGATAATCTTCTATGAAGATATTTCCACTTATCTTTGAAGAAGGATAAGCTTCTCTGAAGATATTGCCACTTATCGTTGATTAACGATAAGCTTCTCTGAAGAGATTGCCACTTATCGTTTAAGAAGGATAAGCTTATCTGAAGAGATTTCCACTTATCGTTGAAGAAGGATAAGCTTCTATGAAGAGATTGCCACTTATCGTTGAAGAAGCATAAGCTTCTCTAAAGATATTGCCACTTATCGTTGAAGTACGATAATCTTCTCTAAAAAGATTGCTACTTATCGTTGAAGAAGGATAAGCTTCTCTGAAGAGATTGCCACTTATCGTCTAAGAAGGATAAGTTTCTCTGAAGAGATTTCCACTTATCTTTGAAGAAGGATAAGCTTCTCTGAAGATATTGCCACTTATCGTTGATTAAGGATAAGCTTCTCTGAAGAGATTGACACTTATCGTTTAAGAAGGATAAGCTTCTCTGAAGAGATTTCCACTTATCGTTGAAGAAGGATAAGCTTCTATGAAGAGATTGCCACTTATCGTTGAAGAAGCATAAGCTTCTCTAAAGATATTGCCACTTATCGTTGAAGTACGATAATCTTCTCTAAAAAGATTGCTACTTATCGTTGAAGAAGGATAAGCTTCTCTGAAGAGATTGCCACTTATCGTCTAAGAAGGATAAGCTTCTCTTAAGAGATTTCCACTTATCGTTGAAGTAGGATAATTTTCCCTGAAGAGATTGCTGCTTATCGTTGAAGAAGGATAAGCTTCTCTGAAGAGATTGCCACTTACCGTTTAAGAAGGATAAGCTTCTCTGAAGAGATTTCCACTTATCGTTGAAGAAGGATAAGTTTCTATGAAGAGATTGCCACTTATCGTTGAAGAAGCATAAGCTTCTCTAAAGAGATTGCCACTTATCGTTGAGGAAGGATAAGTTTCTCTAAAGAGATTGCAACTTATCGTTGAACAAGGATAATCTTCTCTGAAAAGATTGTCGCTTATCGTTGAAGAAGGATAAGCTTCTATAAAGAGATTGCCATTTATCATTGAAGAAGGATAAGCTTCTCTGAATAGATTTCCACTTATCGTTGAAGAAGCATAAACTTCTCTGAAGATATTGCCACGTATCATTGAAGAAGGATAAGCTTCTCTGAAGAGATTGCCACTTATCGTTGAAGAAGGATAAGCTTCTCTGAAGAGATTGCCACTTATCGTTGAAGAAGGATAAGCTTATCTGAAGAGATTGCCACTTATCGTTGAAGAAAGATAAGCTTCTCTGAAGAGATTTCCACTTATCATTGAAGAAAGATAAGCTTCTCTGAAGAGATCTCCACTTATCATTGTAAAGGATAAGCTTCTCTGAAAAGATTGTCGCTTATCTTTGAATAAGGATAAGCTTCTATAAAGGGATTGCCACTTATCTTTGAAGAAGGATAAGCTTCTCTGAGGAGATTGCCACTTATCGTTTAAGAAGGATAAGTTTCTCTGAAGAGATTGCCAATTATCGTTGTTGAAGGATAAGCTTCTCTGAAGAGATTGCCACTTATCTTTGAAGAAGGATAAGCTTCTCTAAAGAGATTGCCACTTATCGTTGATTAAGGATAAGCTTCTCTGAAGAGATTGCCACTTATCGTTTAAGAAGGATAAGCTTCTCTGAAGAGATTTCCACTTATCGTTGAAGAAGGATAAGCTTCTATGAAGAGATTGCCACTTATCGTTGAAGAAGCATAAGCTTCTCTGAAGATATTGCCACGTATCATTGAAGAAGGATAAGCTTCTCTGAAGAGATTGCCACTTATCGTTGAAGAAGGATAAGCTTCCCTGAAGAGATTTCCACTTATCGTTGAAGAAGGATAAGTTTCTATGAAGAGATTGCCACTTATCGTTGAAGAAGCATAAGCTTCTATAAAGATATAGCCACGTATCATTGAAGAAGGATAAGCTTCTCTGAAGAGATTTCCACTTATCGTTGAAGAAGGAGAAGCTTCTTTGAAGAGATTTCCACTTATCGTTGAAGAAGGATAAGCTTCTCTGAAGAGATTGCCACTTATCGTTGAATAAAGATAAGCTTCTCTGAAGAGATTTCCACTTATCATTGAAGCAAGATATGCTTCTCTGAAGAGATTGCAACTTATCGTTGAAAAGGATAAGCTTCTCTGAAAAGATTGTCGCTTATCTTTGAAGAAGGATAAGCTTCTATAAAGGGATTGCCACTTATCTTTGAAGAAGGATAAGCTTCTCTGAAGAGATTTCAACTTATCATTGAATAAGGATAAGCTTCTATGAAGAGATTGCCACTTATCATTAAAGAAGGATAAGCTTCTCTGAAGAGATTGCCACTTATCGTTGAAGAAGAATAAGCTTCTCTAAAGAGATAGCCGCTTATCGTTGTTGAAGGATAAGCTTCTCTGAAGAGATTGCCACTTATCTTTGAAGAAGGATAAGCTTCTTTGAAGATATTGCCACTTATCGTTGATTAAGGATAAGCTTCTCTGAAGAGATTGCCACTTATCGTTTAAGAAGGATAAGCTTCTCTGAAGAGATTTCCACTTATCGTTGAAGAAGGATAAACTTCTATGAAGAGATTGCCACTTATCGTTGAAGAAGCATAAGCTTCTCTGAATAGATTGCCACTTATCGTTGAAGAAGGATAAGCTTCTCTGAAGAGATTTCCACTTATCGTTGAAGAAGGATAATCTTCTCTGAAGAGATTGCTACTTATCGTTGAAGAAGGATAAGCTTCTCTGAAGAGATTGCCACTTACCGTTTAAGAAGGATAAGCTTCTCTGAAGAGATTTCCACTTATCGTTGAAGAAGGATAAGTTTCTATGAAGAGATTGCCACTTATCGTTGAAGAAGCATAAGCTTCTCTAAAGAGATTGCCACTTATCGTTGAAGAAGGATAAGCTTCTCTGAAGAGATTGCCACTTATCGTTGAGGAAGGATAAGTTTCTCTAAAGAGATTGCAACTTATCGTTGAACAAGGATAATCTTCTAAGAAAAGATTGTCGCTTATCGTTGAAGAAGGATAAGCTTCTATAAAGAGATTGCCATTTATCATTGAAGAAGGATAAGCTTCTCTGAATAGATTTCCACTTATCGTTGAAGAAGGATAAGCTTCTATGAAGAGATTGCCACTTATCGTTGAAGAAGGATAAGCTTCTCTGAAGAGATTGCCACTTATCGTTGATGAAGGATAAGCTTCTCTGAAGAGATTGCCACTTATCGTTCAAGAAGGACAAGCTTCTCTGAAGAGTTTGCCATTTATCGTTCAAGAAGGACAAGCTTCTCAGAAGAGATTGCCACTTATCATTGAATAAGGATAAGCTTCTCTAAAGAGATTGCCGCTTATCGTTGAAGCAGGATAAGCATCTCGGAAGAGATTGCCACTTATCGTTAATAAGGATAAGCTTCTCTGAAGACATTGCCACTTATCGTCGAAGAAGGATAAGCTTCACTGAAGATATTGCCACTTATGGTTGAAGCAGGATACGCTTCTCGGAAGAGATTGCCACTTATCGTTAAGAAGGATAAGCTTCTCTAAAGAGATTGCCACTTATCGTTGAAGAAGGATAAGCTTCTCTGAAGAGATTGCCATTTATCGTTGAAGAAGGATAAGCTTCTCTGAAGAGATTGCCACTTATCGTTGAATAAGGATAAGCTTCTCTGAAGAGATTGCCACTTATCGTTTAAGAAGGATAAACTTCTCTGAAGAGATTTCCACTTATCGTTGAAGAAGGATAAGCTTCTATGAAGAGATTGCCACTTATCGTTGAAGAAGCATAAGCTTCTCTAAAGATATTGCCACGTATCGTTGAAGAAGGATAAGCTTCTCTTAAGAGATTGCCACTTATCGTTGAAGAAGGATAAGCTTCTCTAAAGATATTGCCACTTATCATTGAAGAAGGATAAGCTTCTCTGAAGAGATTGCCACTTATTGTTGAGGAAGGATAAGCTTCTCTAAAGAGATTGCCACTTATCGTTGAAGAAGGATAATCTTCTCTGAAGAAATTGCAACTTATCGTTGAAGAAGGACAAGCTTCTCTGAAGAGATTGCCACTTATTGTTGAAGAAGGATAAACTTCTTTGAAGATATTTCCACTTATCGTTGAAGAAGGATAAGCTTCTATGAAGAGATTTCCATTTATCGTTGAGGAAGGATAAGCTTCTCTGAAGAGATTGCCACTTATCGTTGAAAAAGGATAAGCTTCTCTGAAGACATTGCCACATATCATTGAAGAAAGATAAGCTTCTCTGAAGAGATTGCCACTTATCGATAAAGAAGGATAAGCTTCTCTGAAAAGATTGTCGCTTATCGTTGAAGAAGGTTCAACTTCTATAAAGATATTGCCACTTATCGTTGAAGAAGAATAATCTTCTATGAAGAGATTGCCACTTATCATTGAATAAGGATAAGCTTCTCTAAAGAGGTTGCCGCTTATCGTTGAAGCAGGATAAGCTTCTCGGAAGAGATTTCCACTTATCGTTAAGAAGGATAAGCTTCTCTGAAGAGATTGCCACTTAACGTTGAAGAAGGATAAGCTTCTCTGAAGATATTGCCACTTATCGTTGAAGCAGGATAAGCTTCTCGGAAGAGATTGCCACTTATCGTTGAAGAAGGATAAGCTTCTCTGAAGATATTGCCACTTATCGTTCAAGAAGGATAAGCTTCTTTGAAGAGATTGTCACTTATCAGTGAAGAAGTATAAGCTTCTCTAAAGAGATTTCCACTTATCATTGAAGATGGATAAGCTTCTCTGAAGAGATTGCCACTTATCATTCAAGAAGGATAAGCTTCTCTGAAGAGATTGCCGAAGAGATTGCCACTTATAGTTGAAGAAGGACAAGCTTCTCTGAAGAGATTGCCACTTATCATTCTTGAAGGTTAAGCGTCTCTGAAGAGATTGCCACTTATCGTTGAAGAAGAATAAGCTTCTCTGAAGAGATCTTTGAGAAAGGATAAGCTTCTCTTAAGAGATTGCCACTTATCATTGAAGAAGGATAAGCTTCTCTGAAGAGATTGCCACTTATCGTTGAGGAAGGATAAGCTTCTCTGAAGAGATTTCCACTAATCGTTGAAGAAGGATAAGCTTCTCTGAAGAGATTACCACTTATCATTGAAGAAAGGTAAGCTTCTTTGAAGAGATTGCCACATATCGATGAAGGAGGATAAGCTTCTCTGAAAAGATTGTCGCTTATCGTTGAAGAAGGATCAACTTCTATAAAGAGATTGCCACTTATCATTGAAGAAGGATAAGCTTCTCTGAAGAGATTGCGACTTAACGTTGAAGAAGGATAATCTTCAATGAAGAGATTGCCACTTATCGTTGAAGAAGGATAAGCTTCTCTGAAGAGATTGCCACTTATCGTTGAAGAAGGATAAGCTTCTCTGAAGAGATTGCCGCTTATTGTTGAAGAAGGATAGGCTTCTATGAAGACATTGCTACTTATAGTTGAAGTAGGACAAGCTTCCCTGAAGAGATTGCCACTTATCGTTGAACAAGGACAAGCTTCTCTGAAGCGATTGCCACTTATCGTTCAAGAAGGATAAACTTATTTGAAGAGATTGTCACTTATAGTTGAAGAAGGATAATTTTCTCTAAAGAGATTGCCACTTATCGTTGAAGAAGAATAAGCTTCTCTGAAGAGATTGTCACTTATCGTTGAAGAGGGATAAGCTTCTCTGAAGAGATTCCCACTTATTGTTGAAGAAGGATAAGCTTCTCTGAAGAGATTGCCACTTATCAATGAAGAAGGATAAGCTTCTCTAAAGAGATTTCCACTTATCGTTGAAGAGGAATAAACTTCTCTAAAGAGATTGCCACTTATCTTTGAAGAAGGATAAGCTTCTATGAAGAGATTGCCACTTATCTTTGAAGAAGGATAAGCTTCTATGAAGAGATTGCCACTTATCGTTAAAAAAGCATAAGCTTCTCTGAAAAGATTGCCACGTATCATTGAAGAAGGATAAGCTTCTCTAAAGATATTGCCGCTTATCGTTGAGCAGGATAAACTTCTCGGAAGGGATTTCCACTTATCGTTAAGAAGGATAAGCTTCTCTGAAGAGATTGCCACTTAACGTTGAAGAAGGATAAGCTTCTCTGAAGATATTCCCAGTTATCGTTGAAGCAGGATAAGCTTCTCGGAAGAGATTTCCACTTATCGTTAAGAAGGATAAGCTTCTCTAAAGAGATTGCCACTTATCGTTGAAGAAGGATAAGCTTCTCTGAAGAGATTGCCAATTATCGTTCAAGAAGGACAAGCTTCTCCGAAGAGATTGTAGCTTATCGTTCAAGAAGGATAAGCTTCTCTGAAGAGATTGCCACTTATCGTTGAAGAAGGATAAGCTTCTCTGAAGAGATTGTCACTTCTCGTTGAAGAAGGATAAGCTTCTCTGAAGAGATTGCCACTTATCGTTGAAGTAGGATAAGCTTCTTTGAAGAGACTGGCACTTATCGTTGAAGAAGGATAAGCTTCTATGGAGATATTCCCACTTATCGTTGAAGAAGGATAAGCTTCTCTGAAGATATTGTCACTTATCGTTAAAAAGGATGAACTTCTTTGAAGAGATTGCCACTTATCGTTGAAGAATAATAAGCTTCTCTAAAGAGATTGCCGCTTATCGTTGTTGAAAGATAAGCTTCTCTGAAGAGATTGTCACTTATCGTTGAAGAAGGATAAGCTGCTCTGAAGAGATTGCCACTTATCGTTGAATAAGGATAAGCTTCTCTGAAGAGATTGCCACTTATCGTTAAAGAAGGATAAGCTTCTCTGAAGAGATTTCCACTTATCGTTGAAGAAGGATAAGCTTCTATGAAGAGAATTCCAGTTATCGTTGAAGAAGCACAAGCTTCTCTGAAGGTATTGCCACGTATCGTTGAACAAGGATAAGCTTCTCTGAAGAGATTGCCACTTATCGTTGAAGAAGGATAAGCTTCTCTGAAGAGATTGCCACTTATCATTGAAGAAGGATAAGCTTCTCTGAAGAGATTTCCACTTATTGTTGAGGAAGGATAAGCTTCTCTAAAGAGATTGCCACTTATCGTTGAAGAAGAATAAGCTTCTCTGAAGAGATTGCCACTTATCGTTGAGGAAGGATAAGCTTCTCTAAAGAGATTGCCACTTATCGTTGAAGAAGGATAAGCTTCTCTGAAGAAATTGCCACTTATCGTTGAAGAAGGATAAGCTTCTCTGAAGAGATCGCCACTTATTGTTGAGAAGGATAAGCTTCTCTGAAACGATTGCCACTTATCGTTGAAGAAGGATAAGCTTCTCTGAAGATATTGCCACTTATCGTTGAAGTAGGATAAGCTTCTCTGAAGAGATTGCCACTTATCGTTAAAGAAGGATAAGCTTATATGGAGAGATTCCCACTTATCGTTGAAGAAGGATAGGCTTCTCTGAAGATATTGCCACTTATCGTTAAAAAGGATGAACTTCTCTGAAGAGATTGCCACTTATCGTTGAAGAATAATAAGCTTCTCTAAAGAGATTTCCGCTTATCGTTGTTGAAGGATAAGCTTCTCTGAAGAGATTGTCACTTATCGTTGAAGAAGGATAAGCTTCTATGAAGAGATCTTTGAGGAAGGATAAGCTTCTCTTAAGAGATTGCCACTTATCATTGAAGAAGGATAAGCTTCTCTGAAGAGATTGCCACTTATCGTTGAGGAAGGATAAGCTTCTCTGAAGAGATTTCCACTAATCGTTGAAGAAGGATAAGCTTCTCTGAAGAGATTACCACTTATCATTGAAGAAAGATAAGCTTCTTTGAAGAGATTGCCACTTATCGATGAAGAAGGATAAGCTTCTCTGAAAAGATTGTCGCTTATCGTTGAAGAAGGATCAACTTCTATAAAGAGATTGCCACTTATTGTTGAAGAAGGATAAGCTTCTCTGAAGAGATTGCCACTTAACGTTGAAGAAGGATAATCTTCAATGAAGATATTGCCACTTATCGTTGAAGAAGGATAAGCTTCTCTGAAGAGATTGCCACTTATCGTTGAAGAAGGATAAGCTTCTCTGAAGAGATTGCCGCTTATTGTTGAAGAAGGATAGGCTTCTATGAAGACATTTCTACTTATAGTTGAAGTAGGACAAGCTTCCCTGAAGAGATTGCCACTTATCGTTGACAAAGGACAAGCTTCTCTGAAGCGATTGCCACTTATCGTTCAAAAAGGATAAACTTATTTGAAGAGATTGTCACCTATAGTTGAAGAAGGATAATTTTCTCTAAAGAGATTGCCACATATCGTTGAAGAAGAATAAGCTTCTCTGAAGATATTGTCACTTATCGTTGAAGAAGGATAAGCTTCTCTGAAGAGATTCCCACTTATTGTTGAAGAAGGATAAGCTTCTCTGAAGAGATTGCCACTTATCAATGAAGAAGGATAAGCTTCTCTAAAGAGATTTCCATTTATCGTTGAAGAGGAATAAACTTCTCTGAAGAGATTTCCACTTATCGTTGAAGAAGGATAAGCTTCTATGAAGAGATTGCCACTTATCTTTGAAGAAGGATAAGCTTCTATGAAGAGATTGCCACTTATCGTTAAAAAAGCATAAGCTTCTCTGAAAAGATTGCCACGTATCATTGAAGAAGGATAAGCTTCTCTAAAGAGATTGTCGCTTATCGTTGAGCAGGATAAACTTCTCGGAAGGGATTTCCACTTATCGTTAAGAAGGATAAGCTTCTCTGAAGAGATTGCCACTTAACGTTGAAGAAGGATAAGCTTCTCTGAAGATATTCCCAGTTATCGTTGAAGCAGGATAAGCTTCTCGGAATACATTGCCACTTATCGTTAAGAAGAATAAGCTTCTCTGAAGATATTGCCACTTATCGTTGAAGCAGGATAAGCTTCTCGGAAGAGATTTCCACTTATCGTTAAGAAGGATAAGCTTCTCTAAAGAGATTGCCACTTATCGTTGAAGAAGGATAATCTTCTCTGAAGAGATTGCCAATTATCGTTCAAGAAGGACAAGCTTCTCCGAAGAGATTGTAGCTTATCGTTCAAGAAGGATAAGCTTCTCTGAAGAGATTTCCACTTATCGTTGAATAAGGATAAGCATCTCTGAAGAGATTGTCACTTATCGTTCAGGAAGGATAAGCTTCTCTGAAGAGATTTCCACTTATCGTTGAAGAAGGATAAGCTTCTCTGACGAGATTGCCAATTATCGTTGAAGTAGGATAAGGTTCTTTGAAGAGACTGGCACTTATCGTTGAAGAAGGATAAGCTTCTATGGAGAGATTCCCACTTATCGTTGAAGAACGATAAGCTTCTCTGAAGATATTGTCACTTATCGTTAAAAAGGATGAACTTCTTTAAAGAGATTGCCACTTATCGTTGAAGAATAATAAGCTTCTCTAAAGCGATTGCCGCTTATCATTGTTGAAGGATAAGCTTCTCTGAAGAGATTGTCACTTATCGTTGAAGAAGGATAAGCTGCTCTAAAGAGATTGCCACTTATCGTTGAATAAGGATAAGCTTCTCTGAAGAGATTGCCACTTATCGTTAAAGAAGGATAAGCTTCTCTGAAGATATTTCCACTTATCGTTGAAGAAGGATAAGCTTCTATGAAGAGAATGCCAATTATCGTTGAAGAAGCACAAGCTTCTCTGAAGGTATTGCCACGTATCGTTGAACAAGGATAAGCTTCTCTGAAGAGATTGCCACTTATCGTTGAAGAAGGATAAGCTTCTCTGAAGAGATTGCCACTTATCGTTGAAGAAGGATAAGCTTCTATGAAGAGATTGCCACTTATTGCTGAGGAAGGATAAGCTTCTCTAAAGAGATTGCCATTTATCGTTGAAGAAGAATAAGCTTCTCTGAAGAGATTGCCACTTATCGTTGAGGAAGGATAAGCTTGTCTAAAGAGATTGCCACTTATCGTTGAAGAAGGATAAGCTTCTCTGAAGAAATTGCCACTTATCGTTGAAGAAGGATAAGCTTCTCTGAAGAGATTGCCACTTATCGTTGAATAAGGATAAGCTTCTCTGAAGAGATTGCCACTTATCGTTAAAGAAGGATAAGCTTCTCTGAAGAGATTTCCACTTATCGTTGAAGAAGGATAAGCTTCTATGAAGAGAATGCCAATTATCGTTGAAGAAGCACAAGCTTCTCTGAAGGTATTGCCACGTATCGTTGAACAAGGATAAGCTTCTCTGAAGAGATTGCCACTTATCGTTGAAGAAGGATAAGCTTCTCTGAAGAGATTGCCACTTATCGTTGAAGAAGGATAAGCTTCTATGAAGAGATTGCCACTTATTGCTGAGGAAGGATAAGCTTCTCTAAAGAGATTGCCATTTATCGTTGAAGAAGAATAAGCTTCTCTGAAGAGATTGCCACTTATCGTTGAGGAAGGATAAGCTTGTCTAAAGAGATTGCCACTTATCGTTGAAGAAGGATAAGCTTCTCTGAAGAAATTGCCACTTATCGTTGAAGAAGGATAAGCTTCTCTGAAGAGATTGCCACTTATTGTTGAGAAGGATAAGCTTCTCTGAAAAGATTGCCACTTATCGTTGAAGAAGGATAAGCTTCTCTGAAGAGATTGCCACTTATCGTTGAAGTAGGATAAGCTTCTCTGAAGAGATTTCCACTTATCGTTGAAGAAGGATAAGCTTATATGGAGAGATTCCCACTTATCGTTGAAGAAGGATAGGCTTCTCTGAAGATATTTCCACCTATCGTTAAAAAGGATGAACTTCTATGAAGAGATTGCCACTTATCGTTGAAGAATAATAAGCTTCTCTAAAGAGATTTTCGCTTATCGTTGTTGAAGGATAAGCTTCTCTAAAGAGATTGTCACTTATCATTGAAGAAGGATAAGCTTCTCTGAAGAGATTTCCACTTATCGTTAAGAAGGATAAGCTTCACTAAAGAGATTGCTACTTATCATTGAAGAAGGATAAGCTTCTCTGAAGAGATTTCCACTTATCGTTCAAGAAGGATAAGCTTCTTTGAAGAGATTGTAGCTTATCGTTGAAGAATGATAAGCTTCTCTAAAGAGTTTGCCACTTATCATTGAAGAAGGATAAGCTTCTCTGAAGAGATTGCCACTTATCAATGTATAAGGATAAGCTTCCCTAAAGATATTTCCACTTATCATTGAAGAGGGATAAGCTTCTCTGAAGAGATTGCCACTTATTGTTCAAGAAGGATAAGCTTCTCTGAAGAGATTGCCACTTATAGTTTATAGATGGACAAGCTTCTCTTGACAGAGGCACCTCCGCCAGGTTATGATGCGAATGCAACTTGTGAGTTTCACTCGGGGGCGCCAGGCCACACGATAGAAAATTGCAAAGCCTTCAAGCCCAAGGTGCAGGATATGGTGGATGCTAAGATAATCAATTTCTCAGATAATGTGCCAAATGTCACGAAGAACCCTATGCCGAATCATAAGGGAGGTGGGGTGAATGCCATTATAGAAGACGAGAATTTGGATGTGTTGAATGACGTCAGAGATTTGAAGACACCGCTCAGCTTCGTTAAAGCCAAGCTGATGAAGAGAGGCTTCTTTCCAGGCTGTGGAGAACTGTTATGGGCTGTGCGACTAGTCCTGATGGATGTGAACAGTTGATAGAGGGGATTCAGAGTCTGATGACCGAAGGAATCTTGCAGTTTAGCCGAAGGGCCGAATGTCGATCTGGAGAGGTAATGCTGAAGCAAGATGACGAGGCTGCCACCATCACCATCCCTCGCCGGACGATCACTATTTCTGCACCCAGACAGCCCACAATTACCATCACCAAGGCTGGGCCGATCCCTTTTGAAAGCACCAATGCTGTCCCGTGGCATTATGTGGCAGACGTCTACTGCAACGGGCAGAAGTTAGAATTGGAACCCTCGGGGCAGTCTGTGGATAACCTAGTGGGAATTGGCGGAATCACGCGCAGCGGAAGAGTATTTGCTCCACCTGAGATTGTGGCGGACAAAACAGACAAAGTTGAAGTAACCGATAAGGGAAAGAGTAAAGTCATTGAGGAAACCCCTCGTGGGGTAGAGAAGGACTTACTTGTAAAGGACGCTGAAGAGTTCATGAGGTTGATCGAGAAGAGTGATTACAAGATCGTGGATCACCTCCATCAAACACCCTCGAAAATTTCAATCCTGAATTTGTTGTTGTGTTCGGAGTCACATCGCAACGTGTTGTTAAAGGTTTTGAATGCCACGTATGTACCACAGGAAATATCGGTCAACCAGTTGGAAGGGGTCGTAGCCCACGTGAATGCTGGAAACGGGTTAGGGTTCACTGACCTGGAGCTGACGCCGAAGGGAAGAAACCACAACAGTGTGTCGCTACTGCGAAAATCGGCGCCGGCTGAACAGAAGAGTCGCCACCGTGCGTTATTTATCCCACGGGAGGGAAAGGAAACACTCAGAGTAAACCTCGCACAACACGGGAAAGGTATGGTCGTCGCAACCAAAACCTGGATTCGGGAGTCGGTTACGCAAGGGGAAGGTATTAGCACCCCTCACGTCCGTCGTACTCGACGGGATCCACGCTTGTTTTCGGGTCTGGATTGTTATTCTATCTACGCTAAAGGTCTGGGGTTAAAAGAAAAGAAAATGAAAATAAAAAATGACTCGGCAAAGTATCGCACTTTATGCCTACGTATTCCCGTCTGGAACGAGAAATCAGAGTCAGCGTAGTTCGCCTACCTACGGGAAAGGAGGGGAAGGTTGCTCGCTAGGATATCGCATCCTATGCCTACGTACTTTCATACAGCATGAAAGATCAGAGCAAACGTAGTTCGGGCCACGTACGACACAAGTCTGTCCTTGATTGATTTTATTCCTTCTGAAAAAGGTTTTTCCTGATTAACAGTCCCGGCGGACAAAAATGACATTTTGATGAGTTCACGTTCTTTTACGAAAGAAGTGTCTTTTATTGTGTTTGCAATCTTTATGTGTTTTTCTGTTTGTTTTGAGAAAGAAGAGACAGAACTCTAACCTACGGTTGCGAAGGGAATCAAACTATCCTAATGTTATCATGCATGGGTTAAGACCTAGTGTCTATCATGCTCCTCTCTTGCACAGAGAGAAACAGAGATCCTACGGGATAGACAGAAACAGAAACAATATCAGATATAATAAAGCGGTAAAATGCATGGATGCAACAGTACAAGCGAGGCAAGGGAGTCCCACTCAACCTCGAACCTAGAAAACAATAGGCAAAAGTGAACAGGCTTCACTTTCAACCCAACAGGGTAACCAGCAAACAATACAACCAGGAAATCCAAACAATACATCAGCAATGAAATACAACAGCATCAGCAGCTCTGACTCAACATCTGACTTCAAGTAATCTCCACTCAGCTACAGGCTTCAACAAGTATTAATCTCCATCTTCATGACCTTCAGGCAAGGGCTTTGATCCTCTGTCTTCCATCTTTTCTTCATGTCTCAGGCTAGGATGAACATTAGTCAACCAGATGAGGTGAATGAATGTTAGACAGTTAATTACCTACCAAGGGTGGTTCATCAACTGTTAACATTAAACAGAAAGTTTCCTCTCAAAAGTTCTATCTTTCAAATATATTCACTGATCCTTCCAAAGGAAGGAGGTGGATGTTTGAAAGAGACTTTGAATCATAGAGAAAGGATAGAGGCAAACAAAGCCATCTATGTTTGAGAAACAAGCTTTCTAATCTAGAGCTCTGCCTAGCTCCTAGACCCTAGTCTCCTCAGCAGCTACTAGCAAGAACCTCCTCTCCAACTCTGGCAGTTGATCTTCAATCTCTGGATCTCCAATGGTCTTCATCTCCTCAAGTCTTCAGCTCTCCCAAGTCCCCAGACAAACCCAATACCCAAGCAAGCAAGCAATAAATCCCCAGAGGGCACACCACACCAGACAATCAGATATACACAGAGTATTAATAGCAGTAGGGGAATCCTGACTTTTTCTAAGGGGTCTAATAACTACCCATAGCCCCTATAGTCCCATAACTAATCTATTCAAACCCTAAGTCCTAAGGGAAATGAAATCAAACTTCCTAAGTTACCACCTAAGAAACCCTAATTTGTTCATGTTGTTCAAGCCTACATTAAGCACCTAAAATTAATTCCTAAAAATGGGAACTAAATTGGATTTACAAGTTCAATATCTAATCTAAGCACCCTAAAAAGAATGAACAAAAAATATGAAAGCATTTGGTAGAACAAAAATTAGCAAAATCATGCATGAAATGAAGCTATTTAAAATGACATTTATTTGGAAAATATGGGAAAAATATCAAATAAAAAATAAAATGCAATTTTATTTAATGACAATTTTCTACACATCCTAAAGAAAATAGTGTAAAAAGAATGAATTGAAAATGATTTTTTATGTATTTATTATGAATTAATGAAAATGCATAAAAAAATTAAAGAATATAAAAGAAAATAATGAAATAAAGGGAGGGGGTTTATTCAGCAAACACGCCCAGTTGATATTTCATTGGGCCAGGCATTGGTGGGGTGCGCATAGCAGGTTTACTAAGGCCCAGAACCATTCAGAAACAAAGGAAAAATAAAACAAGGCGCAGGGGGTGAAAATAGAAACAGATTCATGCGTAAACTGATTGGGCTTGGTAACTGGGGGTGGGGATATCAACATTCACTCAGGCCCGCCCGTTTCAATTAATGAAACGGTGCGTTTAGGGCACCAACTCCTTTCCCTCCAAATCAGAATTAAATGAGAGCCCTAGGATTGCTCTTTTAGTCAAAAGTCTAACACCAAACAGACGGCCACGATTTCGTCTTCTCCAATGGATCTGAGAATTAGGGTTTGCAATCCATGAAGCTCCATGCACGCACCACTTCCAGCTCTCAGTTCTCCCTCTCCAGTCCACAACACATCACGATACAAACATGAAAAATATTCAGAATCTCTCCCTCTATAATCCTATGGTCTTGGATTGCTTTAAAACTCAACAAATCAACAAACCCGATCGAGACAAGTTCTGGTTACCATGAACATACTCTGCAACTCACCAACACAATTCTCCATCAAACCTACACTGATCTAATCTATGACTAATGGTGATCATCCTGCGCTAACAACCTAAGATTCTAATGCACTATGCCACGAGTTCTTGATCCAAACAGTTTTTACAACCTGCTAACAATCATCACCAAACCACTCCAAACTCAACCTAATTGCTCTACTAACATCCTACATCATATCTAAACTAACAAAATCATGCTAAACTAACTAATTCAAGCTGTGGCAGAGAAAATGCACCTGGTGTAAAATCTTGTGGATGATGATGAAACTTGTGGATCTAAGAGTCTTGATGCTTGGATCTTGATCTACAATTGATCTATTTGATTCTGTTTGCAACACTTGAATGAAACTTGGCTTGAATTGTGCTGTCAACTTGAAATTTCAATTTTGATGTTGATGATGGAAGTGCTCGAAAATGGATTGATTACACCTTGTTCTTGGTTGAATTCTGATCTATGATGATGAATCAGTATGGTGAAGTTGATTTTGATGATGATTGGTGAAGAATTTGAGGAATTGAAGTGAAAACACAATGAGAAAGAATGAGAGAATTTGGGAAATTCTTGGTGAAAAATGAAGCCAACCCTTGATCAATCTTCATTTCATGAATATATAGGGCTCACATGAACATTCTAGATCCATCTTGCACATTCCCTTGCCTTCCAACTTTGATTCATTTTGGCTATGTTTCTTAAAATGCAAGTCACCAAGGATAACTTTGAAATCTTCCACTAAACTCAAAAAAGTGCTTGAACCATTGTCTTTAGAATGTCTTTTCCATTCAAAATCATATATTGGAAGTCTCCATTTGGACTTATAAATCTCCCAAACCATTTTTCATTTTGACTTTATTCAAGTTATAAGCCATTTTAGTTCAAATTTGGACCAATCATGCAACTTCATGCTATGAGCCTTTCCAACAATTTGTGACCTTCTTTCTAGACTTAAAATCCCATTTGGAGCAAGTTTTATGTTGTAAGTTTTTCCATTTGAGGCCTCCTTGTATGAGTTTTGGACATGAGTTAAAATGACCTGTAATTCACAAATACCCAAAATACCCTTTGCTTGCCAAGACCATAAGTTGAGTTCCACACATCATATGAAGGCATGCTATACCATTCTAGAAAGCTAAGACAATGAGGAACAATTCTTATGTTGACCAGAAATTCATTTGAAATCTCCTTGAGGGGCAAAACTAGCTTGGAAGTCAAGTCACTTTCACAGACAAAATTTCAGATACCTCAGATGACCTGTAACTTGCAAGGACCATAACTTGAGTTCTATAAATCTCCTTGATGTCTTCCACCACTCAAATTAAAGGTCTTGAGATCATCTACAAGTTTCATGTTGGCCAAGAAGCCATTTGAAGCTAGCATTTTGACTTATCTTGCTTGGAAATTTGACCTAAACTAGGGGATTTTACACAGAAACCCTAATTTAGAAACTCCTCTTCTCCTTGATTTCTCTTGAATTCTCCTTGGCATATCTCCATATCCTTCTCTATATGTCAAATGATGAACCCCACATCTCTCCACTAGACTTGAACACCCCTTAAATCAGTCAATTGACCTAGGGTTGACCTAGGGTTGACCCAGATGAAACCCTAGTTGACTGCCTTCAGTTATAGCTCTTGTGCTCTCATCAATGACTTGTCTCCTTCTCCAAATGACTTCCTAAGTCTCTCATAATGTCTAGATACTCTCCATGCCTTCAACTCACAACTCACAACCCTCTTGTTGATCCTCAGATATCCTCAGCTAGGAGATGGACTCAAGGCTTGATCTGCTGAACTCTTTGCTTTCACATTCTTTCCTGATGACTTGAATGAGATTGAATTGGGATAATAACCTCTTGATAGGCCTCTAGAGATAAAAATAATGATTGGTCCCCTGTTGAATGACTTGCTATGCTTATGCTATGCAGATGATTAGCCTATGTACATGACTCTATATGCAAATGCTAATGATATTGAAACATAAACCAAGTGAATAAGGTTGGGCAAATTTTAGGGTGCAACAGCTGCCCCTATTCAAACGGCTTGGACCCGATTGGGTGAAGATCCCGGAGCCTTCAGACATTCGCGGTACGAGACGGTTGAATACTAGTGAAACCCGAAATTTGCCAACCGCAGAAATAAATGGCGCTCCTGCTTGAGGAACGACATCCATCAGCTGAATCTGACTGTTACAGCAACCTACTGATCTCGCGCGACCGTGCTGGGGATTGTCTTCATCGTTCTGAAAAGGATTCTGTCATAACAGATTGCTTGCTTGTCCACGTTAGGACTCTGTCTGTCATCAATACGAAGAAATCTCAACTAGAACCTGTCCACGTTAGGACTCCACCTGCTGTTAACCCAGAAAAATCTCGGCAACTCCGCTGGGAATAATTTGTCTGCATTTCCATAAACTGAATCGTCCACGTTAGGAACAAACTCTTCCGTATATGTCCACGTCAGGAATAACATCATCCACGTTAGGAGTCATCTCTTCTGTATCTGTCCACGTAAGGACTCCAATCTTTCATCTTTCCACGTCAGGAAGCAATCCTCTTTCCACATAAGGAGAACTATATCAATCTGTCCACGTAAGGACTCCAATACCACTTGACATGTCCGCGTCAGGACTCCATTCTTTCCACGTAAGGAATAAATCTTCTCATTCCACATTAGGAATAACTTCTTTGATCTGTCCGCGTCAGGACTAAACTCTTCCACGTAAGGAATCTATCTCGTTCTTTCCACGTCAGGAATCAATCTTGATATGTCCGCGTGAGGACTCAATCCTTCCACGTAAGGAATAAACTCGTCTTTCCACGTAAGGAAACCATTTTTCTTCCACGTAAGGGAGGCTCTTGATATGTCCACGTAAGGACTCTGATCTTTCCACGTAAGGAATTCCCTCTTTCCACGTAAGGAATCCTCTTCTGATATGTCCACGTAAGGACTACATCGTCCACGTTAGGACCCATTTCTCCACGTTAGGAATAATAATTTCTTTGATTTGTCCACGTTAGGATACCGATATCGTCTTGATTTGTCCACGTTAGGATTCAGGCGACTTCGACCCGCTGAGGAAATAAGACTTGTCCACGTAAGGACTCACACACTGGTCTGATCTGTCCACGTCAGGACCCACGCTTCGCTAACACGAAAAAAGATAACTGCTGAGAGTAAATGGTCCACGTCAGGACACCAACACAAAGAGTAATCAGCTTTTGTCAACGTCATGACTTCCCATTCCACTAATTTCGAGAAACCGAATCTGCCCACGATAGGACTAACACACCTTACCAATCCGGGGAAATAAACCTGTCCACGTTAGGACGCCCACTTCTGAAGAAATCCCGTCAATCTAGGTGTAAATTGTCTGCGTCAGGACTTAGTTCTCCAATGATCCTCACCTACAAACTTCTTAGCACTGACGTGACAGCGACTTTGAGGCGGACTCTACTGGAGATGTCTGGAACCCAAACTATCGAACGCCTGCTCTGATAACCGGCGGTGGCCTCTGAAATTTTGATTCATGGAACCCCTGATGACAACTAATTCTGCCCGGGAATAAAGGGAAACTTATCCTGGTAACTCTGGCGGGGAAAATAAGAGACATTTGCATAAATGACTTTGTTAGAGACAAAGAGAATCTCATCATGCTAGCTCTGTGGGGGAATACCGCCGAAACCGACATTATCATTGGATGTCTCATGCCGAGATCTTGAACGTTTGGTTGTTTATTTGAGCGAGAGTTCTCTCCACCTGAACTGCTAGAATACAGGAACTGCTTCAGCAAAATAAATGCTGGAAGGATAATGCCGACTCCGCCGGGAATAGCCAGATGCTACAGAATTATTCCAGCAAAATAAATGCTGGAAGGATAAAGTCAACTCTGCTGGGAAATTGGGAACTCAAACCAAACACCTTGTTGAGGTAACCCCCTGCTGGGGAATATAACTTTGCTGGGGAATAGCAGATGTGCATAGTTCGATTGGATTTCTGCTGGAGAATGAACTGATATTACACAGTATCCCTGACAAAATAAATGATAGGAACCACCATCAACTCTGCTTGGGAGAGTCTTAGTCTTCGAGTTCCACTGGAAGGAATGAAAACACTTGCAAAGAGAATTTCGCTGGGGATGGGATGATTCTCTTGGGGTGAACTCCACTGACTCCGCTGGGGGCGAGTGCATGACCCTGCGGGGAAAGATGAACCTGTCTGAATACAGCCTTTATGATCTTAGAATCGCCCAAACTCTGCTGAGGGTGAATAACTTTTCTGGAGCACGTCCTTTGGATAAGCTACGGCTAGCTGGGGAATTCTATCCTTCTTCAGGAAGAACATGCATGACCTGCGTGGGGACTAAGTCTTTCGTTATCGCACTCTTTTGATCATTTTCCTCGTACGGTTATGAAACCTGCAACAACACAAACAAGACACGACAAGCCTATGCAATCAAATCAATTCAGGTTAGTGACGTTACACTCAGTTAATTCAAAGCTTTAGCAATTGTTGGTAAGGGCCAGTGATGTTATACTCATGCTAGCTTCACTAAACTTAGGCGTTTTATCATGCACAAAACAGTAAAGAACCATCATCAAGTACTGAATAACATATTTTCATTGATCGGGCCCCTGAATGGGCGGAGTTTTTGTACATGGGATGTAACTCCTGAAATGAGGAAGCTACGCAAAGCAAATACATAAGTATGCACAAGAAGCATGAATATTTTGACAAATTAAATTTTGTACACATGTCGGCAACGGGATGCAGATGAACACCACGAACTGATCCTCCTATGACTCATCCGACTCTAATGTTTTCCCGATATCCCCACTTCTGAAGAGATTGTATCCGATAACTGGCTCCTCAAATATATTCTCCCGCATTGATGCTCATTGAATTCGGACCGCAGTCATTTGCTTTTCCAATCCCTAACTTTTGCGTGAACCGCCCTTTACGGGTTTTCAGTTCACCGGGATACCCCTTTTTGCCGAAGCCGCCCAGTGTAGGTTTTCAACTTCGCGGGTGTACATTTTTTTTTTCAATTTTATCCCTAACTTTTGCCCGAACCTTTCATTCTGTTTTTTGGTTCACCAGGATGCCCCATTTTTGCCTGGACTCTCTTTTTCCTGTCCAGCGGGTCTATTTTAAGCAAAGTATTTTTTAACTGCGTCCGAATTCACAGGTGACGCAAAGTCTTCTCCGTCCATGGTGGACAACAACAACGCTCCTCCTGAAAAGACTTTTCTGACAACGTATGGCCCTTCGTAGTTGGGGGTCCACTTGCCCCTGTGATCTGCTTGCGGCGGGAGAATCCTTTTCAGCACAAGGTCGCCTGTCTGAAAGCTTCGCGGAAGTATCTTCTTGTCGTACGCTTTCTTCATTCGTCTTTGGTACAAACGACCGTATGCTAGAGAAGCTAGCCTCTTCTCATCCATCAAACTCAGTTGGTTCAATCTATTCGTTACCCATTCTGCCTCGTCCAGCTGAACGTCTCGCAATACCCTCAGAGAAGGGATCTCAACTTCCAATGGTAATACCGCTTCCATTCCGTATACCAACGAGAACGGAGTTGCCCCGGTTGATGTGCGTACCGTCGTACGATAACCGTGCAAAGCGAAAGGTAGCATTTCATGCCAATCTTTATAAGTCACCACCATTTTCTGAACAATTTTCTTGATATTCTTATTGGCCGCTTCAACAGCGCCATTCATCTTGGGTCGGTAAGGGGAGGAGTTGTGATGTTCGATCTTGAAATTCTGACAGAGCTCCTTCATCATTTTGTTGTTCAGGTTAGAACCGTTGTCCGTGATTATCCGCTCGGGAATCCCATATCGGCAAATGATATCTCTCTTGATGAATCTGGCCACTACTTGCTTCGTTACATTTGCGTAAGACGCCGCTTCCACCCACTTGGTGAAATAATCGATTGCTACTAGGATGAACCGATGACCGTTAGAAGCTGTCGGCTCGATCTTTCCAATCATATCGATTCCCCACATCGAGAATGGCCATGGAGATGACATCACATTTAGAGGACTCGGAGGCACGTGTATCTTGTCAGCATAGATTTGGCACTTGTGGCACTTCCTCGCGAACTTGAAACAATCAGTTTCCATCGTCAGCCAAAAATAACCTGCCCGCAGCAGCTTTCTTGTCATAGCATGCCCACCAGCGTGCGTACCGAAGGTACCTTCGTGAATTTCCTCCATGAGAAGCTTTGCCTCTTTCTCGTCTACACAACGCAACAACACCAAATCGTGGTTCCTTCTGTATAAGACGCCATCCGGGTTCAAATAGAAATTACCCGCTAATCTCCTGAGAGTCTTCTGATCTTGACTGGATGCCCCAGCCGGATACTCTTTATTCTTCAGGAAATTAAGGATATCAAAATACCACGGTTTGTCATCAGATGCTTCATCAATAGCAAATACATAAGCTGGCCTGTCCAACCGAGAGATAGTGATTTGGGGAGCTTCGTTCCAGAAGTTGACTTTGTACATGGAAGACAAAGTGGCCAGGGCGTCAGCCATTTGATTCTCTGCCCGCAGTACGTGATGCAATTCAACCTTGTCGAAGAAAGGCAATAATCTCCTTGCATAATTCATGTAATGTATCAAATTGGGCTGACGTGTCTCCCATTCCCCTTTTATCTGATTCACTACCAGAGCTGAGTCTCCGTATACGTCTAGATGCTTGATTCGCAAATCAATGGCTTCTTCAAGCCCCATTATACAAGCTTCGTATTCGGCCTCATTGTTGGTAACAGCAAAGGTCAATCGGGCAGTAAACGGGATGTGCGACCCGTGTGGCGTGGTGATAATTGCCCCTATTCCGCTACCGTAAGCATTCACAGCTCCGTCAAATATCATTTTCCACTGGGACCCCAACTCTGGTCCTTCGTCTGGCAACGGTTCTTCGCAATCCTTCATCTTTAGGTACATGATATCCTCGTCAGGAAAATCAAACCTCATCGATTGGTACTCTTCAATAGGCTGCTCCGCCAGATACTCAGACAGCACACTCCCCTTTATAGCCTTTTGCGAGACGTATTGAATATCGTATTCAGTCAAGACCATCTGCCACCGGGCAATTCTACCTGACAACGCCTGCTTTTCGAATATATATTTGATTGGATCCATCTTCGAGATGAGCATGGTTGTATGATTCAGCATGTACTGCCTCAAACGCTTGGCGGCCCAGGCTAGCGCGCAACAAGTTTTCTCCAGCATTGAGTATCGAGATTCACAATCTGTAAATTTCTTACTCAAGTAATAGATTGCATGCTCCTTTCTCCCCGTCTCGTCGTGTTGACCGAGAACACAACCCATGCTTCCCTCAAGAACCGTCAAATACATTATCAAGGGTCTCCCTGCCACTGGGGGTATCAAAATAGGAGGCTCCTGCAAGTACTTCTTTATTTTATCGAATGCCTTTTGACAATTTTCGTTCCACGTTACAGCTTGATCTTTTTTCAACAGCTTGAATAATGGTTCACACGTAGCAGTTAGGTGAGATATGAACCGAGCGATGTAGTTCAACCTCCCTAAAAACCCGCGCACCTCTTTCTCTGTTTTAGGCGTCGGCATTTCTTGAATCGCTTTTATTTTAGCAGGATCGACCTCTATTCCTCTTTCGCTTACGATAAACCCCAGCAGTTTACCCGATCTCACCCCGAAGGTGCATTTATTAGGGTTCAGCCTCAGCCTGAACTTCCTAAGTCTTTTAAACAACTTCAACAGATTCACCAGATGCTCTTCCTCCGTCTGGGATTTGGCAATCATATCGTCAACATAAACTTCGATCTCTTTATGCATCATGTCATGGAAAAGAGTCGTCATCGCACGCTGATATGTTGCCCCAGCATTTTTCAAACCAAAGGGCATCACTTTGTAGCAAAATGTTCCCCAAGGCGTTATGAAAGTAGTCTTCTCTATATCCTCTGGCGCCATTTTAATCTGATTATAGCCTGAAAAGCCATCCATGAAGGAGAATACAGAGTACTGAGCAGTATTATCAACTAACACGTCAATGTGAGGGAGTGGAAAATCGTCTTTTGGGCTTGCTTTATTCAAATCTCTATAATCCACGCACATTCGAACCTTGCCATCTTTCTTTGGCACTGGTACGATGTTGGCAACCCATGAAGGATACTTCGTCACAGCCAGGAAACCAGCGTCCCACTGTTTCTGTACTTCCTCTTTGATCTTCATTGCCATATCTGGTCGAGTTCTGCGAAGCTTTTGTTTGACCGGCGGGCAATCTTCTTTCAGTGGCAGGCGATGCACAACCATATCTGTATCGAGCCCCGGCATATCTTCATATGACCAAGCGAATACATCATTATACTCTCGGAGCATTTCAACCAGTCTTCGCTTGATATCACTCTGCAGTGCGGCTCCAATACGAATATTTTTCTCAACCCCTTCCGACCCCAAGTTGATAATTTCGATGACCTCGTCGTGAGGCAGAATGGCTCTTTCCTCTTGCTTCACTAACCAAGACAGTTCTTCAGGAACGTCGCTATCTTCGACAACCTCTTCTTCAGCCTAAAACACCGGGTGCTCAAAGTCGGGACGAGTCATAGGTGGTTCAAGGATGTCATCTGAAAATGTTATCCTGCAAAAGGAAGGGTTAAGTGCTTCAAAATGCGTATAAAGCGAATAACCATGTTGCCATTTTATTGAAAAATACAAAACAAGAAAGACAGGGATTACAGTATTTGCACATGAAAAAACGCCATTTATTTAATGATTAACACGCAATGTTTATAACAACACAGCCCTAAGCAAATCCCGATGCCCCGGGCAAGACATCAGATTATTCAACAATTAATAAAGCAAAGCATTACTGTTTAAAAGTCACAGGAACAAGCTCCTGAATAGACCAGTTGCACAGTCCTTGTCCTGGCGTGCTTGGCTGAATCCAGGCATCCATATCACAATCGCTGTCTCCTTCATCAGACTCCGAAGCAGCATTGACTGTCTCATGACATACTCCACTGGCAGAGATGGTGATTGACTTTCTGAAATGGGGGCCCCCCACGGAAGGAGTTGATGACGACGGTCGGTACCCCAGTCCGAACCGGTCCATCTTCACAGGAATGTCCAGCACTTTGCCCCAGCCCTTGGCTTCTCCTGCTTCTACTAGAGCTTGAGCTTCCTTATATGATGAGACAGCTATCTCTGGCACTTTGCTCGGCCCGGGACCTTTGTCCTTGATGCGCAAACCTTCGAATGCCTGGCATGGTGTCTCATGGATCTCCCCGTCGACTTCCACATATTTAAACGAAGATAGATGGCTGACCAGGATGTCTTCTTCTCCGCACACGGTGACTACGCTGTCCCCAACCATATACTTTAACTTCTGATGCAGGGTAGACGTGACAGCCCCTGCCCCATGAATCCAGGGTCTTCCAAGCAAGCAGCTGTACGCAGGCTGTATATCCATGATATAAAACTCAGTTGCAAACACTTCCGGCCCCACTTGCAGAGGCAAGGTAATCGATCCGAAGACTGTTCTCCGCGTGCCGTCAAACGCTCTGACTACCAAATCACTGGGTGTACACAGGATTCCTCGAACATCCAGCTTCATCATCGCCTTCTTGGGCAGTACATTCAAAGATGATCCAGTGTCAACCAATACGTGCGACATTACTGATCCTCGACACTCAACAGATACGTGTAATGCCATATTATGATCTCTCCCTTTCGGAGTCAAGTCAAAATCGGTAAAACCCAGACTGTGGCCTGCATTCACATGTGCCAATACTCCTTCTAGCTGATTTACGGAGACATCCTGGGGTACAAAAGAAGTGTCCAGGACTTTCAGCAAGGCGTTCCTGTGAGCTTCCGAACACAACAGCAATGATAGGATAGATATTTTGGACGGTGTCTGCTGCAGATGCTCCACAATCTTATAATCACTTTTCCGAATCAAGCGCATGAACTCTTCTACATCCTTCGATGCTGCTTCTTTTTCACTTGCTGGCGCTGGAACATTTTCAACCACTTTCCCTTTTCCTTTCGCTAGCCTTTCAGCCTCCACTTCAGGAGATATAAAGATCCTGCCACTCCTCGTCATGCCTCCTGAACCCACAACATTATCCACGATCTCGGCTGGCTGCTTGCTAACATCAATCTTTATCCCGTCAAAATACACCTCTAACCCATATGACCATGGGACTGCTTTCGTGTTCTCGTACGGGATTGGCCCGGCTTTAGTTATGGTAATCGGTGGTCGCTGAGCTGGTGCTGCAATAGTGATCGTCTTCCGAGGAATCGTTACCGTGGCCACATCACTCTGATTATCCATTACTGCCCCTGCAGGCTCATCAGTTGCCGCTCGATCAAACTGCAATATACCTTCATCAATTAAAGCCTGGATGCCTTTCTTCAAATCCTCACACCCCCCAGCTTGGGTCCAACACTCTAAGCAATACTCGTTACATCCCGGGTAAACACCTCCTTGTAACAGTCGGCTCTTTATCTCGCTCAGCGGCGTCTTTAAATCCTCAACATTCATAACAAGATTCAGACCTTCCTCAGTCAGAATGGCGTTTGCTCCATGATTAGGCATGGGTTTCTGGACTATATTCGGACCTGCTGTTCCGAAATTGATAGTCTTGTTGTCTAAGAGATCCTGCACAACGTGCTTAAAAGCATGGCAACCTTCTATATCGTGGCCCGGGGCCCCAGAATGAAACTCACAGTGCCTGCTTGCATCGTAGCCGAACGGGGGAGCTCCCGTTATCGGCGCCAGAGTTCTTTTCTCTACCAGATTCAATCCCAACAATGTCTGCAACAAATCGGCATATGTAGAGGGAGGCTTCTCAAACACTCTTCTCGGTTTACTACCCTGGAATCTTCGTTGAGCCTGCTGTGCCCCCTGCTGAGGCTGCTGCTGCTGTGGCATTGGTTGCTGCTGAACCGGTTGTTGTTGCTGGAGTGGTTGTTGATAGGGAATAGTAACACTCGACACCTGCTGCGGCTGACGATATTGACCTCGTCCCCTGCCTCGGCCTCGGCCTCGGCCTCCAAATACTGCGCTGGCTTCGCCCTGACGGCGCCCACCATAAGCTTTCCTATTACTGCCAGATGCAGTTGATTCCTCGACTTGGAACTTTCCTTGCTTAATATTACGCTCAATCTTTTCCCCCATTAGAATCAGGTCTGAAAAACTGGCCAGAGACGTATGAAACAGCATATCATGAAACAGCCCGGTGAATGTGCCGACAAACATATCATTCATTTCCTTATCTTCTACAGGAGGACGGACCCTGGCAGCCATATCGCGCCACCTTTGCGCGTACTCTTTAAAACTCTCCCCCTTCTTCTGCGAAAGCCCGGCCAACTGGACCCGATTGGGTGCCAGGTCGCTGTTATACTTGTAATGAGCTACGAACGCCTCCGCCAATTGCTTCCATGTCTTGATATCAGTTGGCTCCAACCCCATGTACCACTCTAGGGAAGGGCCCGACAGACTATCCTGAAAGAAATGCATTAGCATTCTTTCATCAGTTGAGTATGCAGACATCTTTCTGTAATAAGCTCGTACATGCACTTTCGGACATGTGTCTCCTTTGTACTTATCGAACGCAGGAGCTTTGAATTTAATTGGCACCCTCAAGCCAGGTACCAAGCCCATGGTTGCCATGTCCAATCCCACAGCACTCTGATTTAAGACTCCCTTCATCTGCTCTTCCAGCATTCTAATCTTTTGGGAATCATCCATCGGCCCTTCAAAGCCTCCTCCGGAGAAGGCGTCCTCCTGCTGATCTTCTTGCCACATACCATTTCCAGCCCCGTACCCATCGTACGCATTATTACGTCCAGCTCTGATCTGATTCATTCCCGGACCTCGGCCTCTGTTGCCGTACCCTTGAACACCTCCAGCAGGACCAAAAGCCATAAATCCAGTACCATTTCCGTTTCCAAAGCCTCCGTAACCCTGATTGACCATACCATAACCATCTTGCCCAAAGCCTTGAGCATTAAAGCCATACTTCCCAGTGTTATCGAATCCCTGATCGTTGAATCCGAATCCAGTATTGACAAAGCCATTGCCTCCTAGATTATCTCCCAAATTGACATCACCCAGCCCAGCATTATGGACAGCAGTTTCATTCCCCCCTCCGACGTTACCGTTCACAGCAGCGGTAGCATTGTTGACATTAGCAGCAGGTATATTGACTACGGGCGGAGCCACTGGCGTGGGAGTGCCGTCTCCATGAGCAGTATCAACCCGGACAGACTGATGATCTTCATTACCATGACCAGCGTTTCGAGCCAACAGAGGCTGGACCATGGCCTGCAAATTCTCTTGCCCTTTTGCTATAGCTTCCATGGTCTGCATGAAGAGGGCGAGCTTCTCGCGCACATCCTGCATCTCGTTCTGCATCTGGTCCATGATTTTCCGACAATTGGAGCGTGTAGAATAGCGGTGCTGGTGCTGATCTGCAATCCTGTTAAGTACCTGATACAGAGCAGGAAATAAGACACCATCCAAAGATTACCTGTGATGCAATATGAATATGAATGCAATGCAATGTGTCTGTGCATTAGGGAAGTTCATTCCCCCCAGTTCTAGTGTGAAGGTGCCGGTGCAGTGACAGTGCTGACAATAGGAATATCGGAGCTGAATCATAGAAAGCCTCATATATTGCAGGGAGAATCAATAAGCCCAGGGTACAATATCGCTGAGAGTACAATAAGAAGGCATGACCTCAACCAACAATCCTGGTGATGGTCAGCACTATGCAAATAAAGCATACAAGTTACTACATGAAATGATCAAATCTTCCCAAAAGTCTGGTACTCCTCTATCAACTTCTTGGTCTCCGGATGGCTTGGTCGATCAAGCAGCCCCTCAACAAGCTGGTTTCTCCTTTTAAGGACACGGCGTACGTCTTCAGCAGTTTCTTCCCATGTTGCTTCTCCGAAGCAATCTTCTAGCTTTCGCTTCTGAGACACTGCTTCATCTCTGGATTTGATTGCCTTGTTCAGAGCATGCTGGACACTATACCGGGTCATCACTTCCTCCTCACACTTCTTGATGCTAGACTTCAACTTCTCCTCGAGGTCGGAAATTTGTTGCTTCAGCTTATCTTCCCTCTTCTTATTGTTGGTGAGCGTAGCATTCCAAGTCTTATTGCAAGAAGATATCTCTCGGTGTGCTGCGTCGAGCGCTTTCTTTTTGGCTTCCAGCATGTCATGGGAGCTTCTGAACTCTTGCCCCAGACGTTCACGCTTTTTCTTTTCTTCAGTCAACTCGGCCCCTAACCTGTTTAACAGCTCGATCTGTTGTTGGAAAGCATATACGGCCTTGTTTTTCTCACTGCGTACTTGGGCCAACTCTTGCTCTAACTCTTCATTAATCTTCATCAAGGCTTCTTTTTCTCTCACAACTTGTTCATAGACTTCCCTAGAAACAGTAGTTGGCTCCGCTACCGGAACGGGAACAAGGATTGGTACATCTGGAAACGGCATCCTCAACTGACTAGCCCTCTCCTGAACCCAAACTCTATAAGGTGCATAGGCCTGACAGTCATTCTTTCCTAACAGTGGTTTCCCCTTGCGGTTAATACGTGTCCAGGCATGTTGCAACTTGGCTAATAACTCCCCCTTCACATCACCTGTGAAGTACAGAGATTCCTGTACTTCTTCCTCCTGAGGTGGATTCTTCAGTGCATATCCGAACTGGCGAATGAATAGAGAGGGGTTGTAGTTGATACACCCTTTTCTTCCTATCAGCGGCACATTAGGGTACCCAGAACAACCGAAGATGAGCTCAGATCCCAACAGGTCTCGATCAAACCACACAACGTCTTCGGAAGATAGCCTCATCAGGCGTTCTGACCAACTGGCTGAGGTTGCACTGTCTACAAATGGTCCCTTTACGGGAAGGTGACTCTTGAACCACATATTCAATAGAGGAGTACAGCAGTAAACAACTTTTCCCCTTCGGTTTTCGTTCTTGTAGTGCAATGAGTGGTAGAAGTCTCCGATCAACGTTGGCACTGGATTGCCGGCAGCGAATAGATGGAAAGCATCCAGGTCTACGAAGTTGGGTAAGTTAGGGAACAACACAATCCCATAAATACAGAGAGCCAAAATAGCATTGAAAACCACCCAACAACCGTTCTTGGCGTATTCTCGAGCTTTGACAACTAAGAAATCCAGAGAGAAACCTGAAACCCCAAGCCAAGAAGTCAATAACAGATCTGCAGCGTCCATATGCAAGGCTTTGGCTAAATCCTCCAACTTGGGCTCAGCAGCAGAGTGAATAAAGGGAACCTTGTTCTGCACCGGAAGCTCGGTAAACTCCACATACTCCTCAATGGTAGGTCCTATGATGAAATCAGCAAAAGTAAAGCATCTCAATGCGGGATCATAGAACTGCATCAAGGTGTATAGCCCGTTCATCTCATCAGCAGTGGGCTTACAAACTAATCCCAGTAATCTCCCATGGCTCATTCTGAAGCTTCTCCTAACCTCCTCATCGGCAAGAGATATCAGACCAAGCAAAGAAGTAATATCAGGTGAAGGCAGCTTATACGCAACTGTTTTCCTCAAACCAGCCATAATCAATACTCAGAAATCCGGGCACTAGAACTAGGGAAATGCAAATGCACCTGCAGCACAGACACACGTTAGTGAAATGCAAATGGTAATGGATATGCAGGCAATGCAATGCAAGTAACATGCAACAGGGACCAAAGCTGTAGCTGAATATCCTGAACCATATCAAGAGATCTCAGATAGACCCTCCAGAAGTCCTCAAACCCTGGTCTCAGATAGACCTAAAACAAAGCTCCATTACTGGTCTCTGATGGACCTCAAATCATATCTCCAATTGGTCTCTGACAGACCTCAAAACTCTCCAACTGGTCTCTGACAGACCTCAAAACACATCTCCAAATGGTCTCTGACAGACCACATAACTCTCCATAAATAACCAGGATCTCTGATCAAGAAATAACCGGTATCTGAAGGTCTGGTTACCTGCATAACCCCAAATCCCCTCACAGGTGGGTGGCCCTATAACTGGCAATGGTACGGCATCCTATGCGGTCGTCGGCGTCACAGACTTTCAGGGTTGATGATACGATTCCCAGAAGGAGTGGCATCATCAAATCCTGAAGAGGCCTCACTCAGCCAACTTCCAAATGATCGGTCCCCGGAGTCGACAATTCAGCTGACCAACAACCCCTTCGACCCAAAGGGTAGAAAAAGAAGCCAACCAGAAGAACCTCGTCCGAGTGTAGATTTCATGAGACACTAATGCAAGCAAAGCCGGCACGCGCCCACTACTTTCTACGCTAATTCTAGGTGCACTCAAGCCCAGGTCCGGCTTATCTCTCAATATCAGAACACCCGTCACACCCCAAATACAGCAATAATAATCAATATACAAAGCTGAAAATACAAGGTTAGAAATATACAATAACTCCATACAAAATCCTCGACGGGAAAACAAGCGCTAGGATTGACTCGCTCAAAGGGACGTTGGATCCCAAATGCATAAGAACCCTCGCAGTTCTTAGCAGCTAGGGGACGTTGGGTCCCCAGCAGAGTCGCCAGCTGTCGCTACTGCGAAAATCGGCGCCGGCTGAACAGAAGAGTCGCCACCGTGCGTTATTTATCCCACGGGAGGGAAAGGAAACGCTCAGAGTAAACCTCGCACAACACGGGAAAGGTATGGTCGTCGCAACCAAAACCTGGATTCGGGAGTCGGTTACGCAAGGGGAAGGTATTAGCACCCCTCACGTCCGTCGTACTCGACGGGATCCACGCTTGTTTTCGGGTCTGGATTGTTATTCTATCTACGCTAAAGGTCTGGGGTTAAAAGAAAAGAAAATGAAAATAAAAAATGACTCGGCAAAGTATCGCACTTTATGCCTACGTATTCCCGTCTGGAACGAGAAATCAGAGTCAGCGTAGTTCGCCTACCTACGGGAAAGGAGGGGAAGGTTGCTCGCTAGGATATCGCATCCTATGCCTACGTACTTTCATACAACATGAAAGATCAGGGCAAACGTAGTTCGGGCCACGTACGACACAAGTCTGTCCTTGATTGATTTTATTCCTTCTGAAAAAGGTTTTTCCTGATTAACAGTCCCGGCGGACAAAAATGACATTTTGATGAGTTCACGTTCTTTTATGAAAGAAGTGTCTTTTATTGTGTTTGCAATCTTTATGTGTTTTTCTGTTTGTTTTGAGAAAGAAGAGACAGAACTCTAACCTACGGTTGCGAAGGGAATCAAACTATCCTAATGTTATCATGCATGGGTTAAGACCTAGTGTCTATCATGCTCCTCTCTTGCACAGAGAGAAACAGAGATCCTACGGGATAGACAGAAACAGAAACAATATCAGATATAATAAAGCGGTAAAATGCATGGATGCAACAGTACAAGCGAGGCAAGGGAGTCCCACTCAACCTCGAACCTAGAAAACAATAGGCAAAAGTGAACAGGCTTCACTTTCAACCCAACAGGGTAACCAGCAAACAATACAACCAGGAAATCCAAACAATACATCAGCAATGAAATACAACAGCATCAGCAGCTCTGACTCAACATCTGACTTCAAGTAATCTCCACTCAGCTACAGGCTTCAACAAGTATTAATCTCCATCTTCATGACCTTCAGGCAAGGGCTTTGATCCTATGTCTTCCATCTTTTCTTCATGTCTCAGGCTAGGATGAACATTAGTCAACCAGATGAGGTGAATGAATGTTAGACAGTTAATTACCTACCAAGGGTGGTTCATCAACTGTTAACATTAAACAGAAAGTTTCCTCTCAAAAGTTCTATCTTTCAAATATATTCACTGATCCTTCCAAAGGAAGGAGGTGGATGTTTGAAAGAGACTTTGAATCATAGAGAAAGGATAGAGGCAAACAAAGCCATCTATGTTTGAGAAACAAGCTTTCTAATCTAGAGCTCTGCCTAGCTCCTAGACCCTAGTCTCCTCAGCAGCTACTAGCAAGAACCTCCTCTCCAACTCTGGCAGTTGATCTTCAATCTCTGGATCTCCAATGGTCTTCATCTCCTCAAGTCTTCAGCTCTCCCAAGTCCCCAGACAAACCCAATACCCAAGCAAGCAAGCAATAAATCCCCAGAGGGCACACCACACCAGACAATCAGATATACACAGAGTATTAATAGCAGTAGGAGAATCCTTACTTTTTCTAAGGGGTCTAATAACTACCCATAGCCCCTATAGTCCCATAACTAATCTATTCAAAACCTAAGTCCTAAGGGAAATGAAATCAAACTTCCTAAGTTACCACCTAAGAAACCCTAATTTGTTCATGTTGTTCAAGCCTACATTAAGCACCTAAAATTAATTCCTAAAAATGGGAACTAAATTGGATTTACAAGTTCAATATCTAATCTAAGCACCCTAAAAAGAATGAACAAAAAATATGAAAGCATTTGGTAGAACAAAAATTAGCAAAATCATGCATGAAATGAAGCTATTTAAAATGACATTTATTTGGAAAATATGGGAAAAATATCAAATAAAAAATAAAATGCAATTTTATTTAATGAAAATTTTCTACACATCCTAAAGAAAATAGTGTAAAAAGAATGAATTGAAAATGATTTTTTATGTATTTATTATGAATTAATGAAAATGCATAAAAAAATTAAAGAATATAAAAGAAAATAATGAAATAAAGGGAGGGGGTTTATTCAGCAAACACGCCCAGTTGATATTTCATTGGGCCAGGCATTGGTGGGGTGCGCATAGCAGGTTTACTAAGGCCCAGAACCATTCAGAAACAAAGGAAAAATAAAACAAGGCGTAGGGGGTGAAAATAGAAACAGATTCATGCGTAAACTGATTGGGCTTGGTAACTGGGGGTGGGGATATCAACATTCACTCAGGCCCGCCCGTTTCAATTAATGAAACGGTGCGTTTAGGGCACCAACTCCTTTCCCTCCAAATCAGAATTAAATGAGAGCCCTAGGATTGCTCTTTTAGTCAAAAGTCTAACACCAAACAGACGGCCACGATTTCGTCTTCTCCAATGGATCTGAGAATTAGGGTTTGCAATCCATGAAGCTCCATGCACGCACCACTTCCAGCTCTCAGTTCTCCCTCTCCAGTCCACAACACATCACGATACAAACATGAAAAATATTCAGAATCTCTCCCTCTATAATCCTATGGTCTTGGATTGCTTTAAAACTCAACAAATCAACAAACCCGATCGAGACAAGTTCTGGTTACCATGAACATACTCTGCAACTCACCAACACAATTCTCCATCAAACCTACACTGATCTAATCTATGACTAATGGTGATCATCCTGCGCTAACAACCTAAGATTCTAATGCACTATGCCACAAGTTCTTGATCCAAACAGTTTTTACAACCTGCTAACAATCATCACCAAACCACTCCAAACTCAACCTAATTGCTCTACTAACATCCTACATCATATCTAAACTAACAAAATCATGCTAAACTAACTAATTCAAGCTGTGGCAGAGAAAATGCACCTGGTGTAAAATCTTGTGGATGATGATGAAACTTGTGGATCTAAGAGTCTTGATGCTTGGATCTTGATCTACAATTGATCTATTTGATTCTGTTTGCAACACTTGAATGAAACTTGGCTTGAATTGTGCTGTCAACTTGAAATTTCAATTTTGATGTTGATGATGGAAGTGCTCGAAAATGGATTGATTACACCTTGTTCTTGGTTGAATTCTGATCTATGATGATGAATCAGTATGGTGAAGTTGATTTTGATGATGATTGGTGAAGAATTTGAGGAATTGAAGTGAAAACACAATGAGAAAGAATGAGAGAATTTGGGAAATTCTTGGTGAAAAATGAAGCCAACCCTTGATCAATCTTCATTTCATGAATATATAGGGCTCACATGAACATTCTAGATCCATCTTGCACATTCCCTTGCCTTCCAACTTTGATTCATTTTGGCTATGTTTCTTAAAATGCAAGTCACCAAGGATAACTTTGAAATCTTCCACTAAACTCAAAAAAGTGCTTGAACCATTGTCTTTAGAATGTCTTTTCCATTCAAAATCATATATTGGAAGTCTCCATTTGGACTTATAAATCTCCCAAACCATTTTTCATTTTGACTTTATTCAAGTTATAAGCCATTTTAGTTCAAATTTGGACCAATCATGCAACTTCATGCTATGAGCTTTTCCAACAATTTGTGACCTTCTTTCTAGACTTAAAATCCCATTTGGAGCAAGTTTTATGTTGTAAGTTTTTCCATTTGAGGCCTCCTTGTATGAGTTTTGGACATGAGTTAAAATGACCTGTAATTCACAAATACCCAAAATACCCTTTGCTTGCCAAGACCATAAGTTGAGTTCCACACATCATATGAAGGCATGCTATACCATTCTAGAAAGCTAAGACAATGAGGAACAATTCTTATGTTGACCAGAAATTCATTTGAAATCTCCTTGAGGGGCAAAACTAGCTTGGAAGTCAAGTCACTTTCACAGACAAAATTTCAGATACCTCAGATAACCTGTAACTTGCAAGGACCATAACTTGAGTTCTATAAATCTCCTTGATGTCTTCCACCACTAAAATTAAAGGTCTTGAGATCCTCTACAAGTTTCATGTTGGCCAAGAAGCCATTTGAAGCTAGAATTTTGACTTATCTTGCTTGGAAATGTGACCTAAACTAGGGGATTTTACACAGAAACCCTAATTTAGAAACTCCTCTTCTCCTTGATTTCTCTTGAATTCTCCTTGGCATATCTCCATATCCTTCTCTATATGTCAAATGATGAACCCCACATCTCTCCACTAGACTTGAACACCCCTTAAATCAGTCAATTGACCTAGGGTTGACCTAGGGTTGACCCAGATGAAACCCTAGTTGACTGCCTTCAGTTATAGCTCTTGTGCTCTCATCAATGACTTGTCTCCTTCTCCAAATGACTTCCTAAGTCTCTCATAATGTCTAGATACTCTCCATGCCTTCAACTCACAACTCACAACCCTCTTGTTGATCCTCAGATATCCTCAGCTAGGAGATGGACTCAAGGCTTGATCTGCTGAACTCTTTGCTTTCACATTCTTTCCTGATGACTTGAATGAGATTGAATTGGGATAATAACCTCTTGATAGGCCTCTAGAGATAAAAATAATGATTGGTCCCCTGTTGAATGACTTGCTATGCTTATGCTATGCAGATGATTAGCCTATGTACATGACTCTATATGCAAATGCTAATGATATTGAAACATAAACCAAGTGAATAAGGTTGGGCAAATTTTAGGGTGCAACACAGTGCCCTGCACATCTCGATAGAGTATAGAGGAACGATTATGTCTCATGTGTTGGTGGACACAGGGTCGTCGCTCAATGTTCTTCCGAAGAAGGCGTTGATGAAGTTAGACACTCGCAGATTGATTTGCATACCCAGTGATCTGGTGGTGAAAGCGTTCGATGGAACCAAGCGTCATGTCTTCGGAGAGGTAACTCTACCAATCAAAGTTAGGCCGGAAACTTTCGACGCAGTCTTCTACATTATGGACATCATGCCTGCCTACAGTTGTCTCTTAGGCCGGCCATGGATCCATTCTGCTGGCGCCGTGACCTCCACGTTGCACCAGAAGCTCAAGTATGATGTCGGAGGCAGCATCGTGACTGTTTGTGGCGAGGAAGATATAATGGTGAGCCATTTGTCGTCCTTCAAATATGTTGAGATGGATGGGGAAATCCAAGAAACCCTATGTCAGGCGTTCAAAGCTGTTAAAGTCAAGAACGTGGCCCCTGTAATCACTGAGAAACCAGAGATGACTCTCTCTTCCTTCAAGGAAGCCCGGGCCGTTGTTCAAGCCAGATCTACCCCAGGCTGGGGGTAGATTCTAGAAATACCTAACAAACAGGACAAGTTTGGGTTAGGATACTCTCCTGCGGCTGAAGCCTCCTCTTCTTACAGTGTGTCGCGAGATAAAGGGCCGATCCAGTTCACTAGTGGCGGGGTGATATTTGAAAGTGTCAACGCAGTGTCTGAAGACGGCGAGGACAACAATTGCGACCTGGACTCTTGGATCCAGCCAAGCAAACCAGGCCAGAGCCTCACCAACTGGTCCATCAGGGATACCATCCAAGTGACAGGCAAAGAGTAATGATTTACTTTCTCCAATCGTTGTACAACCCTATGTCCTACCCGGGGCATAGTGGTTTTATTGTTAGGGGCTCGTTTGATTATGTACATGCATTTTACCAATAAATCAAAAGGAGTTCTTTCGCATTCAAATATTGTGATCTCTATTATTCCTGTTTTATATTTGTTTTGAAAAAAAACAAAATGGCAATGGGGTTTGTGCTAACCTGCATATCCTTGTTTTAAGCTTAACCCTTGTTATTGCAGGATCCACATAGCAGATGACATCGACTCTGGACCTTCTACGACTCACTTCGACTTCGATTGCCCGGTCTATCAAGCCGAAGAAGAGATTGATGAAGACGAAGACCTTCCCGAAGAGTTGGCCCGCTTGTTGAAACAAGAAGAGAAAGTTATTCTGCCTCACGAGGAAGAGATTGAGATTGTGAATCTGGGTTCTGAAGAACTGGTCAGGAACGTCAGGATAGGGGCTGCATTGCAGAGTGATGTCAAGCAGAGATTGGTCGAGGTGCTGAGGGAGTATAGTGACATCTTTGCTTGGTCATACGAAGATATGCCTGGACTTGATACTGACATTGTGGTTCACCACTTGCCGTTGAGAGAAGATTGTCCTCCCGTTAAGCAAAAGCTTAGGAGGACGCGACCAGATATGGCCGTTAAGATCAAAGAAGAAGTGCAAAAGCAGCTTGATGCTGGCTTCTTAGCGGTCACCACTTACCCTCCGTGGGTCGCCAACATAGTGCCTGTACCGAAGAAGGACGGTAAGGTGCGAATGTGCGTCGATTACCGGGATTTGAATAGGGCGAGCCCTAAAGATGATTTCCCGCTCCCCCATATTGATGTGTTGGTCGACAATACAGCTCAGTTCTCCGTATTTTCGTTCATGGATGGCTTCTCCGGCTACAATCAAATCAAGATGGCGCCAGAGGACATGGAGAAAACTAAGTTTATTACACCTTGGGGAATGTTTTGCTACAAGGTAATGCCTTTTGGTCTGAAGAACGCAGGGGCCACTTACCAACGAGCAATGGTCACTTTATTTCATGACATGATTCATCATGAGATTGAAGTTTATGTTGATGACATGATTGCGAAGTCCCACCCGGAGGAGGGACATCTGGTCAATTTGATGAAGCTTTTTGAGAGGCTTAGGAAGTTCAGGTTGAGGCTGAATCCTAACAAGTGTACTTTCGGAGTACGGTCTGAAAAACTACTGGGGTTTATCGTGAGTGAAAGAGGCATTGAGGTTGATCCTGCGAAGATTAAAGCAATACAAGAAATGCCAACGCCAAAAATAGAAAAAGAAGTTCGTGGTTTCCTGGGCAGAATAAACTACATTGCAAGGTTTATCTCTCAGCTCACAGCCACGTGTGAACCGATGTTCAAACTACTAAAGAAAAATCAGGCGATTATCTGGAACGAGGATTGCCAGAAGGCATTTGATAAGATAAAACAGTATCTACAGGAACCTCCAATCTTGATACCCCCAGTGGCCGGAAGACCCTTAATCATGTACTTGACAGTTCTTGAGAATAGTATGGGGTGTGTTCTCGGTCAGCACGACGAGACGGGCAGAAAGGAGCATGCCATTTACTATTTGAGTAAAAAGTTCACAGATTGTGAATCTCGTTACTCGATGCTGGAGAAAACGTGTTGTGCACTAGCCTGGGCTGCCAAACGTTTACGATAGTACATGCTCAATCACACAACCATGCTAATTTCGAAGATGGATCCGATCAAGTACGTCTTCGAGAAGCAAGCGCTTTCGGGCAGGATTGCCAGATAGCAAATGGTGTTGACGGAATATGACATTCAGTATGTTTCCCAAAAGGCCATCAAGGGCAGCGTATTGTCTGAATACCAGGCCGAACAGCCGATCGAGGATTATCAGCCGATGAAATTTGAATTCCCTGATGAGGACATCATGTTTCTCAAAGCGAAAGATTGCGATGAACCGTTGCCCGACGAGGGTCCAGATAGGAAATCCCAATGGAAATTGATATATGACGGGGCGGTTAATTCTTACGGAAGTGGCATTGGGGCGATCATCACAACTCCCCATGGATCCCACATCCCGTTTACCGCGAGACTGACATTTCCGGTCACCAATAACGAAGCGGAGTACGAAGCATGCATCATGGGGCTAGAAGAAGCAATTGATTTGAGAATCAAGAACCTAGATGCATATGGTGACTCGACGCTTGTGATCAACCAAATTAAAGGGGAGTGGGAGACTCGTCAATCGAATTTGGTGCCGTACATGAACTATGCCAGAAGGCTGCTTCCGTTCTTTGATCGAGTGGAGCTCTATCATGTGCCCAGGGCCGAGAATCAAATGGCTGATTCCTTAGCCACGTTGGCTTCGATGTATAAAGTCAATTTTTGGAATGAAGCTCCACGAATTGTCCTTTCTCGTCTTGATAGACCTGCATTCGTCTTTGCGATAGAGGAAGCCTCTGATGGCAAACCATGGTTCCATGATATTCAGACCTTCCTTATGACTAAGGAGTATCCTGCGGGAGCGTCAACCCAGGATAAGAAGACTCTGAGGAGGCTGTCTGGAAATTTTTATCTCAATCCTGATGGTGTTTTGTATAAAAGAAACCACGATCTCGTGCTACTCAGATGTGCAGATGAGAAAGAGGCGAGTCTGCTCATGGAAGAATTCCATGAAGGCACATTTGGTACGCACGCCGGCGGACATGCTATGACAAGAAAGATCCTGAGAGCAGGATATTACTGGCTGATGATGGAGTCGGATTGCTTTAAATTCGCGAGGAGATGTCATAAATGCCAGATTTATACTGATAAGATTCATGTGCCGCCGTGCCCGTTAAATGTCATGTCCTCCCCGTGGCCGTTCTCCATGTGAGGCATCGACATGATAGGCAAGATCGAGTCCACTGCATCTAACGGTCATCGCTTCATTTTAGTAGCCATCGACTACTTCACCAAGTGGGTGGAGGCAGCCTCATAGGCTAATGTGACCAAGCAGGTGGTGGCTAAATTTATAAAGAGGGACATCATCTGTCGATACGGAATTCCCGAACGGATCATTACTGATAATGGTTCGAATCTGAATAACAAGATGATGAAGGAGCTGTGCCAGAGTTTCAAGATTGAACATCACAACTCATCTCCTTACTGGCCGAAGATGAATGGCGCCGTTGAAGCGGCTAACAAGAACATCAAGAAGATTGTACAGAAGATGGTTGTGACCTATAAAGATTGGCACGAGATGTTGCCATTTGCACTGCACGGTTATCGTACAACGGTACGTACATCAACCGGGGCAACTCCTTTCTCACTAGTGTACGGTATGGAAGTTGTCCTACCGTTAGAAGTCGAGATTCCCTCTTTACGAGTTTTGGTTGACGTGAAACTCGATGAGGCAGAATGGATTAAGAACCGATTAAACCAACTCAGCCTGATGGACGAGAAGAGGTTAGCATTGATTGCATATGGTCGTCTATACCAAAGTCGAATGAAGAAAGCTTATGATAAGAAGGTGCGTCCTAGAAGCTTTCAGACGGGTGACCTCGTCTTGAAGAAGATTCTTCCTCCACATTCCGATCACCGGGGCAAGTGGACTCCCAATTACGAAGGTCCGTACGTCGTCAGCAAGGTCTTCTCGGGAGGAGTCTTGTTGTTATCCACGATGGATGGTGAAGATTTTGCATCCCCGGTGAACGCGGAAGCAGTTAAAAAATACTTTGCTTAAAAAACGACCCGCTGGAAAGAAAAAGAATACCCAAGCAAAAATGGGGCATCCCGGCGAACCATAAAAAAGGGAAAAAGGTTCGGGCAAAAATTAGGGATATAAAGAAAAAAGGTACATCTGCAAAGTCGAAAACCTGGAAGGGCGACTTTGGCAAAAAAGGGTATCCCGGTGAATCGAAAACCCGAGAGGGCGATTCAAGCAAAAGTTAGGGATTTGAAAAAGCAAATGACTGCGTTCCGCGTGTGGACTCTCACTGTTTAGTTGTTTTCTCTGAAGAGATTGCCACTTATCGTTGAAGAAGGATAAGCTTCTCTGAAAAGACTGTCGCTTATCGTTGAAGAAGGATAAGCTTCTATAAAGAGATTTCCATTTATCGTTGAAGAAGGATAAGCTTCTTTTAAGAGATTGCCACTTATCATTGAAGAAGGATAAGCTTCTCTGAAGAGATTGCCACTTATCGTTGAATAAGGATAAGCTTCTCTGAAGAGATTGCCACTTATCGTTGAAGAAGGATAAGCTTCTCTGAAGATATTTCCACTTATCGTTGCAGAAGGATAAGCTTCTATGAAGAGATTGCCACTTATCGTTGAAGAAGCATAAGCTTCTCTGATGATATTGCCACGTATCATTGAAGAAGGAAAAGCTTCTCTGAAGAGATTGCCACATATCGTTGAAAAAGGATAAGCTTCTCTGAAGAGATTGCCACTTATCGTTGAAGAAGGATAAGCTTCTCTAAAGATTTTTCCACTTATCATTGGGGAAGGATAAGCTTCTCTAAAGAGATTGCCACTTATCGTTGAAGAAGGATCATCTTCTCTGAAGAGATTGCAACTTATCGTTGAGGAAGGATAAGCTTCTCTAAAGAGTTTTCACATATCGTTGAAGAAGGATAAGCTTCTCTGAAGAGATTGCCACTTATCGTTGAAGAAGGATAAGCTTCTATGAAGAGATTTCCACTTATCGTTGAAGAAGGATATGCTTCTATGAAGATATTGCCACTTATCGTTGAAGAAGCATAAGCTTCTCTGAATATATTGCCACATATCATTGAAGAAGGATAAGCTTCTCTGAAGAGATTGCCACTTATCGTTGAATAAGGATAAGCTTCTCTGAAGAGATTGCCACTTATCGTTGAAGAAGGATAAGCTTCTCTTAATAGATTGCCACTTATCGTTGAAGAAGGATAAGCTTCTCTAAAGATATTGCCACTTATCGTTGAGGATGGATAAGCTTCTCTAAAGAGATTGCCACTTATCGATGACGAAGGATAAGCTTCTCTGAAGAGATTTCCACTTATCGTTGAAGAAGGATAAGCTTCTCTAAAGAGATTGCCACTTATCGTTGAAGAAGGATAAGCTTCTCTGAAGAGATTGCCACTTATCGTTGAAGAAGGATAAGCTTCTCTGAAGAGATTTCCACTTATCGTTGAAGAAGGATAAGCTTCTATGAAGAGATTGCCACTTATCGTTGAAGAAGCATAAGGTTCTCTAAAATATATTGCCACGTATCATTAAAGAAGGATAAGCTTCTCTGAAGAGATTGCCACTTATCATAGAAGAAGGATAAGCTTCTCTGAAGAGATTGCCACTTATCTTTGAAGAAAGATAAGCTTCTCCGAAGAGATTGCCACTTATCATTGAAGAAAGATAAGCTTCTCTTAAGAGATTGCCACTTATCGTTGAAGAAGGATAAGCTTCTCTGAAAAGATTGTAGCTTATCGTTGACGAAAGATAAGCTTCTATAAAGAGATTGCCACTTATCGTTGAAGAAGGATAAGCTTCTTTGAAGATATTACCACTTATCATTGAATAACGATAAGCTTCTCTGAAGAGATTGCCACTTATCGTTAAATAAGGATAAGCTTCTCTAAAGAGATTGCCACTTATCGTTGAAGAAGGATAAGCTTCTCTGAAGATATTTCCACTTATCGTTGAAGAAGGATAAGCTTCTATGAAGAGATTGCCACTTATCGTTGAAGAAGCATAAGCTTCTCTGAAGATATTGCCACGTATCATTGAAGAAGGATAAGCTTCTCTGAAGAGATTGAAACATATCGTTGAAGAAGGATAAGCTTCTCTGAAGAGATTGCCACTTTATCGTTGAAGAAGGATAAGCTTCTCTGAAGATATTGCCACTTATCGTTGGGGAAGGTTAAGTTTCTCTAAAGAGATTGCCACTTTATCGTTGAAGAAGGATAAGCTTCTCTGAAGAGATTGCCACTTATCGTTGAAGAAGCATAAGCTTCTCTGAAGAGATTTCCACTTATCGTTGAAGAAGGATAAGCTTTTATGAAGAGATTGCCACTTATCGTTGAAGAAGCATAAGCTTCTCTGAATATATTGCCACATATCATTAAAGAAGGATAAGCTTCTCTGAAGAGATTGCCATTTATCATAGAAGAAGGATAAGCTTCTCTGAAGATATTGCCACATATTCTTGAAGAAGGATAAGCTTCTCTGAAGAGATTGCCACATATTGTTGAAGAAGGATAAGCTTCTCTGAGGAGATTGCCATTTATCATTGAAGAAGGATAAGCTTCTCCGAAGATATTACCACTTATCGTTGGGGAAGGTTAAGTTTCTCTAAAGAGATTTCCACTTATCGTTGAAGAAGGATAAGCTTCTCTGAAGAGATTGCCACTTATCATTGAGGAAGGATAAGCCTCTCTAAAGAGATTGCCACTTATCGTTGAAGAAGGATAAGCTTCTCTGAAGAGATTGCCACTTATTGTTGAAGAAGGATAAGCATCTCTGAAGAGATTTCCACTTATCATTGAAGAAGGATAAGCTTCTATGAAGAGATTTCCACTTATCGTTGAAGAAGCATAAGCTTCTCTGAATATATTGCCACGTATCATTGAAGAAGGATAAGCGTCTCTGAAGAGATTGCCACTTATCATAGAAGAAGGATAAGCTTCTCTGAAGAGATTGCCACTTATCGTTGAAGAAGGATAAGCTTCTCTGAATATATTGCCATTTATATTTGGGGAAGGTTAAGTTTCTCTAAAGAGATTGCCACTTATCGTTGAAGAAAGATAAGCTTCTCTGAAGACATTGCCACTTATTGTTGAGGAAGGATAAGCTTCTCTAAAGAGATTTCCACTTATCGTTGAAGAAGGATATGCTTCGCTGAAGAGATTGCCACTTATTTTTAAAGAAGGATAAGCTTCTCTGAAGAGATTTCCACTTATCGTTGAAGAAGGATAAGCTTCTATGAAGAGATTGCCACTTATCGTTGAAGAAGCATGAGCTTCTCTGAAGATATTGCCACATATCATTGAAGAAGGATAAGCTTCTCTGAAGAGATTGCCACTTATCATTGAAGAAGGATAATCTTCTCTGAAGAGATTGCCACTTATCGTTGAAGAAAGATAAGCTTCTCTAAAGATATTTCCAGTTATCGTTGAGGAAGGATAAGCTTCTCTAAAGAGATTGCCACTTATGGTTGAAGAAGGATAAGCTTCTCTGAAGAGATTGCCACTTATCGTTGAGGAAGGATAAGCTTCTCTAAAGAGATTGCCACTTATAGTTGAAGAAGGATAAGCTTCTCTGAAGAAATTGCCACTTACCGTTGAAAAAGGATAAGCTTCTCTGAAGAGATTGCCACTTATTGTTGAGGAAGGATAAGCTTCTCTGAAGAGATTTCCACTTCTCGTTCAAGAAGGATAAAATTCTCTGAAGAGATTGCCACTTATCGTTGAATAAGCATAAGCTTCTCTGAAGAGATTGCCACTTATCGTAGAAGAAGGATAAGCTTCTTTGAAGAGATTGCCACTTATTGTTGAGGAAGGATAAGCTTCTATGAAGATATTGCCACTTATCGTTGATGAAGGATAAGCTTCTCTGAAGAGATTGCCACTTAACGTAGAAGAAGGATAAGCTTCTCTGAAGAGATTGCCACTTATCGTTGAAGAAAGATAAGCTTCTCTGAAGATATTTCCACTAATCATTGAAGAAAGATAAATTTCTCTGAAGAGATTGCCACTTATCGTTGAAGAAGGATAAGCTTCTCTGAAAAGATTGTCACTTATCGTTGAAGAAGGATAAACTTCTAAAAAGAGATTGCCACTTATCGTTGAAGAAGGATAAGCTTCTCTGAAGAGATTTCCACTTATCGTTGAGGAAGGATATGCTTCTCTGAAGAGATTGCAACTTATCGTTGAAGAAGCATAAGCTTCTATGAAGATATTGCCACGTATCATTGAAGAAGGATAAGCTTCTCTGAAGAGATTCCCACTTATCATTGAAGAAGGATAAGCTTCTCTGAAGAGATTGCGACTTATCGTTGGGGAAGGTTAAGCTTCTCTGAAGAGATTGCCACTTATCGTTGAGGAAGGATAAGCTTCTCTAAAGATATTGCCATTTATCGTTGAAGAAGGATAAGCTTCGCTGAAGAGATTGCCACTTATCGTTGAAGAAGGATAAGCTTCTCTGAAGAGATTTCCACTTATCGTTGAAGAAGGATAAGCTTCTATGAAGAGATTGCCACTTATCGTTGAAGAAGCATAAGCTTCTCTGAAGATATTGCCACATATCATTGAAGAAGGATAAGCTTCTCTGAAGAGATTGCCACTTATCATTGAAGAAGGATAAGCTTCTCTGAAGAGATTGCCACTTATCGTTGAAGAAAGATAAGCTTCTCTAAAGATATTGCCACTTATCGTTGAGGAAGGATAAGCTTCTCTAAAGAGATTGCCACTTATGGTTGAAGAAGGATAAGCTTCTCTGAAGAGATTGCCACTTATCGTTGAGGAAGGATAAGCTTCTCTAAAGAGATTGCCACTTATCGTTGAAGAAGGATAAGCTTCTCTGAAGAAATTGCCACTTACCGTTGAAAAAGGATAAGCTTCTCTGAAGAGATTGCCACTTATTGTTGAGGAAGGATAAGCTTCTCTGAAGAGATTTCCACTTCTCGTTCAAGAAGGATAAAATTCTCTGAAGAGATTGCCACTTATCGTTGAATAAGCATAAGCTTCTCTGAAGAGATTGCCACTTATCGTAGAAGAAGGATAAGCTTCTTTGAAGAGATTGCCACTTATTGTTGAGGAAGGATAAGCTTCTATGAAGATATTGCCACTTATCGTTGATGAAGGATAAGCTTCTCTGAAGAGATTGCCACTTAACGTAGAAGAAGGATAAGCTTCTCTGAAGAGATTGCCACTTATCGTTGAAGAAAGATAAGCTTCTCTGAAGATATTTCCACTAATCATTGAAGAAAGATAAATTTCTCTGAAGAGATTGCCACTTATCGTTGAAGAAGGATAAGCTTCTCTGAAAATATTGTCGCTTATCGTTGAAGAAGGATAAACTTCTAAAAAGAGATTGCCACTTATCGTTGAAGAAGGATAAGCTTCTCTGAAGAGATTTCCACTTATCGTTGAGGAAGGATATGCTTCTCTGAAGAGATTGCAACTTATCGTTGAAGAAGCATAAGCTTCTATGAAGATATTGCCACGTATCATTGAAGAAGGATAAGCTTCTCTGAAGAGATCCCACTTATCATTGAAGAAGGATAAGCTTCTCTGAAGAGATTGCGACTTATCGTTGGGGAAGGTTAAGCTTCTCTGAAGAGATTGCCACTTATCGTTGAGGAAGGATAAGCTTCTCTAAAGAGATTGCCATTTATCGTTGAAGAAGGATAAGCTTCGCTGAAGAGATTGCCACTTATCGTTGAAGAAGGATAAGCTTCACTGAAGAGATTTCCACTTATCGTTGAAGAAGGATAAGCTTCTATGAAGAGATTGCCACTTATCGTTGAAGAAGCATAAGCTTCTCTGAAGATATTGCCACATATCATTGAAGAAGGATAAGCTTCTCTGAAGAGATTGCCACTTATCATTGAAGAAGGATAAGCTTCTCTGAAGAGATTGCCACTTATCGTTGAAGAAAGATAAGCTTCTCTAAAGAGATTGCCACTTATCTTTGAAGAAGGATAAGCTTCTCTGAAGAAATTGCCACTTACCGTTGAAAAAGGATAAGCTTCTCTGAAGAGATTGCCACTTATTGTTGAAGAAGGATAAGCTTCTCTGAAGAGATTTCCACTTTTCGTTCAAGAAGGATAAAATTCTCTGAAGAGATTGCCACTTATCGTTGAATAAGAATAAGCTTCTCTGAAGAGATTGCCACTTATCGTAGAAGAAGGATAAGCTTCTCTGAAGAGATTGCCACATATTGTTGAGGAAGGATAAGCTTCTATGAAGATATTGCCACTTATCGTTGATGAAGGATAAGCTTCTCTGAAGAGATTGCCACTTAACGTAGAAGAAGGATAAGCTTCTCTTAAGAGATTGCCACTTATCGTTGAAGAAAGATAAGATTCTCTGAAGAGATTTCCACTAATCATTGAAGAAAATAAATTTCTCTGAAGAGATTGCCACTTATCGTTGAAGAAGGATAAGCTTCTCTGAAAAGATTGTCGCTTATCGTTGAAGAAGGATAAACTTCTAAAAAGGGATTGCCACTTATCGTTGAAGAAGGATAAGCTTCTCTGAAGAGATTTCCACTTATCGTTGAGGAAGGATATGCTTCTCTGAAGAGATTGCCACTTATCGTTGAAGAAGCATAAGCTTCTATGAAGATATTGCCACGTATCATTGAAGAAGGATAAGCTTCTCTGAAGAGATTCCCACTTATCATTGAAGAAGGATAAGCTTCTCTGAAGAGATTTCGACTTATCGTTGGGGAAGGTTAAGCTTCTCTGAAGAGATTGCCACTTATCGTTGAGGAAGGATAAGCTTCTCTAAAGAGATTGCCATTTATCGTTGAAGAAGGATAAGCTTCGCTGAAGAGATTGCCACTTATCGTTGAAGAAGGATAAGCTTCTCTGAAGAGATTTCCACTTATCGTTGAAGAAGGAAAAGCTTCTCTGAAGAGATTGCCACTTATCGTTGAGGAATGATAAGCTTCTCTAAAGAGATTGCCACTTATCGTTGAAGAAGGATAAGCTTCTCTGAAGAAATTGCCACTTATCGTTGAAAAAGGATAAGCTTCTCTGAAGAGATTTCCACTTATTGTTGAAGAAGAATAAGCTTCTCTAAAGAGATTTCGACTTCTTGTTGAAGAAGGATAAGCTTCTCTGAAGAGATTGCCACTTATCGTTGATGAAGAATAAGCTTCTCTGAAGACATTGCCACTTATCGTAGAAGAAGGATAAGCTTCTCTGAAGAGATTTCCACTTATCGTAGAAGAAGGATAAGCTTCTCTGAAGAGATTGCCACTTATTGTTGAAGAAAGATAAGCTTCTCTGAAGAGATTGCCACTAATCATTGAAGAAAGATAAGCTTCTCTGAAGAGGTTGCCACTTATCGTTGAAGAAGGATAAGCTTCTCTGAAAAGATTGTCGCTTATCGTTGAAGAAGGATAAACTTCTATAAAGAGATTACCACTTATCGTTGAAGAAGGATAAGCTTCTCTGAAAAGATTTCCACTTATCGTTGAGGAAGGATATGCTTCTCTGAAGAGATTGCCACTTATCGTTGAAGAAGCATAAGCTTCTATGAAGATATTGCCACGTATCATTGAAGAAGGATAAGCTTCTCTGAAGAGATTCCCACTTATCATTGAAGAAGGATAAGCTTCTCTGAAGAGATTTCGACTTATCGTTGGGGAAGGTTAAGCTTCTCTGAAGAGATTGCCACTTATCGTTGAGGAAGGATAAGCTTCTCTAAAGAGATTGCCATTTATCGTTGAAGAAGGATAAGCTTCGCTGAAGAGATTGCCACTTATCGTTGAAGAAGGATAAGCTTCTCTGAAGAGATTTCCACTTATCGTTGAAGAAGGAAAAGCTTCTCTGAAGAGATTGCCACTTATCGTTGAGGAAGGATAAGCTTCTCTAAAGAGATTGCCACTTATCGTTGAAGAAGGATAAGCTTCTCTGAAGAAATTGCCACTTATCGTTGAAAAAGGATAAGCTTCTCTGAAGAGATTTCCACTTATTGTTGAAGAAGAATAAGCTTCTCTAAAGAGATTTCGACTTCTTGTTGAAGAAGGATAAGCTTCTCTGAAGAGATTGCCACTTATCGTTGATGAAGAATAAGCTTCTCTGAAGACATTGCCACTTATCGTAGAAGAAGGATAAGCTTCTCTGAAGAGATTTCCACTTATCGTAGAAGAAGGATAAGCTTCTCTGAAGAGATTGCCACTTATTGTTGAAGAAAGATAAGCTTCTCTGAAGAGATTGCCACTAATCATTGAAGAAAGATAAGCTTCTCTGAAGAGGTTGCCACTTATCGTTGAAGAAGGATAAGCTTCTCTGAAAAGATTGTCGCTTATCGTTGAAGAAGGATAAACTTCTATAAAGAGATTACCACTTATCGTTGAAGAAGGATAAGTTTCTATGAAGAGATTGCGATTTATCGTTGAGGAAGGATATGCTTATCTAAAGAGATTGCCACTTATTGTTGAAGAAGCATAAGCTTCTCTGAAGATATTGCCACGTATCATTGAAGAAGGATAAGCTTCTCTGAAGAGATTCCCACTTATCATTGAAGAAGGATAAGCTTCTCTGAAGAGATTGCCACTTATCGTTGAAGAAGGATAAGCTTATCTGAAGATATTGCCACTTATCGTTGGGGAAGGATAAGTTTCTCTAAAGAGATTGCCACTTATCGTTGAAGAAGGATAAGCTTCTCTGAAGAGATTGCCACTTATCGTTGAGGAAGGATAAGGTTCTCTAAAGGGATTGCCACTTATCGTCGAAGAAGGATAAGCTTCCCTGAAAGGATTGCCACTTATCGTTGAGGAAGTATAAGCTTCTCTAAAGAGGTTGCCACTTATCGTTGAAGAAGGATAAGCTTCTCTGAAGATATTGTCACTTATCGTTGGGGAAGGATAAGTTTCTCTAAAGAGATTGCCACTTATTGTTGAAGAAGGATAAGCTTCTCTAAAGAGATTGCCACTTATCGTTGAGGAAGGATAAGCTTCTCTAAGGAGATTGCTACTTATCGTTGAAGAAGGATAAGCTTCTCTGAAGAGATTGCCACTTATCGTTGAAGAAGGATAAGCTTCTCTGAATAGATTTCCACTTATCGTTGAAGAAGTATAAGCTTCTATGAAGAGATTGCCACTTATCGTTGAAGAAGCATAAGATTCTCTGAAGATATTGCCACGTATCATTGAAGAAGGATAAGCTTCTCTGAAGAGATTGCCACTTATCATTGAAGAAGGATAAGCTTCTATGAAGAGATTGCCACTTATCGTTGAAGAAGCATAAGCTTCTCTAAAGATATTGCCACGTATTATTAAAGAAGGATAAGCTTCTCTGAAGAGATTGCCACTTATCGTTGAAGAAGGATAAGCTTCTCTGAAGAGGTTGCCACTTATAGTTGAAGAAGGATTAGCTTCTTTGAAGATATTCCCACTTATCGTTGAAGAAGGATAAGCTTTTCTAAAGAGATTGCCACTTATCGTTGAAGAAGGATAAGCTTCTCTGAAGAAATTTCCACTTATCTTTGAAAAAGGATAAGCTTCTCTGAAGAGATTTCCACTTATTGTTGAAGAAGGATAAGCTTCTTTGAAGAGATTTCCACTTCTCGTTGAAGAAGGATAAGCTTCTCTGAAGAGATTTCCACTTATCGTTGAGGAAAGGTAAGCTTGTCTGAAAAGATTACCACTTATCGTTGAAGAAGGATAAGCTTCTCTGAAGAGATTGCCACTTATCGTAGAAGAAGTATAAGCTTCTCTGAAGAGATTGCCAGTTATCGTTGAAGAAAGATAAGCTTCTCTGAAGAGATTGCCACTAATCATTGAAGAAAGATAAGCTTCTCTGAAGAGATTGCCACTTATCGTTGGGGAAGGATAAGTTTCTCTAAAGAGATTTCCACTTATTGTTGAAGAAGGATAAGCGTCTCTAAAGAGATTGCCACTTATCGTTGAGGAAGGATAAGCTTCTCTAAAGAGATTTATACTTATCTTTGAAGAAGGATAAGCTTCTCTGAAGAGATTGCCACTTATTGTTGAAGAAGGATAAGCTTCTCTGAAGATATTTCCACTTATCGTTGAAGAAGGATAAGATTCTATGAAGAGATTGCCACTTATCGTTGAAGAAGCATAAGCTTCTCTGAAGATATTGCCACGTATCATTGAAGAAGGATAAGCTTCTCTGATGAGATTGCCACTTATCATTGAAAAGGATAAGCTTCTATGAAGAGATTGCCACTTATCGTTGAAGAAGCATAAGCTTCTCTAAAGATATTGCCACGTATCATTAAAGAAGGATAAGATTCTTTGAAGAGATTGCCACTTATCGTTGAAGAAGGATAAACTTCTCTGAAGAGATTGCCTCTTATAGTTGAAGTAGGATAAGCTTCTCTGAAGATATTGCCACTTATCGTTGACGAAGGATAAGCTTCTCTAAAGAGATTGCCACTTATCGTTGAAGAAGGATTAACTTCTATTAAGAAATTTCCACTTATCTTTGAAAAAGGATAAGCTTCTCTAAAGATATTTCCAATTATTGTTGAAGAAGGATAAGCTTCTCTGAAGAGATTTCCACTTCTCGTTGAAGAATGATAAGCTTTTCTGAAGAGATTGCCACTTATCGTTGAGGAAGGATAAGCTTCTATGAAAAGATTGCCACTTATCGTTGAAGAAGGATAAGCTTCTCTGAAGAGATTGCCACTTGTCGTAGAAGAAGGATAAGCTTCTCTGAAGAGATTTCCAGTTGTCGTTGTAGAAAGATAAGCTTCTCTGAAGAGATTGCCGCTAATCATTGAAGAAAGATAAGCTTCTCTAAAGAGATTGCCGCTTATCGTTGAAGAAGGATAAGCTTCTCTGAAAAGATTGTCGCTTATCGTTGAAGAAGGATAAATTTCTATAAAGAGGTTGCCACTTATCGTTGAAGAAGGATAAGCTTCTCTGAAGAGATTGCCACTTATCGTTGAGGAAGGATAAGCTTCTCTAAAGAGGTTGCCACTTATCGTTGAAGAAGCATAAGCTTCTATGAAGATATTGCCACGTATCATTGAAGAAGGATAAGCTTCTCTAAAGAGATTCCCACTTATCATTGAAGAAGGATAAGCTTCTCTGAAGAGATTGCCACTTATCGTTGAAGAAGGATAAGCTTCTCTGAAGATATTGCAACTTATCGTTGAGGAAGGATAAGCTTCTCTAAAGAGATTGCCACTTATCGTTGAAGAAGGATAAGCTTCTCTGAAGAGATTGCCACTTATCGTTGAGGAAGGATAAGCTTCTCTAAAGAGATTGCCACGTATCCTTGAAGAAGGATAAGATTCTCTGAAGACAGTGCCACTTATCGTTGAGGAAGTATAAGCTTCGCTGAAGAGATTGCCACTTATCGTTGATGAAGGATAAGCTTCTCTGAAAAGATTGTCGCTTATCGTTGAAGAAGGATAAACTTCTATAAAGAGATTGCCACTTATCATTGAAGAAGGATAAGCTTCTCTGAAGAGATTGCCACTTATCGTTGAGGAAGGATATGCTTCTCTAAAGAGATTGCCACTTATCGTTGAAGAAGCATAAGCTTCTATGAAGAGATTGCCACTTATCGTTGAAGAAGGATAAGCTTCTCTGAAGAGATTGCCACTTATCGTTGAGGAAGGATAAACTTCTCTAAAGAGATTGCCCCTTATCGTTGAAGAAGGATAAGCTTCTCTGAAGATATTGCCACTTATCGTTGGGGAAGGATAAGTTTCTCTAAAGAGATTGCCACTTATCGTTGAAGAAGGATAAGCTTCTCTGAAGAGATTGCCACTTATCGTTGAAGAAAGATACGCTTTTCTGAACAGATTGCCACTTAGCGTTGAAGAAGGATAGGCTTCTCTAAAGATATTGCCACTTATCGTTGAGGAAGTATAAGCTTCTCTAAAGAGATTGCCACTTATCATTGAAGAAGGATAAGATTCTCTGAAGACATTGCCACTTATCGTTGAGGAAGGATAAGCTTCGCTGAAGATATTGCCACTTATCGTTGGGGAAGGATAAGTTTCTCTAAAGAGATTTCCACTTATCGTTGAAGAAGGATAAGCTTCTCTGAAGAGATTGCCACTTATCGTTGAAGAAGGATAAGCTTCTCTGAAGAGATTGCCACTTATCATTGAGGAAGGATAAGCTTCTCTAAAGAGGTTGCCACTTATCGTTGAAGAAGCATAAGCTTCTCTGAAGATATTGCCACGTATCATTGAAGAAGGATAAGCTTCTCTAAAGAGATTACCACTTGTCATTGAAGAAGGATAAGCTTCTCTGAAGATATTGCCACTTATCGTTGAAGAAGGATAAGCTTCTCTGAAGATATTGCCACTTATGGTTGAGGAAGGATAAGCTTCTCTAAAGAGATTGCCACTTATCGTTAAAGAAGGATAAGCTTCTCTGAAGAGATTGCCACTTATCGTTGAGGAAGGATAAGCTTCTCTAAAGAGATTGCCACTTATCCTTGAAGAAGGATAAGATTCTCTGAAGACAGTGCCACTTATCGTTGAGGAAGGATAAGCTTCGCTGAAGAGATTGCCACTTATCGTTGATGAAGGATAAGCTTCTTTGAAAAGATTGTCGCTTATCGTTGAAGAAGGATAAACTTCTATAAAGAGATTGCCACTTATCATTGAAGAAGGATAAGCTTCTCTGAAGAGATTGCCACTTATCGTTGAGGAAGGATAAGCTTCTCTAAAGAGATTGCCACTTATCGTTGAAGAAGCATAAGCTTCTATAAAGATATTGCCACGTATCATTGAAGAAGGATAAGCTTCTCTAAAGAGATTCCCACTTATCATTGAAGAAGGATAAGAGTCTCTGAAGAGATTGCCACTTATCGTTGAAGAAGGATAAGCTTCTCAAAAGATATTGCCACTTATAGTTGAGGAAGGATAAGCTTCTCTAAAGAGATTGCCACTTATCATTGAAGAAGGATAAGCTTCTCTGAAGAGATTGCCACTTATTGTTGAGGAAGGATAAACTTCTCTAAAGAGATTGCCACTTATCGTTGAAGAAGGATAAGCTTCTCTGAAGATATTGCCACTTATCGTTGGGGAAGGATAAGTTTCTCTGAAGAGATTGCCACTTATCGTTGAAGAAGGATAAGCTTCTCTGAAGAGATTGCCACTTATCGTTGAAGAAGGATAAGCTTCTCTGAATAGATTGCCACTTATCGTTGAAGAAGGATAGGCTTCTCTAAAGATATTGCCACTTATCGTTGAGGAAGGATAAGCTTCTCTAAAGAGATTGCCACTTATCGTTGAAGAAGGATAAGATTCTCTGAAGACATTGCCACTTATCGTTGAGGAAGGATAAGCTTCGCTGAAGATATTGCCACTTATCATTGGGGAAGGATAAGTTTCTCTAAAGAGATTTCCACTTATCGTTGAAGAAGGATAAGCTTCTCTGAAGAGATTGCCACTTATCGTTGAAGAAGGATAAGCTTCTCTGAAGAGATTGCCACTTATCGTTGAGGAAGGATAAGCTTTTCTAAAGAGGTTGCCACTTATCGTTGAAGAAGCATAAGCTTCTATGAAGATATTGCCACGTATCATTGAAGAAGGATAAGCTTATCTAAAGAGATTCCCACTTATCATTGAAGAAGGATAAGCTTCTCTGAAGAGATTGCCACTTATTGTTGAAGAAGGATAAGCTTCTCTGAAGATATTGCCACTTATCGTTGAGGAAGGATAAGCTTCTCTAAAGAGATTGCCACTTATCGTTGAATAAGGATAAGCTTCTCTGAAGAGATTGCCACTTATCGTTGAGGAAGGATAAGCTTCTCTAAAGAGATTGCCACATATCCTTGAAGAAGGATAAGATTCTTTGAAGACAGTGCCACTTATCGTTGAGGAAGGATAAGCTTCGCTGAAGAGATTGCCACATATCGTTGATGAAGGATAAGCTTCTCTGAAAAGATTATCGCTTATCGTTGAAGAAGGATAAACTTCTATAAAGAGATTGCCACTTATCATTGAAGAAGGATAAGCTTCTATGAAGAGATTGCCACTTATCGTTGAGGAAGGATAAGCTTCTCTAAAGAGATTGCCACTTATCATTGAAGAAGCATAAGCTTCTATGAAGATATTGCCACGTATCATTGAAGAAGGATAAGATTCTCTAAAGATATTCCCACTTATCATTGAAGAATGATAAGAGTCTCTGAAGAGATTGCCACTTATCGTTGAAGAAGGATAAGCTTCTCTAAAGATATTGCCACTTATAGTTGAGGAAGGATAAGCTTCTCTAAAGAGATTGCCACTTATCGTTGAAGAAGGATAAGCTTCTCTGAAGAGATTGCCACTTATTGTTGAGGAAGGATAAACTTCTCTAAAGAGATTGCCACTTATTGTTGAAGAAGGATAAGCTTCTCTGAAGATATTGCCACTAATCGTTGGGGAAGGTTAAGTTTCTCTAAAGAGATTACCACTTATCGTTGAAGAAGGGTAAGATTCTCTGAAGAGATTGCCACTTATCGTTGAAGAAGGATAAGCTTCTCTGAACAGATTGCCACTTATCGTTGAAGAAGGATAGGCTTCTCTAAAGATATTGCCACTTATCGTTGAGGAAGGATAAGCTTCTCTAAAGAGATTTCCACTTATCGTTGAAGAAGGATAAGATTCTCTGAAGACATTGCCACTTATCGTTGAGGAAGGATAAGCTTCGCTGAAGATATTGCCACTTATCGTTGGGGAAGGATAAGTTTCTCTAAAGAGATTTCCACTTATCGTTGAAGAAGGATAAGCTTCTCTGAACAGATTGCCACTTATCGTTGAAGAAGGATAAGCTTCTCTGAACAGATTGCCACTTATCGTTGAAGAAGGATAAGCTTCTCTAAAGATATTGCCACATATCGTTGAGGAAGGATAAGCTTCTCTAAAGAGATTGCCACTTATCGTTGAAGAAGGATAAGATTCTCTGAAGACATTGCCACTTATCGTTGAGGAAGGATAAGCTTCGCTGAAGAGATTGCCACTTATCGTTGATGAAGGATAAGCTTCTCTGAAAAGATTGTCGCTTATCGTTGAAGAAGGATAAACTTCTATAAAGAGACTGCCACTTATCGTTGAAGAAGGATAAGCTTCTCTGAAGAGATTGCCACTTATCGTTGAGGAAGGATAAGCTTCTCTAAAGAGATTTCCACTTATCGTTGAAGAAGCATAAGCTTCTATGAAGATATTGCCACGTATCATTGAAGAAGGATAAGCTTCTCTAAAGAGATTCCCACTTATCATTGAAGAAGGATAAGCTTCTCTGAAGAGATTGCCACTTATCGTTGAAGAAGGATAAGCTTCTCTAAAGATATTGCCACTTATCGTTGAGGAAGGATAAGCTTCTCTAGAGAGATTGCCACTTATCGTTGAATAAGGATAAGCTTCTCTGAAGAGATTGCCACTTATCGTTGAGGAAGGATAAACTTCTCTAAAGAGATTGCCACTTATCGTTGAAGAAGGATAAGCTTCTCTAAAGATATTGCCACTTATCGTTGGGGAAGGATAAGTTTCTCTGAAGAGATTGCCACTTATCGTTGAAGAAGGATAAGCTTCTCTGAAGAGATTGCCACTTATCGTTGAAGAAGGATAAGCTTCTCTGAACAGATTGCCACTTATCATTGAAGAAGGATAGGCTTCTCTAAAGATATTTCCACTTATCGTTGAGGAAGGATAAGCTTCTCTAAAGAGATTGCCACTTATCGTTGAAGAAGGATAAGATTCTCTGAAGACATTGCCACTTATCGTTGAGGAAGGATAAGCTTCGCTGAAGATATTGCCACTTATCATTGGGGAAGGATAAGTTTCTCTAAAGAGATTTCCACTTATCGTTGAAGAAGGATAAGCTTCTCTGAAGAGATTGCCACTTATCGTTGAAGAAGGATAAGCTTCTCTGAACAGATTGCCACTTATCGTTGAAGAAGGATAGGCTTCTCTAAAGATATTGCCACTTATCGTTGAGGAAGGATAAGCTTCTCTAAAGAGATTGCCACTTATCGTTGAAGAAGGATAAGATTCTCTGAAGACATTGCCACTTATCGTTGAGGAAGGATAAGCTTCGCTGAAGATATTGCCACTTATCGTTGGGGAAGGATAAGTTTCTCTAAAGAGATTTCCACTTATCGTTGAAGAAGGATAAGCTTCTCTGAACAGATTGCCACTTATCGTTGAAGAAGGATAAGCTTCTCTGAACAGATTGCCACTTATCGTTGAAGAAGGATAAGCTTCTCTAAAGATATTGCCACTTATCGTTGAGGAAGGATAAGCTTCTCTAAAGAGATTGCCACTTATCGTTGAAGAAGGATAAGATTCTCTGAAGACATTGCCACTTATCGTTGAGGAAGGATAAGCTTCGCTGAAGAGATTGCCACTTATCGTTGATGAAGGATAAGCTTCTCTGAAAAGATTGTCGCTTATCGTTGAAGAAGGATAAACTTCTATAAAGAGACTGCCACTTATCGTTGAAGAAGGATAAGCTTCTCTGAAGAGATTGCCACTTATCGTTGAGGAAGGATAAGCTTCTCTAAAGAGATTGCCACTTATCGTTGAAGAAGCATAAGCTTCTATGAAGATATTGCCACGTATCATTGAAGAAGGATAAGCTTCTCTAAAGAGATTCCCACTTATCATTGAAGAAGGATAAGCTTCTCTGAAGAGATTGCCACTTATCGTTGAAGAAGGATAAGCTTCTCTAAAGATATTGCCACTTATCGTTGAGGAAGGATAAGCTTCTCTAGAGAGATTGCCACTTATCGTTGAAGAAGGATAAGCTTCTCTGAAGAGATTGCCACTTATCGTTGAGGAAGGATAAACTTCTCTAAAGAGATTGCCACTTATCGTTGAAGAAGGATAAGCTTCTCTGAAGATATTGCCACTTATCGTTGGGGAAGGATAATTTTCTCTGAAGAGATTGCCACTTATCGTTGAAGAAGGATAAGCTTCTCTGAAGAGATTGCCACTTATCGTTGAAGAAGGATAAGCTTCTCTGAACAGATTGCCACTTATCGTTGAAGAAGGATAGGCTTCTCTAAAGATATTGCCACTTATCGTTGAGGAAGGATAAGCTTCTCTAAAGAGATTGCCACTTATCGTTGAAGAAGGATAAGATTCTCTAAAGACATTGCCACTTATCGTTGAGGAAGGATAAGCTTCGCTGAAGATATTGCCACTTATCATTGGGGAAGGATAAGTTTCTCTAAAGAGATTTCCACTTATCGTTGAAGAAGGATAAGCTTCTCTGAAGAGATTGCCACTTATCGTTGAAGAAGGATAAGCTTCTCTGAAGAGATTGCCACTTATCGTTGAGGAAGGATAAGCTTTTCTAAAGAGGTTGCCACTTATCGTTGAAGAAGCATAAGCTTCTATGAAGATATTGCCACGTATCATTGAAGAAGGATAAGCTTATCTAAAGAGATTCCCACTTATCATTGAAGAAGGATAAGTTTCTCTGAAGAGATTGCCACTTATCGTTAAAGAAGGATAAGCTTCTCTGAAGATATTGCCACTTATCGTTGAGGAAGGATAAGCTTCTCTAAAGAGATTTCCACTTATCGTTGAATAAGGATAAGCTTCTCTGAAGAGATTGCCACTTATCGTTGAGGAAGGATAAGCTTCTCTAAAGAGATTGCCACGTATCCTTGAAGAAGGATAAGATTCTCTGAAGACAGTGCCACTTATCATTGAGGAAGGATAAGCTTCGCTGAAGAGATTGCCACTTATCGTTGATGAAGGATAAGCTTCTCTGAAAAGATTATCGCTTATCGTTGAAGAAGGATAAGCTTCTCTGAAGAGATTGCCACTTATCGTTGAGGAAGGATAAGCTTCGCTGAAGATATTGCCACTTATCATTGGGGAAGGATAAGTTTCTCTAAAGAGATTTCCACTTATCGTTGAAGAAGGATAAGCTTCTCTGAAGAGATTGCCACTTATCGTTGAAGAAGGATAAGCTTCTCTGAACAGATTGCCACTTATCGTTGAAGAAGGATAGGCTTCTCTAAAGATATTGCCACTTATCGTTGAGGAAGGATAAGCTTCTCTAAAGAGATTGCCACTTATCGTTGAAGAAGGATAAGATTCTCTGAAGACATTGCCACTTATCGTTGAGGAAGGATAAGCTTCGCTGAAGATATTGCCACTTATCGTTGGGGAAGGATAAGTTTCTCTAAAGAGATTTCCACTTATCGTTGAAGAAGGATAAGCTTCTCTGAACAGATTGCCACTTATCGTTGAAGAAGGATAAGCTTCTCTGAACAGATTGCCACTTATCGTTGAAGAAGGATAAGCTTCTCTAAAGATATTGCCACTTATCGTTGAGGAAGGATAAGCTTCTCTAAAGAGATTGCCACTTATCGTTGAAGAAGGATAAGATTCTCTGAAGACATTGCCACTTATCGTTGAGGAAGGATAAGCTTCGCTGAAGAGATTGCCACTTATCGTTGATGAAGGATAAGCTTCTCTGAAAAGATTGTCGCTTATCGTTGAAGAAGGATAAACTTCTATAAAGAGACTGCCACTTATCGTTGAAGAAGGATAAGCTTCTCTGAAGAGATTGCCACTTATCGTTGAGGAAGGATAAGCTTCTCTAAAGAGATTGCCACTTATCGTTGAAGAAGCATAAGCTTCTATGAAGATATTGCCACGTATCATTGAAGAAGGATAAGCTTCTCTAAAGAGATTCCCACTTATCATTGAAGAAGGATAAGCTTCTCTGAAGAGATTGCCACTTATCGTTGAAGAAGGATAAGCTTCTCTAAATATATTGCCACTTATCGTTGAGGAAGGATAAGCTTCTCTAGAGAGATTGCCACTTATCGTTGAAGAAGGATAAGCTTCTCTGAAGAGATTGCCACTTATCGTTGAGGAAGGATAAACTTCTCTAAAGAGATTGCCACTTATCGTTGAAGAAGGATAAGCTTCTCTGAAGATATTGCCACTTATCGTTGGGGAAGGATAATTTTCTCTGAAGAGATTGCCACTTATCGTTGAAGAAGGATAAGCTTCTCTGAAGAGATTGCCACTTATCGTTGAAGAAGGATAAGCTTCTCTGAACAGATTGCCACTTATCGTTGAAGAAGGATAGGCTTCTCTAAAGATATTGCCACTTATCGTTGAGGAAGGATAAGCTTCTCTAAAGAGATTGCCACTTATCGTTGAAGAAGGATAAGATTCTCTAAAGACATTGCCACTTATCGTTGAGGAAGGATAAGCTTCGCTGAAGATATTGCCACTTATCATTGGGGAAGGATAAGTTTCTCTAAAGAGATTTCCACTTATCGTTGAAGAAGGATAAGCTTCTCTGAAGAGATTGCCACTTATCGTTGAAGAAGGATAAGCTTCTCTGAAGAGATTGCCACTTATCGTTGAGGAAGGATAAGCTTTTCTAAAGAGGTTGCCACTTATCGTTGAAGAAGCATAAGCTTCTATGAAGATATTGCCACGTATCATTGAAGAAGGATAAGCTTATCTAAAGAGATTCCCACTTATCATTGAAGAAGGATAAGTTTCTCTGAAGAGATTGCCACTTATCGTTGAAGAAGGATAAGCTTCTCTGAAGATATTGCCACTTATCGTTGAGGAAGGATAAGCTTCTCTAAAGAGATTGCCACTTATCGTTGAATAAGGATAAGCTTCTCTGAAGAGATTGCCACTTATCGTTGAGGAAGGATAAGCTTCTCTAAAGAGATTGCCACGTATCCTTGAAGAAGGATAAGATTCTCTGAAGACAGTGCCACTTATCGTTGAGGAAGGATAAGCTTCGCTGAAGAGATTGCCACTTATCGTTGATGAAGGATAAGCTTCTCTGAAAAGATTATCGCTTATCGTTGAAGAAGGATAAACTTCTATAAAGAGATTGCCACTTATCATTGAAGAAGGATAAGCTTCTCTGAAGAGATTGCCACTTATCGTTGAGGAAGGATAAGCTTCTCTAAAGAGATTGCCACTTATCATTGAAGAAGCATAAGCTTCTATGAAGATATTGCCACGTATCATTGAAGAAGGATAAGATTCTCTAAAGATATTCCCACTTATCATTGAAGAAGGATAAGAGTCTCTGAAGAGATTGCCACTTATCTTTGAAGAAGGATAAGCTTCTCTAAAGATATTGCCACTTATAGTTGAGGAAGGATAAGCTTCTCTAAAGAGATTGCCACTTATCGTTGAAGAAGGATAAGCTTCTCTGAATAGATTGCCACTTATTGTTGAGGAAGGATAAACTTCTCTAAAGAGATTGCCACTTATCGTTGAAGAAGGATAAGCTTCTCTGAAGATATTGCCACTTATCGTTGGGGAAGGTTAAGTTTCTCTAAAGAGATTGCCACTTATCGTTGAAGAAGGATAAGATTCTCTGAAGAGATTGCCACTTATCGTTGAAGAAGGATAAGCTTCTCTGAACAGATTGCCACTTATCGTTGAAGAAGGATAGGCTTCTCTAAAGATATTGCCACTTATCGTTGAGGAAGGATAAGCTTCTCTAAAGAGATTGCCACTTATCGTTGAAGAAGGATAAGATTCTCTGAAGACATTGCCACTTATCGTTGAGGAAGGATAAGCTTCGCTGAACATATTGCCACTTATCGTTGGGGAAGGATAAGTTTCTCTAAAGAGATTTCCACTTATCGTTGAAGAAGGATAAGCTTCTCTGAACAGATTGCCACTTATCGTTGAAGAAGGATAAGCTTCTCTGAACAGATTGCCACTTATCGTTGAAGAAGGATAAGCTTCTCTAAAGATATTGCCACTTATCGTTGAGGAAGGATAAGCTTCTCTAAAGAGATTGCCACTTATCGTTGAAGAAGGATAAGATTCTCTGAAGACATTGCCACTTATCGTTGAGGAAGGATAAGCTTCGCTGAAGAGATTTCCACTTATCGTTGATGAAGGATAAGCTTCTCTGAAAAGATTGTCGCTTATCGTTGAAGAAGGATAAACTTCTATAAAGAGACTGCCACTTATCGTTGAAGAAGGATAAGCTTCTCTGAAGAGATTGCCACTTATCGTTGAGGAAGGATAAGCTTCCCTAAAGAGATTGCCACTTATCGTTGAAGAAGCATAAGCTTCTATGAAGATATTGCCACGTATCATTGAAGAAGGATAAGCTTCTCTAAAGAGATTCCCACTTATCATTGAAGAAGGATAAGCTTCTCTGAAGAGATTGCCACTTATCGTTGAAGAAGGATAAGCTTCTCTAAAGATATTGCCACTTATCGTTGAGGAAGGATAAGCTTCTCTAGAGAGATTGCCACTTATCGTTGAAGAAGGATAAGCTTCTCTGAAGAGATTGCCACTTATCGTTGAGGAAGGATAAACTTCTCTAAAGAGATTGCCACTTATCGTTGAAGAAGGATAAGCTTCTCTGAAGATATTTCCACTTATCGTTGGGGAAGGATAAGTTTCTCTAAAGAGATTGCCAATTATTGTTGAAGAAGGATAAGCTTCTCTGAAGAGATTGCCACTTATCGTTGAAGAAGGATAAGCTTCTCTGAACAGATTGCCACTTATCGTTGAAGAAGGATAAGCTTCTCTAAAGATATTGCCACTCATCTTTGAGGAAGGATAAGCTTCACTAAAGAGATTGCCACTTATCGTTGAAGAAGGATAAGCTTCTCTAAGGAGATTGCCACTATTCGTTGAAGAAGGATAAGCTTCTCAGAAGAAATTGCCACTTATCGTTGAAAAAGGATAAGCTTCTTTGAAGAGATTACCACTTATTATTGAAGAAGGATAAGCTTCTCTGAAGAGATTTCCACTTCTCGTTGAAGAAGGATAAGCTTCTCTGAAGAGATTGCCACTTATCGTTGAGGAAGGATAAGCTTCTCTGAAAAGATTGCCACTTATCGTTGAAGAAGGATAAGCTTCTCTGAAGAGATTGCCACTTATCGTAGAAGAAGGATAAGCTTCTCTGAAGAGATTGCCAGTTATCGTTGAAGAAAGATAAGCTTCTCTGAAGAGATTGCCAGTTATCGTTGAAGAAAGATAAGCTTCTCTGAAGAGATTGCCACTTCTCGTTGAAGAAGGATAAGCTTCTCTGAAGAGATTGCCGCTTATCGTTGAAGAAGGATAAGCTTCTCTGAAAAGATTGTCGCTTATCGTTGAAGAAGAATAAACTTCTATAAAGAGATTCCCACTTATCATTGAAGAAGGATAAGCTTCTCTGAAGAGATTGCCACTTATCGTTGAAGAAGGATAAGCTTCTCTGAAGATATTTCCACTTATCGTTGAGGAAGGATAAGCTTCTCTAAAGAGATTGCCACTTATCGTTGAATAAGGATAAGCTTCTCTGAAGAGATTGCCACTTATCGTTGAGGAAGGATAAGCTTCTCTAAAGAGATTGCCACGTATCCTTGAAGAAGGATAAGATTCTCTGAAGACAGTGCCACTTATCGTTGAGGAAGGATAAGCTTCGCTGAAGAGATTGCCACTTATCGTTGATGAAGGATAAGCTTCTCTGAAAAGATTATCGCTTATCGTTGAAGAAGGATAAACTTCTATAAAGAGATTGCCACTTATCATTGAAGAAGGATAAGCTTCTCTGAAGAGATTGCCACTTATCGTTGAGGAAGGATAAGCTTCTCTAAAGAGATTGCCACTTATCATTGAAGAAGCATAAGCTTCTATGAAGATATTGCCACGTATCATTGAAGAAGGATAAGATTCTCTAAAGATATTCCCACTTATCATTGAAGAAGGATAAGAGTCTCTAAAGAGATTGCCACTTATCGTTGAAGAAGGATAAGCTTCTCTAAAGATATTGCCACTTATAGTTGAGGAAGGATAAGCTTCTCTAAAGAGATTGCCACTTATCGTTGAAGAAGGATAAGCTTCTCTGAAGAGATTGCCACTTATTGTTGAGGAAGGATAAACTTCTCTAAAGAGATTGCCACTTATCGTTGAAGAAGGATAAGCTTCTCTGAAGATATTGCCACTTATCGTTGGGGAAGGTTAAGTTTCTCTAAAGAGATTGCCACTTATCGTTGAAGAAGGATAAGATTCTCTGAAGAGATTGCCACTTATCGTTGAAGAAGGATAAGCTTCTCTGAACAGATTGCCACTTATCGTTGAAGAAGGATAGGCTTCTCTAAAGATATTGCCACTTATCGTTGAGGAAGGATAAGCTTCTCTAAAGAGATTGCCACTTATCGTTGAAGAAGGATAAGATTCTCTGAAGACATTGCCACTTATCGTTGAGGAAGGATAAGCTTCGCTGAAGATATTGCCACTTATCGTTGGGGAAGGATAAGTTTCTCTAAAGAGATTTCCACTTATCGTTGAAGAAGGATAAGCTTCTCTGAACAGATTGCCACTTATCGTTGAAGAAGGATAAGCTTCTCTGAACAGATTGCCACTTATCGTTGAAGAAGGATAAGCTTCTCTAAAGATATTGCCACTTATCGTTGAGGAAGGATAAGCTTCTCTAAAGAGATTGCCACTTATCGTTGAAGAAGGATAAGATTCTCTGAAGACATTGCCACTTATCGTTGAGGAAGGATAAGCTTCGCTGAAGAGATTGCCACTTATCGTTGATGAAGGATAAGCTTCTCTGAAAAGATTGTCGCTTATCGTTGAAGAAGGATAAACTTCTATAAAGAGACTGCCACTTATCGTTGAAGAAGGATAAGCTTCTCTGAAGAGATTGCCACTTATCGTTGAGGAAGGATAAGCTTCTCTAAAGAGATTGCCACTTATCGTTGAAGAAGCATAAGCTTCTATGAAGATATTGCCATGTATCATTGAAGAAGGATAAGCTTCTCTAAAGACATTCCCACTTATCATTGAAGAAGGGTAAGCTTCTCTGAAGAGATTGCCACTTATCGTTGAAGAAGGATAAGCTTCTCTAAAGATATTGCCACTTATCGTTGAGGAAGGATAAGCTTCTCTAGAGAGATTGCCACTTATCGTTGAAGAAGGATAAGCTTCTCTGAAGAGATTGCCACTTATCGTTGAGGAAGGATAAACTTCTCTAAAGAGATTGCCACTTATCGTTGAAGAAGGATAAGCTTCTCTGAAGATATTGCCACTTATCGTTGGGGAAGGATAAGTTTCTCTGAAGAGATTGCCACTTATCGTTGAAGAAGAATAAGCTTCTCTGAAGAGATTGCCACTTATCGTTGAAGAAGGATAAGCTTCTCTGAACAGATTGCCACTTATCGTTGAAGAAGGATAGGCTTCTCTAAAGATATTGCCACTTATCGTTGAGGAAGGATAAGCTTCTCTAAAGAGATTGCCACTTATCGTTGAAGAAGGATAAGATTCTCTGAAGACATTGCCACTTATCGTTGAGGAAGGATAAGCTTCGCTGAAGATATTGCCACTTATCATTGGGGAAGGATAAGTTTCTCTAAAGAGATTTCCACTTATCGTTGAAGAAGGATAAGCTTCTCTGAAGAGATTGCCACTTATCGTTGAAGAAGGATAAGCTTCTCTGAAGAGATTGCCACTTATCGTTGAGGAAGGATAAGCTTTTCTAAAGAGGTTGCCACTTATCGTTGAAGAAGCATAAGCTTCTATGAAGATATTGCCACGTATCATTGAAGAAGGATAAGCTTATCTAAAGAGATTCCCACTTATCATTGAAGAAGGATAAGCTTCTCTGAAGAGATTGCCACTTATCGTTGAAGAAGGATAAGCTTCTCTGAAGATATTGCCACTTATCATTGAGGAAGGATAAGCTTCTCTAAAGAGATTGCCACTTATCGTTGAATAAGGATAAGCTTCTCTGAAGAGATTGCCACTTATCGTTGAGGAAGGATAAGCTTCTCTAAAGAGATTGCCACGTATCCTTGAAGAAGGATAAGATTCTCTGAAGACAGTGCCACTTATCGTTGAGGAAGGATAAGCTTCGCTGAAGAGATTGACACTTATCGTTGATGAAGGATAAGCTTCTCTGAAAAGATTATCGCTTATCGTTGAAGAAGGATAAACTTCTATAAAGAGATTGCCACTTATCATTGAAGAAGGATAAGCTTCTCTGAAGAGATTGCCACTTATCGTTGAGGAAGGATAAGCTTCTCTAAAGAGATTGCCACTTATCATTGAAGAAGCATAAGCTTCTATGAAGATATTGCCACGTATCATTGAAGAAGGATAAGATTCTCTAAAGATATTCCCACTTATCATTGAAGAAGGATAAGAGTATCTGAAGAGATTGCCACTTATCTTTGAAGAAGGATAAGCTTCTCTAAAGATATTGCCACTTATAGTTGAGGAAGGATAAGCTTCTCTAAAGAGATTGCCACTTATCGTTGAAGAAGGATAAGCTTCTCTGAAGAGATTGCCACTTATTGTTGAGGAAGGATAAACTTCTCTAAAGAGATTGCCACTTATCGTTGAAGAAGGATAAGCTTCTCTGAAGATATTGCCACTTATCGTTGGGGAAGGTTAAGTTTCTCTAAAGAGATTGCCACTTATCGTTGAAGAAGGATAAGATTCTCTGAAGAGATTGCCACTTATCGTTGAAGAAGGATAAGCTTCTCTGAACAGATTGCCACTTATCGTTGAAGAAGGATAGGCTTCTCTAAAGATATTGCCACTTATCGTTGAGGAAGGATAAGCTTCTCTAAAGAGATTGCCACTTATCGTTGAAGAAGGATAAGATTCTCTGAAGACATTGCCACTTATCGTTGAGGAAGGATAAGCTTCGCTGAAGATATTGCCACTTATCGTTGGGGAAGGATAAGTTTCTCTAAAGAGATTTCCACTTATCGTTGAAGAAGGATAAGCTTCTCTGAACAGATTGCCACTTATCGTTGAAGAAGGATAAGCTTCTCTGAACAGATTGCCACTTATCGTTGAAGAAGGATAAGCTTCTCTAAAGATATTGCCACTTATCGTTGAGGAAGGATAAGCTTCTCTAAAGAGATTGCCACTTATCGTTGAAGAAGGATAAGATTCTCTGAAGACATTGCCACTTATCGTTGAGGAAGGATAAGCTTCGCTGAAGAGATTGCCACTTATCGTTGATGAAGGATAAGCTTCTCTGAAAAGATTGTCGCTTATCGTTGAAGAAGGATAAACTTCTATAAAGAGACTGCCACTTATCGTTGAAGAAGGATAAGCTTCTCTGAAGAGATTGCCACTTATCGTTGAGGAAGGATAAGCTTCTCTAAAGAGATTGCCACTTATCGTTGAAGAAGCATAAGCTTCTATGAAGATATTGCCACGTATCATTGAAGAAGGATAAGCTTCTCTAAAGAGATTCCCACTTATCATTGAAGAAGGATAAGCTTCTCTGAAGAGATTGCCACTTATCGTTGAAGAAGGATAAGCTTCTCTAAAGATATTGCCACTTATCGTTGAGGAAGGATAAGCTTCTCTAGAGAGATTGCCACTTATCGTTGAAGAAGGATAAGCTTCTCTGAAGAGATTGCCACTTATCGTTGAGGAAGGATAAACTTCTCTAAAGAGATTGCCACTTATCGTTGAAGAAGGATAAGCTTCTCTGAAGATATTTCCACTTATCGTTGGGGAAGGATAAGTTTCTCTAAAGAGATTGCCAATTATTGTTGAAGAAGGATAAGCTTCTCTGAAGAGATTGCCACTTATCGTTGAAGAAGGATAAGCTTCTCTGAACAGATTGCCACTTATCGTTGAAGAAGGATAAGCTTCTCTAAAGATATTGCCACTTATCTTTGAGGAAGGATAAGCTTCTCTAAAGAGATTGCCATTTATCGTTGAAGAAGGATAAGCTTCTCTAAGGAGATTGCCACTATTCGTTGAATAAGGATAAGCTTCTCAGAAGAAATTGCCACTTATCGTTGAAAAAGGATAAGCTTCTTTGAAGAGATTGCCACTTATTATTGAAGAAGGATAAGCTTCTCTGAAGAGATTTCCACTTCTCGTTGAAGAAGGATAAGCTTCTCTGAAGAGATTGCCACTTATCGTTGAGGAAGGATAAGCTTCTCTGAAAAGATTGCCACTTATCGTTGAAGAAGGATAAGCTTCTCTGAAGAGATTGCCACTTATCGTAGAAGAAGGATAAGCTTCTCTGAAGAGATTGCCAGTTATCGTTGAAGAAAGATAAGCTTCTCTGAAGAGATTGCCACTTCTCGTTGAAGAAGGATAAGCTTCTCTGAAGAGATTGCCGCTTATCGTTGAAGAAGGATAAGCTTCTCTAAAAAGATTGTCGCTTATCGTTGAAGAAGAGTAAACTTCTATAAAGAGATTTCCACTTATCGTTGAAGAAGGATAAGCTTCTCTGAAGAGATTGCCACTTATCGTTGAGGAAGGATAAGCTTCTCTAAAGAGATTGCCACTTATCGTTCAAGAAGCATAAGCTTATATGAAGATATTGCCACGTATCATTGAAGAAGAATTAGCTTCTCTAAAGATATTCCCACTTATCATTGAAGAAGGATAAACTTCTCTGAATAGATTTCCACTTATCGTTGAAGAAGGATAAGCTTCTCTGAAGATATTGCCACTTATCGTTGAAGAAGGATAAGCTTCTATGAAGAGATTGCCACTTATCGTTGAAGAAGCATAAGCTTCTCTGAAGATATTGCCACATATCATTGAAGAAGGATAAGCTTCTCTGAAGAGATTTCCACTTATCGTTGAAGAAGGATAAGCTTCTCTGAACAGATTGCCACTTATCGTTGAAGAAGTATAAGCTTCTCTAAAGATATTGCCACTTATCGTTGAGGAAGGATAAGCTTCTCTAAAGAGATTGCCACTTATCGTCTAAGAAGGATAAGATTCTCTGAAGACGTTGCCACTTATCGTTGAGGAAGGATAAGCTTCGCTGAAGAGATCGCCACTTATCGTTGATGAAGGATAAGCTTCTCTGAAGAGATTGCCACTTATCGTAGAAGAAGGATAAGTTTCTCTGAAGAGATTTCCACTTATCGTTGAAGAAAGATAAGCTTCAATGAAGAGATTGCCACTAATCATTGAAGAAAGATAAGTTTCTCTGAAGAGATTGCCACTTATCGTTGAAGAAGGATAAGCTTCTCTGAAAAGATTGTCGCTTATCGTTGAAGAAGGATAAACTTCTATAAAGAGATTGCCACTTATCGTTGAAGAAGGATAAGCTTCTCTGAAGAGATTGCCACTTATCATTGAAGAGGGATAAGCTTCTCTGAAAAGATTGCCACTTATCGTTGAAGAAGGATAAGCTTCTCGGAAGATATTGCCACTTATCGTTGAAGAAGGATAAGCTTCTATGAAGAGATTGCCACTTATCGATGAAGAAGCATAAGCTTCTATGAAGATATTGCCACGTATCATTGAAAAAGGATAAGCTTCTCTAAAGAGATTCCCACTTATCATTGAAGAAGGATAAGCTTCTCTGAAGAGATTGCCACTTAACGTTGAAGAAGGATAAGCTTCTCTAAAGATATTGCCACTTATAGTTGAGGAAGGATAAGCTTCTCTAAAGAGATTGCCACTTATCGTTGAAGAAGGATAAGCTTCTCTGAAGAGATTGCCACTTATCGTTGAGGAAGGATAAACTTCTCTAAAGAGATTGCCACTTATCGTTGAAGAAGGATAAGCTTCTCTGAAGATATTGCCACTTATCGTTGGGGAAGGATAAGTTTCTCTAAAGAGATTGCCACTTATCATTGAAGAAGGATAAGCTTCTCTGAAGAGATTGCCACTTATCGTTGCAGAAGGATAAGCTTCTCTGAAGATATTGCCACTTATCGTTGAGGAAGGATAAGCTTCTCTAAAGAGATTGCCACTTATCGTTGAAGAAGGATAAGCTTCTCTGAAGAGATTGCCACTTATTGTTGAGGAAGGATAAGCTTCTCTAAATAGATTGCCACGTATTCTTGAAGAAGGATAAGATTCTCTGAAGACAGTGCCACTTATCGTTGAGGAAGGATAAGCTTCGCTGAAGAGATTGCCACATATCGTTGATGAAGGATAAGCTTCTCTGAAAAGATTGTCGCTTATCGTTGAAGAAGGATAAACTTCTATAAAGAGATTGCCACTTATCATTGAAGAAGGAAAAGCTTCTCTGAAGAGATTGCCACTTATCGTTGAGGAAGGATAAGCTTCTCTAAAGAGATTGCCAGTTATCGTTGAAGAAGCATAAGCTTCTATGAAGATATTGCCACGTATCATTGAAGAAGGATAAGCTTCTCTAAAGAGATTCCCACTTATCATTGAAGAAGGATAAGAGTCTATGAAGAGATTGCCACTTATCGTTGAAGAAGGATAAGCTTCTCTAAAGATATTGCCACTTATAGTTGAGGAAGGATAAGCTTCTCTAAAGAGATTGCCACTTATCGTTGAAGAAGGATAAGCTTCTCTGAAGAGATTGCCACTTATCGTTGAGGAAGGATAAACTTCTCTAAAGAGATTTCCACTTATCGTTGAAGAAGGATAAGCTTCTCTGAAGATATTGCCACTTATCGTTGGGGAAGGATAAGTTTCTCTAAAGAGATTGCCACTTATCGTTGAAGAAGGATAAGCTTCTCTGAAGAGATTGCCACTTATCGTTGAAGAAGGATAAGCTTCTCTGAACAGATTGCCACTTATCGTTGAAGAAGGATAGGCTTCTCTAAAGATATTGCCACTTATCGTTGAGGAAGGATAAGCTTCTCTAAAGAGATTGCCACTTATCGTTGAAGAAGGATAAGATTCTCTGAAGACATTGCCACTTATCGTTGAGAAAGGATAAGCTTCGCTGAAGATATTGCCACTTATCGTTGGGGAAGGATAAGTTTCTCTAAAGAGATTTCCACTTATCGTTGAAGAAGGATAAGCTTCTCTAAAGAGATTGCCACTTATCGTTGAAGAAGGATAAGCTTCTCTAAAGATATTGCCACTTACCGTTGAGGAAGGATAAGCTTCTCTAAAGAGATTGCCACTTATCGTTGAAGAAGGATAAGATTCTCTGAAGACATTGCCACTTATCGTTGAGGAAGGATAAGCTTCTCTGAACAGATTGCCACTTATCGTTGAAGAAGGATAGGCTTCTCTAAAGATATTGCCACTTATCGTTGAGGAAGGATAAGCTTCTCTAAAGAGATTGCCACTTATCGTTGAAGAAGGATAAGATTCTCTGAAGACATTGCCACTTATCGTTGAGGAAGGATAAGCTTCGCTGAAGATATTGCCACTTATCGTTGGGGAAGGATAAGTTTCTCTAAAGAGATTTCCACTTATCGTTGAAGAAGGATAAGCTTCTCTAAAGAGATTGCCACTTATCGTTGAAGAAGGATAAGCTTCTCTAAAGATATTGCCACTTACCGTTGAGGAAGGATAAGCTTCTCTAAAGAGATTGCCACTTATCGTTGAAGAAAGATAAGATTCTCTGAAGACATTGCCACTTATCGTTGAGGAAGGATAAGCTTCGCTGAAGAGATTGCCACTTATCGTTGATGAAGGATACGCTTCTCTGAAAAGATTGTCGCTTATCGTTGAAGAAGGATAAACTTCTATAAAGAGACTGCCACTTATCGTTGAAGAAGGATAAGCTTCTCTGAAGAGATTGCCACTTATCGTTGAGGAAGGATAAGCTTCTCTAAAGAGATTTCCACTTATCGTTGAAGAAGCATAAGCTTCTATGAAGATATTGCCACGTATCATTGAAGATGGATAAGCTTCTCTAAAGAGATTCCCACTTATCATTGAAGAAGGATAAGCTTCTCTGAAGAGATTGCCACTTATCGTTGAAGAAGGATAAGCTTCTCTAAAGATATTGCCACTTATCGTTGAGGAAGGATAAGCTTCTCTAGAGAGATTGCCACTTATCGTTGAAGAAGGATAAGCTTCTCTGAAGAGATTGCCACTTATCGTTGAGGAAGGATAAACTTCTCTAAAGAGATTGCCACTTATCGGTGAAGAAGGATAAGCTTCTCTGAAGATATTTCCACTTATCATTGGGGAAGGATAAGTTTCTCTAAAGAGATTGCCACTTATCGTTGAAGAAGGATAAGCTTCTCTGAAGAGATTGCCACTTATCGTTGAAGAAGGATAAGCCTCTCAGAACAGATTGCAACTTATCGTTGAAGAAGGATAAGCTTCTCTAAAGAGATTGCCACTTGTCGTTGAGGAAGGATAAGCTTCTCTAAAGAGATTTCCACTTATCGTTGAAGAAGGATAAGCTTCTCTAAGGAGATTGCCACTTATCGTTGAAGAAGGATAAGCTTCTCTAAAGAAATTGCCACTTATCGTTGAAAAAGGATAAGCTTCTCTGAAGAGATTGCCACTTATTATTGAAGAAGGATAAGCTTATCTGAAGAGATTTCCACTTCTCGTTGAAAAAGGATAAGCTTCTCTGAAGTGATTGCCACTTATCGTTGAGGAAGGATAAGCTGCTCTGAAAAGATTGCCACTTATCGTTGAAGAAGGATAAGCTTCTCTGAAGAGATTGCCACTTATCGTAGAAGAAGGATAAGCTTCTCTGAAGAGATTGCCAGTTATCGTTGAAGAAAGATAAGCTTCTCTGAAGAGATTGCCACTTCTCGTTGAAGAAGGATAAGCTTCTCTAAAGAGATTGCCGCTTATCGTTGAAGAAAGATAAGCTTCTCTGAAAAGATTGTCGCTTATCGTTGAAGAAGGATAAACTTCTATAAAGAGATTGCCACTAATCGTTGAAGAAGGATAAGCTTCTCTGAAGAGATTGCCACTTATCGTTGAGGAAGGATAAGCTTCTCTAAAGAGATTTCCACTTATCGTTGAAGAAGGATAAGCTTCTCTGAAGATATTGCCACTTATCGTTGAAGAAGGATAAGCTTATATGAAGAGATTGCCACTTATCGTTGAAGAAGCATAAGCTTCTCTGAAGATATTGCCACATATCATTGAAGAAGGATAAGCTTCTCTGAAGAGATTGCCACTTATCATTGAAGAAGGATAAGCTTCTCTGAAGAGATTGCCACTTATCGTTGAAGAAGGATAAGCTTCTCTAAAGATATTGCCACTTATCGTTGAGGAAGGATAAGCTTCTCTAAAGAGATTGCCACTTATCGTTAAAGAAGGATAAGCTTCTCTGAAGAGATTGGGACTTATCGTTGAGGAAGGATAAACTTCTCTAAAGAGATTGCCACTTATCGTTGAAGAAGGATAAGCTTCTCTGAAGATATTGCCACTTATCGTTCGGGAAGGATAAGTTTCTCTAAGGATATTGCCAGTTATCGTTGAAGAAGGATAATCTTCTCTGAAGAGATTGCCACTTATCGTTGAAGAAGGATAAGCTTCTCTGAACAGATTGCCACTTATCATTGAAGAAGGATAAGCTTCTCTAAAGATATTGCCACTTATCGTTGAGGAAGGATAAGCTTCTCTAAAGAGATTGCCATTTATCGTTGAAGAAGGATAAGATTCTCTGAAGACATTGCCACTTATCGTTGAGGAAGGATAAGCTTCGCTGAAGAGATTGCCACTTATCGTTGATGAAGGATAAGCTTCTCTGAAGAGATTGCCACTTATCGTAGATGAAGGATAAGTTTATCTGAAGAGATTGCCACTTATCGTTGAAGAAAGATAAGCTTCAATGAAGAGATTGCCACTAATCATTGAAGAAAGATAAGCTTCTCTGAAGAGATTGCCACTTATCGTTTAAGAAGGATAAGCTTCTTTGAAAAGATTGTCGCTTATCGTTGAAGAAGGATAAACTTCTATAAAGAGATTGCCACTTATCGTTGAAGAAGGATAAGCTTCTTTGAAGAGATTGCCACTTATCATTGAAGAGGGATAAGCTTCTATGAAAAGATTGCCACTTATCGTTGAAGAAGGATAAGCTTCTCGGAAGATATTGCCACTTATCGTTGAAGAAGGATAAGCTTCTATGAAGAGATTGCCACTTATCGTTGAAGAAGCATAAGCTTCTCTGAAGATATTGCCACATATCATTGAAGAAGGATAAGCTTCTCTGAAGAGATTGCCACTTATCATTGAAGAAGGATAAGCTTCTCTGAAGAGATTGCCACTTATCGTTGAAGAAGGATAAGCCACTCTAAAGATATTGCCACTTATAGTTGAGGAAGGATAAGCTTCTCTAAAGAGATTGCCACTTATCGTTGAAGAATCATAAGCTTCTTTGAAGATATTGCCACGTATCATTGAAGAAGGATAAGCTTCTCTAAAGATATACCCACTTATCATTGAAGAAGGATAAGCTTCTCTGAAGAGATTGCCAGTTATCGTTGAAGAAGGATAAGCTTCTCTGAAGAGATTGCCAATTATCGTTGAAGAAGGATAAGCTTCTCTAAAGATATTGCCACTTATCGTTGAGGAAGGATAAGCTTCTCTAAAGAGATTGCCACTTATCGTTGAAGAAGCATAAGCTTCTATGAAGATATTGCCACATATCATTGAAGAAGGATAAGCTTCTCTGAAGAGATTGCCACTTATCATTGAAGAAGGATAAGCTTCTCTGAAGAGATTGCCACTTATCGTTGAAGAAGGATAAGCTTCTCTAAAGATATTTCCACTTATCGTTGAGGAAGGATAAGCTTCTCTAAAGAGATTGCCACTTATCGTTCAAGAAGCATAAGCTTCTATGAAGATATTGCCACGTATCTTTGAAGAAGGATAAGCTTCTCTAAAGATATTCCCACTTATAATTGAAGAAGGATAAGCTTCGCTGAAGAGATTGCCACTTATCGTTGAAGAAGGATAAGCTTCTCTGAAGATATTGCCACTTATCGTTGAAGAAGGATAAGCTTCTATGAAGAGATTGCCACTTATCTTTGAAGAAGCATAAGCTTCTCTGAAGATATTGCCACATATCATTGAAGAAGGATAAGCTTCTCTGAAGAGATTGCCACTTATCATTGAAGAAGGATAAGCTTCTCTGAAGAGATTGCCACTTATCGTTGAAGAAGGATAAGCTTCTCTATAGATATTGCCACTTATCGTTGAGGAAGGATAAGCTTCTCAAAAGAGATTGCCACTTATCGTTGAAGAAGGATAAGCTTCTCTGAAAAGATTGGCACTTATCGTTGAGGAAGGATAAACTTCTCTAACGAGATTTCCACTTATCATTGAAGAAGGATAAGCTTCTATGAAGATTTTGCCACTTATCGTTGGGGAAGGATAAGTTTCTCTAAAGATATTCCCAGTTATCGTTGAAGAAGCATAAGCTTCTCTGAACAGATTGCCACTTATCGTTGAAGAAAGATAAGCTTCTCTGAAGAGATTGCCACTTATCGTTGAAGAAGGATAAGCTTCTCTGAAAAGATTGTCGCTTATCGTTGAAGAAGGATAAACTTCTATAAAGAGATTGCCACTTTTCGTTGAAGAAGGATAAGATTCTCTGAAGAGATTGCCACTTATCATTGAAGAGGGATAAGCTTCTCTGAAAAGATTGCCACTTATCGTTGAAGAAAGATAAGCTTCTCTGAAGATATTGCCACTTATCGTTGAAGAAGGATAAGCTTCTATGAAGAGATTGCCACTTATCATTGAAGAAGGATAAGCTTCTCTAAAGAGATTGCCACTTATCGTTGAAGAAGGATAAGCTTCTCTAAAGATATTGCCACTTATCGTTGAGGAAGGATAAGCTTCTCTAAAGAGATTGCCACTTATCGTTCAAGAAACATAAGCTTCTATGAAGATATTGCCACGTATCATTGAAGAAGGATAAGCTTCTCTAAAGATATTCCCACTTATCATTGAAGAAGGATAAGCTTCTCTGAAGAGATTGCCACTTATCGTTGAAGAAGGATAAGCTTCTCTGAAGATATTGCCACTTATCGTTGAAGAAGGATAAGCTTCTATGAAGAGATTGCCACTTATCTTTGAAGAAGCACAAGCTTCTCTGAAGATATTGCCACATATCATTGAAGAAGGATAAGCTTCTCTGAAGAGATTGCCACTTATCATTGAAGAAGGATAAGCTTCTCTGAAGAGATTGCCACTTATCGTTGAAGAAGGATAAGCTTCTCTATAGATATTGCCACTTATCGTTGAGGAAGGATAAGCTTCTCTAAAGAGATTGCCACCTATCGTTGAAGAAGGATAAGCTTCTCTGAAGAGATTGGCACTTATCATTGAGGAAGGATAAACTTATCTAACGAGATTGCCACTTATCGTTGAAGAAGGATAAGCTTCTCTGAAGATATTGCCACTTATCGTTGGGGAAGGATAAGTTTCTCTAAAGATATTGCCAGTTATCGTTGAAGAAGGATAAGCTTCTCTGAACAGATTTTCACTTATCGTTGAAGAAAGATAAGCTTCTCTGAAGAGATTGCCACTTATCGTTGAAGAAGGATAAGCTTCTCTGAAAAGATTGTCGCTTATCGTTGAAGAAGGATGAACTTCTATAAAGAGATTGCCACTTATCGTTGAAGAAGGATAAGCTTCTCTGAAGAGATTGCCACTTATCATTGAAGAGGGATAAGCTTCTCTGAAAGGATTGCCACTTATCGTTGAAGAAGGATAAGCTTCTCTGAAGATATTGCCACTTATCGTTGAAGAAGGATAAGCTTCTATGAAGAGATTGCCACTTATCGTTGAAGAAGCATAAGCTTCTCTGAAGATATTGCCACATATCATTTAAGAAGGATAAGCTTCTCTGAAGAGATTGCCACTTATCATTAAAGAAGGATAAGCTTCTCTGAAGACATTTCCACTTATCGTTGAAGAAGGATAAGCTTCTCTAAATATATTTCCACTTATCGTTGAGGAAGGATAAGCTTCTCTAAAGAGATTGCCACTTATCGTTGAAGAAGGATAAGCTTCTCTGAAGAGATTTCCACTTATCGTTGAGGAAGGATAAACTTCTCTAAAGAGATTGCCACTTATCGTTGAAGAAGGATAAGCTTCTCTGAAGATATTACCACTTATCGTTGGGGCAGGATAAGTTTCTCTAAAGAGATTGCCACTTATCGTTGAAGAAGGATAAGCTTCTATGAACAGATTGCCACTTATCGTTGAAGAAGGATAAGCTTCTCTAAAGATATTGCCACTTATCGTTGAGAAAGGATAAGCTTCTCTAAAGAGATTGCCACTTATCGTTGAAGAAGGATAAGATTCTCTGAAGACATTGCCACTTATCGTTAAGGAAGGATAAGCTTCGCTGAAGAGTTTCCACTTATTGTTGATGAAGGATAAGCTTCTCTGAAGAGATTGCCACTTATCGTAGAAGAAGGATAAGCTTCTCTGAAGAGATTTCCACTTATCGTTGAAGAAAGATAAGCATCTATGAAGAGATTGCCACTAATCATTGTAGAAAGATAAGCTTCTCTGAAGAGATTGCCACTTATCGTTGAAGAAGGATAAGCTTCTCTGAAAAGATTGTCGCTTATCGTTGAAGAAGGATAAACTTCTATAAAGAGATTGCCACTTATCGTTGAAGAAGGATAAGCTTCTCTGAAGAGATTCCCACTTATCATTGAAGAAGGATAAGCTTCTCTGAAGAGATTGCCACTTATCGTTGGGGAAGGTTAAGTTTCTCTAAAGAGATTGCCACTTATCGTTGAAGAATGATAAGCTTCTCTGAAGAGATTGCCAGTTATCGTTGAGGAAGGATAAGCTTCTCTAAAGAGATTTCCACTTATCGTTGAAGAAGGATAAGCTTCGCTGAAGAGATTGCCACTTATCGTTGAAGAAGGATAAGCTTCTCTGAAGAGATTTCCACTTATCATTGAAGAAGGATAAGCTTCTCTGAAGAGATTGCCACTTATCGTTGAAGAAGGATAAGCTTCTCTGAACAGATTGCCACTTACCGTTGAAGAAGGATAAGCTTCTCTAAAGATATTGCCACTTATCGTTGAGGAAGGATAAGCTTCTCAAAAGAGATTGCCACTTATCGTTGAAGAAGGATAAGCTTCTCTGAAGAGATTGCCACTTATCGTTGAGGAAGGATAAACTTCTCTAAAGAGATTGCCACTTATCGTTGAAGAAGGATAAGCTTCTCTGAAGATATTCCCACTTATCGTTGGGGCAGGATAAGTTTCTCTAAAGAGATTGCCACTTATCGTTGAAGAAGGATAAGCTTCTCTGAAGAGATTGCCACTTATCGTTGAAGAAGGATAAGCTTCTATGAACAGATTGCCACTTATCGTTGAAGAAGGATAAGCTTCTCTAAAGATATTGCCACTTATCGTTGAGGAAGGATAAGCTTCTCTAAAGAGATTGCCACTTATCGTTGAAGAAGGATAAGATTCTCTGAAGACATTGCCACTTATCGTTGAGGAAGGATAAGCTTCGCTGAAGAGTTTCCACTTATCGTTGATGAAGGATAAGCTTCTCTGAAGAGATTGCCACTTATCGTAGAAGAAGGATAAGCTTCTCTGAAGAGATTGCCACTTATCGTTGAAGAAAGATAAGCATCTATGAAGAGATTGCCACTAACCATTGTAGAAAGATAAGCTTCTCTGAAGAGATTGCCACTTATCGTTGAAGAAGGATAAGCTTCTCTGAAAAGATTGTCGCTTATCGTTGAAGAAGGATAAACTTCTATAAAGAGATTGCCACTTATCGTTGAAGAAGGATAAGCTTCTCTGAAGAGATTCCCACTTATCATTGAAGAAGGATAAGCTTCTCTGAAGAGATTGCCACTAATCGTTGGGGAAGGTTAAGTTTCTCTAAAGAGATTGCCACTTATCGTTGAAGAAGGATAAGCTTCTCTAAAGAGATTTCCAGTTATCGTTGAGGAAGGATAAGCTTCTATAAAGAGATTTCCACTTATCGTTGAAGAAGGATAAGCTTCGCTGAAAAGATTGCCACTTATCGTTGAAGAAGGATAAGCTTCTCTGAAGAGATTTCCACTTATCATTGAAGAAGGATAAGCTTCTCTGAAGAGATTGCCACTTATCGTTGAAGAAGGATAAGCTTCTCTGAACAGATTGCCAGTTACCGTTGAAGAAGGATAAGCTTCTCTAAAGATATTGCCACTTATCGTTGAGGAAGGATAAGCTTCTCAAAAGAGATTGCCACTTATCGTTGAAGAAGGATAAGATTCTCTGAAGACATTGCCACTTATCATTGAGGAAGGATAAGCTTCGCTGAAGAGATTGCCACTTATCGTTGATGAAGGATAAGCTTCTCTGAAGAGATTGCCACTTATTGTAGAAGAAGGATAAGCTTCTCGGAAGAGATTGCCACTTATCGTTGAAGAAAGATAAGCTTCTCTGAAGAGATTTCCAATAATCATTGGACAAAGATAAGCTTCTCTGAAGAGATTGCCACTTATCGTTGAAGAAGGATAAGCTTCTCTTAAAAGATTGTCGCTTATCGTTGAAGAAGGATAAACTAAGCTAAAGAGATTTCCACTTATCGTTGAAGAAGGATAAGCTTCGCTGAAGAGATTGCCACTTATCGTTGAAGAAGGATAAGCTTCTCTGAAGAGATTTCCACTTATCGTTGAAGAAGGATAAGCTTCTATGAAGAGATTGCCAATTATCGTTGCAGATGCATAAGCTTCTCTGAAGTTATTGCCACATATCATTGAAGAAGGATAAGCTTCTCTGAAGAGATTGCCACTTATCATTGAAGAAGGATAAGCTTCTCTGAAGAGATTGCCACTTATCGTTGAAGAAGGATAAGCTTCTCTGAACAGATTGCCACTTATTGTTGAAGAAGGATAAGTTTCTCTAAAGATATTGCCACTTATCGTTGAGGAAGGATAAGCTTCTCTTAAAAGATTGTCGCTTATCGTTGAAGAAGGATAAACTTCTATAAAGAGATTGCCACTTATCGTTGAAGAAGGATAAGCTTCGCTGAAGAGATTGCCACTTATCGTTGAAGAAGGATAAGCTTATCTGAAGAGATTTCCACTTACCGTTGAAGAAGGATAAGCTTCTATGAAGAGATTGCCACTTAACGTTGCAGATGCATAAGCTTCTCTGAAGATATTGCCACATATCATTGAAAAAGGATAAGCCTCTCTGAAGAGATTGCCACTTATCAATGAAGAAGGATAAGCTTCTCTGAAGAGATTGCCACTTATCGTTGAAGAAGGATAAGCTTCTCTGAACAGATTGCCACTTATCGTTGAAGAAGGATAAGCTTCTCTAAAGATATTGCCACTTATCTTTGAGGAAGGATAAGCTTATCAAAAGAGATTGCCACTTATCGTTAAAGAAGGATAAGATTCTCTGAAGACATTGCCACTTATCATTGAGGAAGGATAAGCTTCGCTGAAGAGATTGCCACTTATCGTTGATGAAGGATAAGCTTCTCTGAAGAGATTGCCACTTATTGTAGAAGAAGGATAAGCTTCTCTGAAGAGATTGCCACTTATCGTTGAAGAAAGATAAGCTTCTCTGAAGAGATTGCCACTAATCATTGAAGAAAGATAAGCTTCTCTGAAGAGATTGCCACTTATCGTTGAAGAAGGATAAGCTTCTCTTAAAAGATTGTCGCTTATCGTTGAAGAAGGATAAACTTCTATAAAGATATTTCCACTTATCGTTGAAGAAGGATAAGCTTCTCTGAAGAGATTTCCACTTATCTTTGAGGAAGGATATGCTTCTCTAAAGAGGTTGCCACTTATCGTTGAAGAAGCATAAGCTTCTCTGAAGAGATTCCCACTTATCATTAAAGAAGGATAAGCTTCTCTGAAGAGATTTCCAGTTATCGTTGGGGAAGGTTAAGTTTCTCTAAAGAGATTGCCACTTATCGTTGAAGAAGGTTAAGCTTCTCTGAAGAGATTGCCACTTATCGTTGAGGAAGGATAAGCTTCTCAAAAGAGATTGCCACTTATCGTTGAAGAAGGATAAGATTCTCTAAAGACATTGCCACTTATCATTGAGGAAGGATAAGCTTCGCTGAAGAGATTGCCACTTATCGTTGATGAAGGATAAGCTTCTCTGAAGTGATTGCCACTTATTGTAGAAGAAGGATAAGCTTCTCGGAAGAGATTGCCACTTATCGTTGAAGAAAGATAAGCTTCTCTGAAGAGATTTCCAATAATCATTGGAGAAAGATAAGCTTCTCTGAAGAGATTGCCACTTATCGTTGAAGAAGGATAAGCTTCTCTTAAAAGATTGTCGCTTATCGTTGAAGAAGGATAAACTTCGCTAAAGAGATTTCCACTTATCGTTGAAGAAGGATAAGCTTCGCTGAAGAGATTGCCACTTATCGTTGAAGAAGGATAAGCTTCTCTGAAGAGATTTCCACTTATCGTTGAAGAAGGATAAGCTTCTATGAAGAGATTGCCAATTATCGTTGCAGATGCATAAGCTTCTCTGAAGTTATTGCCACATATCATTGAAGAAGGATAAGCTTCTCTGAAGAGATTGCCACTTATCATTGAAGAAGGATAAGCTTCTCTGAAGAGATTGCCACTTATCGTTGAAGAAGGATAAGCTTCTCTGAACAGATTGCCACTTATCGTTGAAGAAGGATAAGCTTCTCTAAAGATATTGCCACTTATCGTTGAGGAAGGATAAGCTTCTCTTAAAAGATTGTCGCTTATCGTTGAAGAAGGATAAACTTCTATAAAGAGATTGCCACTTATCGTTGAAGAAGGATAAGTTTCGCTGAAGAGATTGCCACTTATCGTTGAAGAAGGATAAGCTTATCTGAAGAGATTTCCACTTACCGTTGAAGAAGGATAAGCTTCTATGAAGAGATTGCCACTTAACGTTGCAGATGCATAAGCTTCTCTGAAGATATTGCCACATATCATTGAAAAAGGATAAGCTTCTCTGAAGAGATTGCCACTTATCAATGAAGAAGGATAAGCTTCTCTGAAGAGATTGCCACTTATCGTTGAAGAAGGATAAGCTTCTCTGAACAGATTTCCACTTATCGTTGAAGAAGGATAAGCTTCTCTAAAGATATTGCCACTTATCTTTGAGGAAGGATAAGCTTATCAAAAGAGATTGCCACTTATCGTTAAAGAAGGATAAGATTCTCTGAAGACATTGCCACTTATCATTGAGGAAGGATAAGCTTCGCTGAAGAGATTGCCACTTATCGTTGATGAAGGATAAGCTTCTCTGAAGAGATTGCCACTTATTGTAGAAGAAGGATAAGCTTCTCTGAAGAGATTGCCACTTATCGTTGAAGAAAGATAAGCTTCTCTGAAGAGATTGCCACTAATCACTGAAGAAAGATAAGCTTCTCTGAAGAGATTGCCACTTATCGTTGAAGAAGGATAAGCTTCTCTTAAAAGATTGTCGCTTATCGTTGAAGAAGGATAAACTTCTATAAAGATATTTCCACTTATCGTTGAAGAAGGATAAGCTTCTCTGAAGAGATTTCCACTTATCTTTGAGGAAGGATATGCTTCTCTAAAGAGGTTGCCACTTATCGTTGAAGAAGCATAAGCTTCTCTGAAGAGATTCCCACTTATCATTAAAGAAGGATAAGCTTCTCTGAAGAGATTTCCAGTTATCGTTGGGGAAGGTTAAGTTTCTCTAAAGAGATTGCCACTTATCGTTGAAGAAGGTTAAGCTTCTCTGAAGAGATTGCCACTTATCGTTGAGGAAGGATAAGCTTCTCTAAAGAGATTGCCACTTATCGTTGAAGAAGGATAAGCTTCGCTGAAGAGATTGCCACTTATCGTTGAGGAAGGATAAGCTTCTCTGAAGAGATTTCCACTTATCGTTGAAGAAGGATAAGCTTCTATGAAGAGATTTCCACTTATCGTTGAAGAAGCATAAGCTTCTCTGAAGTTATTGCCACATATCATTGAAGAAGGATAAGCTTCTTTGAAGAGATTGCCACTTATCATTGAAGAAGGATAAGCTTCTCTGAAGAGATTTCCACTTATCGTTGAAGAAGGATAAGCTTCTCTGAAAAGATTGTCGCTTATCGTTGAAGAAGGATAAACTTCTATAAAGAGATTGCCACTTATCGTTGAAGAAGGATAAGCTTCTCTGAAGAGATTCCCACTTATCATTGAAGAAGGATAAGCTTCTATGAAGAGATTGCCACTTATCGTTGGGGAAGGTTAAGCTTCTCTAAAGAGATTGCCACTTATCGTTGAAGAAGGATAAGCTTCTCTGAAGAGATTGCCAGTTATCGTTGAGGAAGGATAAGCTTCTCTAAAGAGATTTCCACTTATCGTTGAAGAAGGATAAGCTTCGCTGAAGAGATTGCCACTTATCGTTGAAGAAGGATAAGCTTCTCTGAAGAGATTTCCACTTATCATTGAAGAAGGATAAGCTTCTCTGAAGAGATTGCCACTTATCGTTGAAGAAGTATAAGCTTCTCTGAACAGATTGCCACTTACCATTGAAGAAGGATAAGCTTCTCTAAAGATATTGCCACTTATCGTTGAGGAAGGATAAGCTTCTCAAAAGAGATTGCCACTTATCGTTGAAGAAGGATAAGCTTCTCTGAAGAGATTGCCACTTATCGTTGAGGAAGGATAAACTTCTCTAAAGAGATTGCCACTTATCGTTGAAGAAGGATAAGCTTCTCTGAAGATATTGCCACTTATCGTTGGGGCAGGATAAGTTTCTCTAAAGAGATTTCCACTTATCGTTGAAGAAGGATAAGCTTCTCTGAAGAGATTGCCACTTATCGTTGAAGAAGGATAAGCTTCTATGAACAGATTGCCACTTATCGTTGAAGAAGGATAAGCTTCTCTAAAGATATTGCCACTTATCGTTGAGGAAGGATAAGCTTCTCTAAAGAGATTGCCACTTATCGTTGAAGAAGGATAAGATTCTCTGAAGACATTGCCACTTATCGTTGAGGAAGGATAAGCTTCGCTGAAGAGTTTCCACTTATAATTGATGAAGGATAAGCTTCTCTGAAGAGATTGCCACTTATCGTAGAAGAAGGATAAGCTTCTCTGAAGAGATTGCCACTTATCGTTGAAGAAAGATAAGCATCTATGAAGAGATTGCCACTAATCATTGTAGAAAGATAAGCTTCTCTGAAGAGATTGCCACTTATCGTTGAAGAAGGATAAGCTTCTCTGAAAAGATTGTCGCTTATCGTTGAAGAAGGATAAACTTCTATAAAGAGATTGCCACTTATCGTTGAAGAAGGATAAGCTTCTCTGAAGAGATTCCCACTTATCATTAAAGAAGGATAAGCTTCTCTGAAGAGATTGCCACTAATCGTTGGGGAAGGTTAAGTTTCTCTAAAGAAATTGCCACTTATCGTTGAAGAAGGATAAGCTTCTCTAAAGAGATTTCCAGTTATCGTTGAGGAAGGATAAGCTTATCTAAAGAGATTTCCACTTATCGTTGAAGAAGGATAAGCTTCGCTGAAGAGATTGCCACTTATCGTTGAAGAAGGATAAGCTTCTCTGAAGAGATTTCCACTTATCATTGAAGAAGGATAAGCTTCTCTGAAGAGATTGCCACTTATCGTTGAAGAAGGATAAGCTTCTCTGAACAGATTGCCACTTACCGTTGAAGAAGGATAAGCTTCTCTAAAGATATTGCCACTTATCGTTGAGGAAGGATAAGCTTCTCAAAAGAGATTGCCACTTATCGTTGAAGAAGGATAAGATTCTCTGAAGACATTGCCACTTATCATTGAGGAAGGATAAGCTTCGCTGAAGAGATTGCCACTTATCGTTGATGAAGGATAAGCTTCTCTGAAGAGATTGCCACTTATTGTAGAAGAAGGATAAGCTTCTCGGAAGAGATTGCCACTTATCGTTGAAGAAAGATAAGCTTCTCTGAAGAGATTTCCAATAATCATTGGAGAAAGATAAGCTTCTCTGAAGAGATTGCCACTTATCGTTGAAGAAGGATAAGCTTCTCTTAAAAGATTGTCGCTTATCGTTGAAGAAGGATAAACTTCGCTAAAGAGATTTCCACTTATCGTTGAAGAAGGATAAGCTTCGCTGAAGAGATTGCCACTTATCGTTGAAGAAGGATAAGCTTCTCTGAAGAGATTTCCACTTATCGTTGAAGAAGGATAAGCTTCTATGAAGAGATTGCCAATTATCGTTGCAGATGCATAAGCTTCTCTGAAGTTATTGCCACATATCATTGAATAAGGATAAGCTTCTCTGAAGAGATTGCCACTTATCATTGAAGAAGGATAAGCTTCTCTGAAGAGATTGCCACTTATCGTTGAAGAAGGATAAGCTTCTCTGAACAGATTGCCACTTATCGTTGAAGATGGATAAGCTTCTCTAAAGATATTGCCACTTATCGTTGAGGAAGGATAAGCTTCTCTTAAAAGATTGTCGCTTATCGTTGAAGAAGGATAAACTTCTATAAAGAGATTGCCACTTATCGTTGAAGAAGGATAAGCTTCGCTGAAGAGATTGCCACTTATCGTTGAAGAAGGATAAGCTTATCTGAAGAGATTTCCACTTACCGTTGAAGAAGGATAAGCTTCTATGAAGAGATTGCCACTTAACGTTGCAGATGCATAAGCTTCTCTGAAGATATTGCCACATATCATTGAAAAAGGATAAGCTTCTCTGAAGAGATTGCCACTTATCAATGAAGAAGGATAAGCTTCTCTGAAGAGATTGCCACTTATCGTTGAAGAAAGATAAGCTTCTCTGAACAGATTGCCACTTATCGTTGAAGAAGGATAAGCTTCTCTAAAGATATTTCCACTTATCTTTGAGGAAGGATAAGCTTATCAAAAGAGATTGCCACTTATCGTTAAAGAAGGATAAGATTCTCTGAAGACATTGCCACTTATCATTGAGGAAGGATAAGCTTCGCTGAAGAGATTGCCACTTATCGTTGATGAAGGATAAGCTTCTCTGAAGAGATTGCCACTTATTGTAGAAGAAGGATAAGCTTCTCTGAAGAGATTGCCACTTATCGTTGAAGAAAGATAAGCTTCTCTGAAGAGAATGCCACTAATCATTGAAGAAAGATAAGCTTCTCTGAAGAGATTGCCACTTATCGTTGAAGAAGGATAAGCTTCTCTTAAAAGATTGTCGCTTATCGTTGAAGAAGGATAAACTTCTATAAAGATATTTCCACTTATCGTTGAAGAAGGATAAGCTTCTCTGAAGAGATTTCCACTTATCTTTGAGGAAGGATATGCTTCTCTAAAGAGGTTGCCACTTATCTTTGAAGAAGCATAAGCTTCTCTGAAGAGATTCCCACTTATCATTAAAGAAGGATAAGCTTCTCTGAAGAGATTTCCAGTTATCGTTGGGGAAGGTTAAGTTTCTCTAAAGAGATTGCCACTTATCGTTGAAGAAGGTTAAGCTTCTCTGAAGAGATTGCCACTTATCGTGTAGGAAGGATAAGCTTCTCTAAAGAGATTGCCACTTATCGTTGAAGAAGGATAAGCTTCGCTGAAGAGATTGCCACTTATCGTTGAGGAAGGATAAGCTTCTCTGAAGAGATTTCCACTTATCGTTGAAGAAGGATAAGCTTCTATGAAGAGATTTCCACTTATCATTGAAGAAGCATAAGCTTCTCTGAAGATATTGCCACATATCATTGAAGAAGGATGAGCTTCTTTGAAGAGATTGCCACTTATCATTGAAGAAGGATAAGCTTCTCTGAAGAGATTTCCACTTATCGTTGAAGAAGGATAAGCTTCTCTGAAAAGATTGTCGCTTATCGTTGAAGAAGGATAAACTTCTATAAAGAGATTGCCACTTATCGTTGAAGAAGGATAAGCTTCTCTGAAGAGATTCCCACTTATCATTGAAGAAGGATAAGCTTCTCTGAAGAGATTGCCACTTATCGTTGGGGAAGGTTAAGTTTCTCTAAAGACATTGCCACTTATCGTTGAAGAAGGATAAGCTTCTCTGAAGAGATTGCCAGTTATCGTTGAGGAAGGATAAGCTTCTCTAAAGAGATTTCCACTTATCGTTGAAGAAGGATAAGCTTCGCTGAAGAGATTGCCACTTATCGTTGAAGAAGGATAAGCTTCTCTGAAGAGATTTCCACTTATCATTGAAGAAGGATAAGCTTCTCTGAAGAGATTGCCACTTATCGTTGAAGAAGGATAAGCTTCTCTGAACAGATTGCCACTTACCGTTGAAGAAGGATAAGCTTCTCTAAAGATATTGCCACTTATCGTTGAGGAAGGATAAGCTTCTCAAAAGAGATTGCCACTTATCGTTGAAGAAGGATAAGCTTCTCTGAAGAGATTGCCACTTATCGTTGAGGAAGGATAAACTTCTCTAAAGAGATTGCCACTTATCGTTGAAGAAGGATAAGCTTCTCTGAAGATATTGCCACTTATCGTTGGGGCAGGATAAGTTTCTCTAAAGAGATTGCCACTTATCGTTGAAGAAGGATAAGCTTCTCTGAAGAGATTGCCACTTATCGTTGAAGAAGGATAAGCTTCTATGAACAGATTGCCACTTATCGTTGAAGAAGGATAAGCTTCTCTAAAGATATTGCCACTTATCGTTGAGGAAGGATAAGCTTCTCTAAAGAGATTGCCACTTATCGTTGAAGAAGGATAAGATTCTCTGAAGAACTTGCCACTTATCGTTGAGGAAGGATAAGCTTTGCTGAAGAGTTTCCACTTATCATTGATGAAGGATAAGCTTCTCTGAAGAGATTGCCACTTATCGTAGAAGAAGGATAAGCTTCTCTGAAGAGATTTCCACTTATCGTTGAAGAAAGATAAGCATCTATGAAGAGATTGCCACTAATCATTGTAGAAAGATAAGCTTCTCTGAAGAGATTGCCACTTATCGTTGAAGAAGGATAAGCTTCTCTGAAAAGATTGTCGCTTATCGTTGAAGAAGGATAAACTTCTATAAAGAGATTGCTACTTATCGTTGAAGAAGGATAAGCTTCTCTGAAGAGATTCCCACTTATCATTAAAGAAGGATAAGCTTCTCTGAAGAGATTGCCACTAATCGTTGGGGAAGGTTAAGTTTCTCTAAAGAGATTGCCACTTATCGTTGAAGAAGGATAAGCTTCTCTAAAGAGATTTCCAGTTATCGTTGAGGAAGGATAAGCTTCTCTAAAGAGATTTCCACTTATCGTTGAAGAAGGATAAGCTTCGCTGAAGAGATTGCCACTTATCGTTGAAGAAGGATAAGCTTCTCTGAAGAGATTTCCACTTATCATTGAAGAAGGATAAGCTTCTCTGAAGAGATTGCCACTTATCGTTGAAGAAGGATAAGCTTCTCTGAACAGATTGCCACTTACCGTTGAAGAAGGATAAGCTTCTCTAAAGATATTGCCACTTATCGTTGAGGAAGGATAAGCTTCTCAAAAGAGATTGCCACTTATCGTTGAAGAAGGATAAGATTCTCTGAAGACATTGCCACTTATCATTGAGGAAGGATAAGCTTCGCTGAAGAGATTGCCACTTATCGTTGATGAAGGATAAGCTTCTCTGAAGAGATTGCCACTTATTGTAGAAGAAGGATAAGCTTCTCGGAAGAGATTGCCACTTATCGTTGAAGAAAGATAAGCTTCTCTGAAGAGATTTCCAATAATCATTGGAGAAAGATAAGCTTCTCTGAAGAGATTGCCACTTATCGTTGAAGAAGGATAAGCTTCTCTTAAAAGATTGTCGCTTATCGTTGAAGAAGGATAAACTTCGCTAAAGAGATTTCCACTTATCGTTGAAGAAGGATAAGCTTCGCTGAAGAGATTGCCACTTATCGTTGAAGAAGGATAAGCTTCTCTGAAGAGATTTCCACTTATCGTTGAAGAAGGATAAGCTTCTATGAAGAGATTGCCAATTATCGTTGCAGATGCATAAGCTTCTCTGAAGTTATTGCCACATATCATTGAAGAAGGATAAGCTTCTCTGAAGAGATTGCCACTTATCATTGAAGAAGGATAAGCTTCTCTGAAGAGATTGCCACTTATCGTTGAAGAAGGATAAGCTTCTCTGAACAGATTGCCACTTATCGTTGAAGAAGGATAAGCTTCTCTAAAGATATTGCCACTTATCGTTGAGGAAGGATAAGCTTCTCTTAAAATATTGTCGCTTATCGTTGAAGAAGGATAAACTTCTATAAAGAGATTGCCACTTATCGTTGAAGAAGGATAAGCTTCGCTGAAGAGATTGCCACTTATCGTTGAAGAAGGATAAGCTACTCAGAAGAGATTTCCACTTATCGTTGAAGAAGGATAAGCTTCTATGAAGAGATTGCCACTTAACGTTGCAGATGCATAAGCTTCTCTGAAGATATTGCCACATATCATTGAAAAAGGATAAGCTTCTCTGAAGAGATTGCCACTTATCAATGAAGAAGGATAAGCTTCTCTGAAGAGATTGCCACTTATCGTTGAAGAAGGATAAGCTTCTCTGAACAGATTGCCACTTATCGTTGAAGAAGGATAAGCTTCTCTAAAGATATTGCCACTTATCTTTGAGGAAGGATAAGCTTATCAAAAGAGATTGCCACTTATCGTTAAAGAAGGATAAGATTCTCTGAAGACATTGCCACTTATCATTGAGGAAGGATAAGCTTCGCTGAAGAGATTGCCACTTATCGTTGATGAAGGATAAGCTTCTCTGAAGAGATTGCCACTTATTGTAGAAGAAGGATAAGCTTCTCTGAAGAGATTGCCACTTATCGTTGAAGAAAGATAAGCTTCTCTGAAGAGATTGCCACTAATCATTGAAGAAAGATAAGCTTCTCTGAAGAGATTGCCACTTATCGTTGAAGAAGGATAAGCTTCTCTTAAAAGATTGTCGCTTATCGTTGAAGAAGGATAAACTTCTATAAAGATATTTCCACTTATCGTTGAAGAAGGATAAGCTTCTCTGAAGAGATTTCCACTTATCTTTGAGGAAGGATATGCTTCTCTAAAGAGGTTGCCACTTATCGTTGAAGAAGCATAAGCTTCTCTGAAGAGATTCCCACTTATCATTAAAGAAGGATAAGCTTCTCTGAAGAGATTTCCAGTTATCGTTGGGGAAGGTTAAGTTTCTCTAAAGAGATTGCCACTTATCGTTGAAGAAGGTTAAGCTTCTCTGAAGAGATTGCCACTTATCGTTGAGGAAGGATAAGCTTCTCTAAAGAGATTGCCACTTATTGTTGAAGAAGGATAAGCTTCGCTGAAGAGATTGCCACTTATCGTTGAGGAAGGATAAGCTTCTCTGAAGAGATTTCCACTTATCGTTGAAGAAGGATAAGCTTCTATGAAGAGATTTCCACTTATCGTTGAAGAAGCATAAGCTTCTCTGAAGATATTGCCACATATCATTGAAGAAGGATAAGCTTCTTTGAAGAGATTGCCACTTATCATTGAAGAAGGATAAGCTTCTCTGAAGAGATTTCCACTTATCGTTGAAGAAGGATAAGCTTCTCTGAAAAGATTGTCGCTTATCGTTGAAGAAGGATAAACTTCTATAAAGAGATTGCCACTTATCGTTGAAGAAGGATAAGCTTCTCTGAAGAGATTCCCACTTATCATTGAAGAAGGATAAGCTTCTCTGAAGAGATTGCCACTTATCGTTGGGGAAGGTTAAGTTTCTCTAAAGAGATTGCCACTTATCGTTGAAGAAGGATAAGCTTCTCTGAAGAGATTGCCAGTTATCGTTGAGGAAGGATAAGCTTCTCTAAAGAGATTTCCACTTATCGTTGAAGAAGGATAAGCTTCGCTGAAGAGATTGCCACTTATCGTTGAAGAAGGATAAGCTTCTCTGAAGAGATTTCCACTTATCATTGAAGAAGGATAAGCTTCTCTGAAGAGATTGCCACTTATCGTTGAAGAAGGATAAGCTTCTCTGAACAGATTGCCACTTACCGTTGAAGAAGGATAAGCTTCTCTAAAGATATTGCCACTTATCGTTGAGGAAGGATAAGCTTCTCAAAAGAGATTGCCACTTATCGTTGAAGAAGGATAAGCTTCTCTGAAGAGATTGCCACTTATCGTTGAGGAAGGATAAACTTCTCTAAAGAGATTGCCACTTATCGTTGAAGAAGGATAAGCTTCTCTGAAGATATTGCCACTTATCGTTGGGGCAGGATAAGTTTCTCTAAAGAGATTGCCACTTATCGTTGAAGAAGGATAAGCTTCTCTGAAGAGATTGCCACTTATCGTTGAAGAAGGATAAGCTTCTATGAACAGATTGCCACTTATCGTTGAAGAAGGATAAGCTTCTCTAAAGATATTGCCACTTATCGTTGAGGAAGGATAAGCTTCTCTAAGGAGATTGCCACTTATCATTGAAGAAGGATAAGATTCTCTGAAGACATTGCCACTTATCGTTGAGGAAGGATAAGCTTCGCTGAAGAGTTTCCACTTATCATTGATGAAGGATAAGCTTCTCTGAAGAGATTGCCACTTATCGTAGAAGAAGGATAAGCTTCTCTGAAGAGATTGCCACTTATCGTTGAAGAAAGATAAGCATCTATGAAGAGATTGCCACTAATCATTGTAGAAAGATAAGCTTCTCTGAAGAGATTGCCACTTATCGTTGAAGAAGGATAAGCTTCTCTGAAAAGATTGTCGCTTATCGTTGAAGAAGGATAAACTTCTATAAAGAGATTGCCACTTATCGTTGAAGAAGGATAAGCTTCTCTGAAGAGATTCCCACTTATCATTGAAGAAGGATAAGCTTCTCTGAAGAGATTGCCACTAATCGTTGGGGAAGGTTAAGTTTCTCTAAAGAGATTGCCACTTATCGTTGAAAAAGGATAAGCTTCTCTAAAGAGATTTCCAGTTATCGTTGAGGAAGGATAAGCTTCTCTAAAGATATTTCCACTTATCGTTGAAGAAGGATAAGCTTCGCTGAAGAGATTGCCACTTATCGTTGAAGAAGGATAAGCTTCTCTGAAGAGATTTCCACTTATCATTGAAGAAGGATAAGCTTCTCTGAAGAGATTGCCACTTATCGTTGAAGAAGGATAAGCTTCTCTGAACAGATTGCCACTTACCGTTGAAGAAGGATAAGCTTCTCTAAAGATATTGCCACTTATCGTTGAGGAAGGATAAGCTTCTCAAAAGAGATTGCCACTTATCGTTGAAGAAGGATAAGATTCTCTGAAGACATTGCCACTTATCATTGAGGAAGGATAAGCTTCGCTGAAGAGATTGCCACTTATCGTTGATGAAGGATAAGCTTCTCTGAAGAGATTGCCACTTATTGTAGAAGAAGGATAAGCTTCTCGGAAGAGATTGCCACTTATCGTTGAAGAAAGATAAGCTTCTCTGAAGAGATTTCCAATAATCATTGGAGAAAGATAAGCTTCTCTGAAGAGATTGCCACTTATCGTTGAAGAAGGATAAGCTTCTCTTAAAAGATTGTCGCTTATCGTTGAAGAAGGATAAACTTCGCTAAAGAGATTTCCACTTATCGTTGAAGAAGGATAAGCTTCGCTGAAGAGATTGCCACTTATCGTTGAAGAAGGATAAGCTTCTCTGAAGAGATTTCCACTTATCGTTGAAGAAGGATAAGCTTCTATGAAGAGATTGCCAATTATCGTTGCAGATGCATAAGCTTCTCTGAAGTTATTGCCACATATCATTGAAGAAGGATAAGCTTCTCTGAAGAGATTGCCACTTATCATTGAAGAAGGATAAGCTTCTCTGAAGAGATTGCCACTTATCGTTGAAGAAGGATAAGCTTCTCTGAACAGATTGCCACTTATCGTTGAAGAAGGATAAGCTTCTCTAAAGATATTGCCACTTATCGTTGAGGAAGGATAAGCTTCTCTTAAAAGATTGTCGCTTATCGTTGAAGAAGGATAAACTTCTATAAAGAGATTGCCACTTATCGTTGAAGAAGGATAAGCTTCGCTGAAGAGATTGCCACTTATCGTTGAAGAAGGATAAGCTTCTCTGAAGAGATTTCCACTTACCGTTGAAGAAGGATAAGCTTCTATGAAGAGATTGCCACTTAACGTTGCAGATGCATAAGCTTCTCTGAAGATATTGCCACATATCATTGAAAAAGGATAAGCTTCTCTGAAGAGATTGCCACTTATCAATGAAGAAGGATAAGCTTCTCTGAAGAGATTGCCACTTATCGTTGAAGAAGGATAAGCTTCTCTGAACAGATTGCCACTTATCGTTGAAGAAGGATAAGCTTCTCTAAAGATATTGCCACTTATCTTTGAGGAAGGATAAGCTTATCAAAAGAGATTGCCACTTATCGTTGAAGAAGGATAAGATTCTCTGAAGACATTGCCACTTATCATTGAGGAAGGATAAGCTTCGCTGAAGAGATTGCCACTTATCGTTGATGAAGGATAAGCTTCTCTTAAGAGATTGCCACTTATTGTAGAAGAAGGATAAGCTTCTCTGAAGAGATTGCCACTTATCGTTGAAGAAAGATAAGCTTCTCTGAAGAGATTGCCACTAATCATTGAAGAAAGATAAGCTTCTCTGAAGAGATTGCCACTTATCGTTGAAGAAGGATAAGCTTCTCTTAAAAGATTGTCGTTTATCGTTGAAGAAGGATAAACTTCTATAAAGATATTTCCACTTATCGTTGAAGAAGGATAAGCTTCTCTGAATAGATTTCCACTTATCTTTGAGGAAGGATATGCTTCTCTAAAGAGGTTGCCACTTATCGTTGAAGAAGCATAAGCTTCTCTGAAGAGATTCCCACTTATCATTAAAGAAGGATAAGCTTCTCTGAAGAGATTGCCAGTTATCGTTGGGGAAGGTTAAGTTTCTCTAAAGAGATTGCCACTTATCGTTGAAGAAGGATAAGCTTCTCTGAAGAGATTGCCACTTATCATTGAGGAAGGATAAGCTTCTCTAAAGAGATTGCCACTTATCGTTGAAGAAGGATAAGCTTCGCTGAAGAGATTGCCACTTATCGTTGAGGAAGGATAAGCTTCTCTGAAGAGATTTCCACTTATCGTTGAAGAAGGATAAGATTCTATGAAGAGATTTCCACTTATCGTTGAAGAAGCATAAGCTTCTCTGAAGATATTGCCGCATATCATTGAAGAAGGATAAGCTTCTTTGAAGAGATTGCCACTTATCATTGAAGAAGGATAAGCTTCTCTGAAGAGATTTCCACTTATCGTTGAAGAAGGATAAGCTTCGCTGAAGAGATTGCCACTTATCGTTGAAGAAGGATAAGCTTCTCTGAAGATATTTCCACTTATCGTTGAAGAAGGATAAGCTTCTATGAAGAGATTGCCAATTATCGTTGCAGATGCATAAGCTTCTCTGAAGTTATTGCCACATATCATTGAAGAAGGATAAGCTTCTCTGAAGAGATTGCCACTTATCATTGAAGAAGGATAAGCTTCTCTGAAGAGATTGCCACTTATCGTTGAAGAAGGATAAGCTTCTCTGAACAGATTGCCACTTATCGTTGAAGAAGGATAAGCTTCTCTAAAGATATTGCCACTTATCGTTGAGGAAGGATAAGCTTCTCTTAAAAGATTTTCGCTTATCGTTGAAGAAGGATAAACTTCTATAAAGAGATTGCCACTTATCGTTGAAGAAGGATAAGCTTCACTGAAGAGATTGCCACTTATCGTTGAAGAAGGATAAGCTTCTCTGAAGAGATTTCCACTTACCGTTGAAGAAGGATAAGCTTCTATGAAGATATTGCCACATATCATTGAAGAAGGATAAGCTTCTCTGAAGAGATTGCCACTTATCAATGAAGAAGGATAAGCTTCTCTGAAGAGATTGCCACTTATCGTTGAAGAAGGATAAGCTTCTGTGAACAGATTGCCACTTATCGTTGAAGAAGGATAAGCTTCTCTAAAGATATTGCCACTTATCTTTGAGGAAGGATAAGCTTATCAAAAGAGATTGCCACTTATCGTTGAAGAAGGATAAGATTCTCTGAAGACATTGCCACTTATCATTGAGGTAGGATAAGCTTCGCTGAAGAGATTGCCACTTATCGTTGATGAAGGATAAGCTTCTCTGAAGAGATTGCCACTTATTGTAGAAGAAGGATAAGCTTCTCTGAAGAGATTGCCACTTATCGTTGAAGAAAGATAAGCTTCTCTGAAGAGATTGCCACTAATCATTGAAGAAAGATAAGCTTCTCTGAAGAGATTGCCACTTATCGTTGAAGAAGGATAAGCTTCTCTTAAAAGATTGTCGCTTATCGTTGAAGAAGGATAAACTTCTATAAAGATATTTCCACTTATCGTTGAAGAAGGATAAGCTTCTCTGAAGAGATTTCCACTTATCTTTGAGGAAGGATATGCTTCTCTAAAGAGATTGCCACTTATCGTTGAAGAAGCATAAGCTTCTCTGAAGAGATTCCCACTTATCATTAAAGAAGGATAAGCTTCTCTGAAGAGATTGCCAGTTATCGTTGGGGAAGGTTAAGTTTCTCTAAAGAGATTGCCACTTATCGTTGAAGAAGGATAAACTTCTCTGAAGAGATTGCCACTTATCGTTGAGGAAGGATAAGCTTCTCTAAAGAGATTGCCACTTATCGTTGAAGAAGGATAAGCTTCGCTGAAGAGATTGCCACTTATCATTGAGGAAGGATAAGCTTCTCTGAAGAGATTTCCACTTATCGTTGAAGAAGGATATGCTTCTATGAAGAGATTTCCACTTATCGTTGAAGAAGCATAAGCTTCTCTGAAGATATTGCCACATATCATTGAAGAAGGATAAGCTTCTTTGAAGAGATTGCCACTTATCATTGAAGAAGGATAAGCTTCTCTGAAGAGATTTCCACTTATCGTTGAAGAAGGATAAGCTTCTCTAAAGATATTGCCACTTATCATTGAGGAAGGATAAGCTTCTCTGAAGATATTGCCACTTATCGTTGAAGAAGGATAAGCTTCTCTGAAGAGATTGCCACTTATCGTTGAGGAAGGATAAGCTTCTCTAAAGAGATTGCCACTTATCGTTGAAAAAGGATAAGCTTCTCTGAAGAAATTGCCACTTATCCTTGAAAAAGGATAAGCTTCTCTGAAGAGATTGCCACTTATTGTTGAAGAACGATAAGCTTCTCTGAAGAGATTTCCACTTCTCGTTGAAGAAGGATAAGCTTCTCTGAAGAGATGCCACTTATCGTTGAGGAAGGATAAGCTTCTCTGAAAAGATTGCCACTTATCGTTGAAGAAGGATAAGCTTCGCTGAAGAGATTGCCAATTATCGTAGAAGAAGGATAAGCTTCTCTGAAGAGGTTTCCAGTTATCGTTGAAGAAAGATAAGATTCTCTGAAGAGAATGCCACTAATCATTGAAGAAAGATAAGCTTCTCTAAAGAGATTGCCACTTATCGTTGAAGAAGGATAAGCTTCTCTGAAAAGATTGTCGCTTATCGTTGAAGAAGGATAAACTTCTATAAAGAGATTGCCACTTATCGTTGAAGAAGGATAAGCTTCTCTGAAGAGATTGCCACTTATCGTTGAAGAAGGATAAGCTTCTATGAACAAATTGCCACTTATCGTTGAAGAAGGATAAGCTTCTCTAAAGATATTGCCACTTATCGTTGAGGAAGGATAAGCTTCTCTAAAGAGATTGCCACTTATCGTTGAAGAAGGATAAGATTCTCTGAAGACATTGCCACTTATCTTTGAGGAAGGATAAGCTTCGCTGAAGAGTTTCCACTTATCGTTGATGAAGGATAAGCTTCTCTGAAGAGATTGCCACTTATCGTAGAAGAAGGATAAGCTTCTCTGAAGAGATTGCCACTTATCGTTGAAGAAAGATAAGCATCTATGAAGAGATTGCCACTAATCATTGTACAAAGATAAGCTTCTCTGAAGAGATTGCCACTTATCGTTGAAGAAGGATAAGCTTCTCTAAAAAGATTGTCGCTTATCGTTGAAGAAGGATAAACTTCTATAAAGAGATTGCCACTTATCGTTGAAGAAGGATAAGCTTCTCTGAAGAGATTCCCACTTATCATTGAAGAAGGATAAGCTTCTCTGAAGAGATTGCCACTTATCGTTCGGGAAGGTTAAGTTTCTCTAAAGAGATTTCCACTTATCGTTGGAGAAGGATAAGCTTCTCTGAAGAGATTGCCAGTTATCAGTGAGGAAGGATAAGCTTCTCTAAAGAGATTTCCACTTATCGTTGAAGAAGGATAAGCTTCGCTGAAGAGATTGCCACTTATCGTTGAAGAAGGATAAGCTTCTCTGAAGAGATTTCCACTTATCATTGAAGAAGGATAAGCTTCTCTGAAGAGATTGCCACTTATCGTTGAAGAAGGATAAGCTTCTCTGAACAGATTGCCACTTACCGTTGTAGAAGGATAAGCTTCTCTAAAGATATTGCCACTTATCGTTGAGGAAGGATAAGCTTCTCAAAAGAGATTGCCACTTATCGTTGAAGAAGGATAAGATTCTCTGAAGACATTGCCACTTATCATTGAGGAAGGATAAGCTTCGCTGAAGAGATTGCCACTTATCGCTGATGAAGGATAAACTTCTCTGAAGAGATTTCCACTTATTGTAGAAGAAGGATAAGCTTCTCTGAAGATATTGCCACTTATCGTTGAAGAAAGATAAGCTTCTCTGAAGAGATTTCCAATAATCATTGAAGAAAGATAAGCTTCTCTGAAGAGATTTCCAATAATCATTGAAGAAAGATAAGCTTCTCTGAAGAGATTGCCACTTATCGTTGAAGAAGGATAAGCTTCTCTTAAAAGATTGTCGCTTATCGTTGAAGAAGGATAAACTTCGCTAAAGAGATTTCCACTTATCGTTGAAGAAGGATAAGCTTCGCTGAAGAGATTGCCACTTATCGTTGAAGAAGGATAAGCTTCTCTGAAGAGATTTCCACTTATCGTTGAAGAAGGATAAGCTTCTATGAAGAGATTGCCACTTATCGTTGCAGATGCATAAGCTTCTATGAAGTTATTGCCACATATCATTGAAGAAGGATAAGCTTCTCTGAAGAGATTGCCCTTATCATTGAAGAAGGATAAGCTTCTCTGAAGAGATTGCCACTTATCGTTGAAGAAGGATAAGCTTCTCTGAACAGATTGCCACTTATCGTTGAAGAAGGATAAGCTTCTCTAAAGATATTGCCACTTATCGTTGAGGAAGGATAAGCTTCTCAAAAGAGATTGCCACTTATCGTTGAAGAAGGATAAGATTCTCTGAAGACATTGCCACTTATCATTGAGGAAGGATAAGCTTCGCTGAAGAGATTGCCACTTATCGTTAATGAAGGATAAGCTTCTCTGAAGAGATTGCCACTTATTGTAGAAGAAGGATAAGCTTCTCTGAAGAGATTGCCACTTATCGTTGAAGAAAGATAAGCTTCTCTGAAGAGATTTCCAATAATCATTGAAGAAAGATAAGCTTCTCTGAAGAGATTGCCACTTATCTTTGAAGAAGGATAAGCTTCTCTTAAAAGATTGTCGCTTATCGTTGAAGAAGGATAAACTTCGCTAAAGAGATTTCCACTTATCGTTGAAGAAGGATAAGCTTCGCTGAAGAGATTGCCACTTATCGTTGAAGAAGGATAAGCTTCTCTGAAGAGATTTCCACTTATTGTTGAAGAAGGATAAGCTTCTATGAAGAGATTGCCACTTATCGTTGCAGATGCATAAGCTTCTCTGAAGTTATTGCCACATATCATTGAAGAAGGATAAGCTTCTCTGAAGAGATTGCCCTTATCATTGAAGAAGGATAAGCTTCTCTGAAGAGATTGCCACTTATCGTTGAAGAAGGATAAGCTTCTCTGAACAGATTGCCACTTATCGTTGAAGAAGGATAAGCTTCTCTAAAGATATTGCCACTTATCGTTGAGGAAGGATAAGCTTCTCAAAAGAGATTGCCACTTATCGTTGAAGAAGGATAAGATTCTCTGAAGACATTGCCACTTATCATTGAGGAAGGATAAGCTTCGCTGAAGAGATTGCCACTTATCGTTAATGAAGGATAAGCTTCTCTGAAGAGATTGCCACTTATTGTAGAAGAAGGATAAGCTTCTCTGAAGAGATTGCCACTTATCGTTGAAGAAAGATAAGCTTCTCTGAAGAGATTGCCACTAATCATTGAAGAAAGATAAGCTTCTCTGAAGAGATTGCCACTTATCGTTGAAGAAGGATAAGCTTCTCTTAAAATATTGTCACTTATCGTTGAAGAAGGATAAACTTCTATAAAGAGATTTCCAGTTATCGTTGAAGAAGGATAAGCTTCGCTGAAGAGATTTCCACTTATCGTTGAAGAGGGATAAGCTTCTCTGAAGAGATTTCCACTTAGCGTTGAAGAAGGATAAGCTTCTATGAAGAGATTTCCACTTAACGTTGCAGATGCATAAGCTTCTCTGAAGATATTGCCACATATCATTGAAGAAGGATAAGCTTCTCTGAAGAGATTGCCACTTATCAATGAAGAAGGATAAGCTTCTCTGAAGAGATTGCCACTTATCGTTGAAGAAGGATAAGCTTCTCTGAACAGATTGCCACTTATCGTTGAAGAAGGATAAGCTTCTCTAAAGATATTGCCACTTATCGTTAAGGAAGGATAAGCTTCTCAAAAGAGATTGCCACTTATCGTTGAAGAAGGATAAGATTCTCTGAAGACATTGCCACTTATCATTGAGGAAGGATAAGCTTCGCTGAAGAGATTGCCACTTATCGTTGATGAAGGATAAGCTTCTCTGAAGAGATTGTCACTTATTGTAGAAGAAGGATAAGCTTCTCTGAAGAGATTGCCACTTATCGTTGAAGAAAGATAAGCTTCTCTGAAGAGATTGCCACTAATCATTGAAGAAAGATAAGCTTCTCTGAAGAGATTGCCACTTATCATTGAAGAAGGATAAGCTTCTCTTAAAAGATTGTCGCTTACCGTTGAAGAAGGATAAACTTCTATAAAGAGATTTCCACTTATCGTTGAAGAAGGATAAGCTTCTCTGAAGAGATTTCCACTTATCTTTGAGGAAGGATATACTTCTCTAAAGAGATTGCCACTTATCGTTGAAGAAGCATAAGCTTCTCTGAAGAGATTCCCACTTATCATTAAAGAAGGATAAGCTTCTCTGAAGAGATTGCCAGTTATCGTTGGGGAAGGTTAAGTTTCTCTAAAGAGATTGCCACTTATCGTTGAAGAAGGATAAGCTTCTCTGAAGAGATTGCCACTTATCGTTGAGGAAGGATAAGCTTCTCTAATGAGATTGCCACTTATCGTTGAAGAAGGATAAGCTTCGCTGAAGAGATTGCCACTTATCGTTGAGGAAGGATAAGCTTCTCTGAAGAGATTTCCACTTATCGTTGAAGAAGGATAAGCTTCTATGAAGAGATTGCCACTTATCGCTGAAGAAGGATAAGCTTCTCTGAAGAGATGCCACTTATCGTTGAGGAAGGATAAGCTTCTCTGAAAAGATTTCCACTTATCGTTGAAGAAGGATAAGCTTCGCTGAAGAGATTGCCAATTATCGCAGAAGAAGGATAAGCTTCTCTGAAGAGATTGCCAGTTATCGTTGAAGAAAGATAAGATTCTCTGAAGAGAATGCCACTAATCATTGAAGAAAGATAAGCTTCTCTAAAGAGATTGCCACTTATCGTTGGAGAAGGATAAGCTTCTCTGAAAAGATTGTCGCTTATCGTTGAAGAAGGATAAACTTCTATAAAGAGATTGCCACTTATTGTTGAAGAAGGATAAGCTTCTCTGAAGAGATTGCCACTTATCGTTGAGGAAGGATGTGCTTCTCTAAAGAGATTGCCACTTATCGTTGAAGAAGCATAAGCTTCTCTGAAGATATTTCCACGTATCATTGAAGAAGGATAAGCTTCTCTGAAGAGATTCCCATTTATCATTGAAGAAGGCTATGCTTCTCTGAAGAGATTGCCACTTATCGTTGAAGAAGGATAAGCTTCTCTGAAGATATTGCCACTTATCGTTGAGGAAGGATAAGCTTCTCTAAAGAGATTTCCACTTATCGTTGAAGAAGGATAAGCTTCTCTGAAGAGATTTCCACTTATCATTGAGGAAGGATAAGCTTCTCTAAAGAGATTGCCACTTATCGTTGAAGAAGGATAAGCTTCTCTAAAGAGATTGCCACTTATCATTGAAGAAGGATAAGCTTCTCTGAAGAGATTTCCACTTATCGTTGAGGAAGGATAAGCTTCTCTAAAGAGATTTCCATTTATCATTGAAGAAGGATAAGCTTATCTGAAGAGATTGCCACTTATTTTTGAAGAAGGATAAGCTTCTCTGAAGAGATTTCCACTTATCGTTGAAGAAGGATAAGCTTTTATGAAGAGATTGCCACTTATCGTTGAAGAAGCATAAGCTTCTCTGAAGATATTGCCACGTATCATTGAAGAAGGATAAGCTTCTATGAAGAGATTGCCATTTATCATTGAAGAAGGATAAGCTTCTCTGAAGAGATTGCCACTTATCGTTGAAGAAGGATAAGCTTCTCTAAAGATATTGCCACTTATCATTGAGGAAGGATAAGCTTCTCTAAAGAGATTGCCACTTATCGTTGAAGAAGGATAAGCTTCTCTGAAGAGATTGCCACTTATCGTTGAGGACGGGTAAGCTTCTCTAAAGAGATTGCCACTTATCATTGAAGAAGGATAAGCTTCTCTGAAGAAATTGCCACTTTATCGTTGAAAAAGGATAAGCTTCTCTGAAGAGATTGCCACTTATTGTTGAAGAAGGATAAGCTTCTCTGAAGAGATTTCCACTTCTCGTTGAAGAAGGATAAGCTTCTCTGAAGAGATTGCCACTTATCGTTGAGGAAGCATAAGCTTCTCTGAAAAGATTGCCACTTATCGTTGAAGAAGGATAACCTTCTCTAAAGAGATTCCCACTTATCGTAGAAGAAGGATAAGCTTCTCTGAAGATATTGCCAGTTATCGTTGAAGAAAGATAAGCTTCTCTGAAGAGATTGCCACTAATTATTGAAGAAAGATAAGCTTCTCTGAAGAGATTGCCACTTATCGTTGAAGAAGGATAAGCTTCTCTGAAAAGATTGTCGCTTATCGTTGAAGAAGGATAATTTTCTATAAAGATATTGCCACTTATCGTTAAAGAAGGATAAGCTTCTCTGAAGAGATTGCCACTTATCGTTGAGGAAGGATATGCTTCTCTAAAGAGATTGCCACTTATCGTTGAAGAAGCATAAGCTTCTATGAAGATATTGCCACGTATAATTGAAGCAGGATAAGCTTCTCTAAAGAGATTCGTGCTTATCATTGTAGAAGGATAAGCTTCTCTGAAGAGATTGCCACTTATCGTTGAAGAAGGATAAGCTTCTCTGAAGATATTGCCACTTATCGTTTAGGAAGGATAAGCTTCTCTAAAGAGATTGCGACTTATCGTTGAAGAAGGATAAGCTTCTCTGAAGAGATTGCCACTTATCGTTGACGAAGGATAAACTTCTCTAAAGAGATTGCCACTTATCGTTGAAGAAGGATAAGCTTCTCTGAAGAGATTTCCACTTATCATTGAGGAAGGATAAGCTTCTCTAAAGAGATTGCCACTTATCGTTGAAGAAGGATAAGCTTCTCTAAAGAGATTTCCACTTATCATTGAAGAAGGATAAGCTTCTCTGAAGAGATTTCCACTTATCGTTGAGGAAGGATAAGCTTCTCTAAAGAGATTTCCATTTATCATTGAAGAAGGATAAGCTTATCTGAAGAGATTGCCACTTATTTTTGAAGAAGGATAAGCTTCTCTGAAGAGATTTCCACTTATCGTTGAAGAAGGATAAGCTTTTATGAAGAGATTGCCACTTATCGTTGAAGAAGCATAAGCTTCTCTGAAGATATTGCCACGTATCATTGAAGAAGGATAAGCTTCTATGAAGAGATTGCCATTTATCATTGAAGAAGGATAAGCTTCTCTGAAGAGATTGCCACTTATCGTTGAAGAAGGATAAGCTTCTCTAAAGATATTGCCACTTATCATTGAGGAAGGATAAGCTTCTCTAAAGAGATTGCCACTTATCGTTGAAGAAGGATAAGCTTCTCTGAAGAGATTGCCACTTATCGTTGAGGACGGGTAAGCTTCTCTAAAGAGATTGCCACTTATCATTGAAGAAGGATAAGCTTCTCTGAAGAAATTGCCACTTATCGTTGTAAAAGGATAAGCTTCTCTGAAGAGATTGCCACTTATTGTTGAAGAAGGATAAGTTTCTCTGAAGAGATTTCCACTTCTCGTTGAAGAAGGATAAGCTTCTCTGAAGAGATTGCCACTTATCGTTGAGGAAGGATAAGCTTCTCTGAAAAGATTGCCACTTATCGTTGAAGAAGGATAACCTTCTCTAAAGAGATTCCCACTTATCGTAGAAGAAGGATAAGCTTCTCTAAAGATATTGCCAGTTATCGTTGAAGAAAGATAAGCTTCTCTGAAGAGATTGCCACTAATTAGTGAAGAAAGATAAGCTTCTCTGAAGAGATTGCCACTTATCGTTGAAGAAGGATAAGCTTCTCTGAAAAGATTGTCGCTTATCGTTGAAGAAGGATAATTTTCTATAAAGATATTGCCACTTATCGTTAAAGAAGGATAAGCTTCTCTGAAGAGATTGCCACTTATCGTTGAGAAAGGATATGCTTCTCTAAAGAGATTGCCACTTATCGTTGAAGAAGCATAAGCTTCTATGAAGATATTGCCACGTATCATTGAAGAAGGATAAGCTTCTCTAAAGAGATTCGTGCTTATCATTGTAGAAGGATAAGCTTCTCTGAAGAGATTGCCACTTATCGTTGAAGAAGGATAAGCTTCTCTGAAGATATTGCCACTTATCGTTGAGGAAGGATAAGCTTCTCTAAAGAGATTGCGACTTATCGTTGAAGAAGGATAAGCTTCTCTGAAGAGATTGCCACTTATCGTTGAGGAAGGATAAACTTCTCTAAAGAGATTGCCACTTATCGTTGAAGAAGGATAAGTTTCTCTGAAGATATTGCCACTTATCATTGGGGAAGGATAAGTTTCTCTAAAGAGATTGCCACTTATCGTTGAAGAAGGATAAGCTTCTCTGAAGAGATAGCCACTTATCGTTGAAGAAGGATAAGCTTCTCTGAACAGATTGCCACTTATCGTTGAAGAAGGATAAGCTTCTCTAAAGAAATTGCCACTTATCGTTGAAGAAGGATAAGATTCTCTGAAGAGATTTCCACTTATCGTTGAGAAAGGATAAGCTTCTCTAAAGAGATTGCCACTTATCGTTGAAGAAGGATAACCTTCTCTGAAGATATTGCCACTTATCGTTGGGGAAGGATAAGTTTCTCTAAAGAGATTGCCACTTATCGTTGAAGAAGGATAAGCTTCTCTGAAGAGATTTCCACTTATCGTTGAGGAAGGATAAGCTTCTCTAAAGAGATTTCCATTTATCGTTAAAGAAGGATAAGCTTATCTGAAGAGATTGCCACTTATTGTTGAAGAAGGATAAGCTTCTCTGAAGAGATTTCCACTTATCGTTGAAGAAGGATAAGCTTCTATGAAGAGATTGCCACTTATCGTTGAAGAAGCATAAGCTTCTCTGAAGATATTGCCACTTATCATTGAGGAAGGATAAGCTTCTCTTAAAAGATTGCCACTTATCCTTGAAGAAGGATAAGCTTCTCTAAAGAGATTCCCACTTATCGTAGAAGAAGGATAAGCTTCTCTGAAGAGATTGCCAGTTATCTTTGAAGAAAGATAAGCTTCTCTGAAGAGATTGCCACTAATCATTGATGAAAGATAAGCTTCTCTGAAGAGATTGCCACTTATCGTTGAAGAAGGATAAGCTTCTCTGAAAAGATTGTCGCTTATCGTTGAAGAAGGATAAACTTCTATAAAGAGATTGCCACTTATCGTTGAAGAAGGATAAGCTTCTCTGAAGAGATTGCCACTTATCGTTGAGGAAGGATATGCTTCTCTAAAGAGAGTGCCACTTATCGTTGAAGAAGGATAAGCTTCTCTGAAGAGATTGCCCATTATTGTTGAAGAAGGATAAGCTTCTCTGAAGAGATTTCCACTTCTCGTTGAAGAAGGATAAGCTTCTCTGAAGAGATTGCCACATATCGTTGAGGAAGGATAAGCTTCTCTGAAAAGATTGCCACTTATCCTTGAAGAAGGATAAGCTTCTCTAAAGAGATTCCCACTTATCGTAGAAGAAGGATAAGCTTCTCTGAAGAGATTGCCAGTTATCGTTGAAGAAAGATAAGCTTCTCTGAAGAGATTGCCACTAATCATTGATGAAAGATAGGCTTCTCTGAAGAGATTGCCACTTATCGTTGAAGAAGGATAAGCTTCTCTGAAAAGATTGTCGCTTATCGTTGAAGCAGGATAAACTTCTATAAAGAAGGATAACCTTCTCTGAAGATATTTCCACTTATCGTTGGGGAAGGATAAGTTTCTCTAAAGAGATTGCCACTTATCGTTGAAGAAGGATAAGCTTCTCTGAAGAGATTTCCACTTATCGTTGAGGAAGGATAAGCTTCTCTAAATAGATTTCCATTTATCGTTGAAGAAGGATAACCTTATCTGAAGAGATTGCCAATTATTGTTGAAGAAGGATAAGCTTCTCTGAAGAGATTTCCACTTATCGTTGAAGAAGGATAAGCTTCTATGAAGAGATTGCCACTTATCGTTGAAGAAGCATAAGCTTCTTTGAAGATATTGCCACGTATCGTTGAAGAAGGATAAGCTTCTCTGAAGAGATTGCCACTTATCATTGAAGAAGGATAAGCTTCTCTGAAGAGATTGCCACTTATCGTTGAAGAAGGATAAGATTCTCTAAAGATATTGCCACTTATCGTTGAGGAAGGATAAGCTTCTCTAAAGAGATTGCCACTTATCGTTGAATTAGGATAAGCTTCTCTGAAGAGATTGCCACTTATCGTTGAGGAAGGATAAGCTTCTCTAAAGAGATTGCCACTTATCGTTGAAGAAGGATAAGCTTCTCTGAAGAAATTGCCACTTATCGTTGAAAAAGGATAAGCTTCTCTGAAGAGATTGCCCATTATTGTTGAAGAAGGATAAGCTTCTCTGAAGAGATTTCCACTTCTCGTTGAAGAAGGATAATCTTCTCTGAAGAGATTGCCACTTATCGTTGTAGAAGGATAAGCTTCTCTGAAAAGATTGCCACTTATCCTTGAAGAAGGATAAGCTTCTCTAAAGAGATTCCCACTTATCGTAGAAGAAGGATAAGCTTCTCTGAAGAGATTGCCAGTTATCGTTGAAGAAAGATAAGCTTCTCTGAAGAGATTGCCACTAATCATTGATGAAAGATAAGCTTCTCTGAAGAGATTGCCACTTATCGTTGAAGAAGGATAAGCTTCTCTGAAAAGATTGTCGCTTATCGTTGAAGAAGGATAAACTTCTATAAAGAGATTGCCACTTATCGTTGAAGAAGGATAAGCTTCTCTGAAGAGATTGCCACTTATCGTTGAGGAAGGATATGCTTCTCTAAAGAGAGTGCCACTTATCGTTGAAGAAGCATAAGCTTCTATGAAGATATTGGCACGTATCATTGAAGAAGGATAAGCTTCTCTAAAGAGATTCCCACTTATCGTTGAAGAAGGATAACCTTCTCTGAAGATATTGCCACTTATCGTTGGGGAAGGATAAGTTTCTCTAAAGAGATTGCCACTTATCGTTGAAGAAGGATAAGCTTCTCTGAAGAGATTTCCACTTATCGTTGAGGAAGGATAAGCTTCTCTAAATAGATTTCCATTTATCGTTGAAGAAGGATAACCTTATCTGAAGAGATTGCCAATTATTGTTGAAGAAGGATAAGCTTCTCTGAAGAGATTTTCACTTATCGTTGAAGAAGGATAAGCTTCTATGAAGAGATTGCCACTTATCGTTGAAGAAGCATAAGCTTCTTTGAAGATATTGCCACGTATCATTGAAGAAAGATAAGCTTCTCTGAAGAGATTGCCACTTATCATTAAAGAAGGATAAGCTTCTCTGAAGAGATTGCCACTTATCGTTGAAGAATGATAAGATTCTCTAAAGATATTGCCACTTATCGTTGAGGAAGGATAAGCTTCTCTAAAGAGATTGCCACTTATCGTTGAAGAAGGATAAGCTTCTCTGAAGAGATTGCCACTTATCGTTGAGGAAGGATAAGCTTCTCTAAAGAGATTGCCACTTATCATTGAAGAAGGATAAGCTTCTCTGAAGAAATTGCCACTTATCGTTGAAAAAGGATAAGCTTCTCTGAAGAGATTGCCCATTATTGTTGAAGAAGGATAAGCTTCTCTGAAGAGATTTCCACTTCTCGTTGAAGAAGGATAAGCTTCTCTGAAGAGATTGCCACTTATCGTTGAGGAAGGATAAGCTTCTCTGAAAAGATTTCCACTTATCCTTGAAGAAGGATAAGCTTCTCTAAAGAGATTCCCACTTATCGTAGAAGAAGGATAAGCTTCTCTGAAGAGATTGCCAGTTATCATTGAAGAAAGATAAGCTTCTCTGAAGAGATTGCCACTAATCATTGATGAAAGATAAGCTTCTCTGAAGAGATTGCCACTTATCGTTGAAGAAGGATAAGCTTCTCTGAAAAGATTGTCGCTTATCGTTGAAGAAGGATAAACTTCTATAAAGAGATTGCCACTTATCGTTGAAGAAGGATAAGCTTCTCTGAAGAGATTGCCACTTATCATTGAGGAAGGATATGCTTCTCTAAAGAGAGTGCCACTTATCGTTGAAGAAGCATAAGCTTCTATGAAGATATTGCCACGTATCATTGAAGAAGGATAAGCTTCTCTAAAGAGATTCCCACTTATCGTTGAAGAAGGATAACCTTCTCTGAAGATATTGCCACTTATCGTTGGGGAAGGATAAGTTTCTCTAAAGAGATTGCCACTTATAGTTGAAGAAGGATAAGCTTCTCTGAAGAGATTTCCACTTATCGTTGAGGAAGGATAAGCTTCTCTAAATAGATTTCCATTTATCGTTGAAGAAGGATAACCTTATCTGAAGAGATTGCCAATTATTGTTGAAGAAGGATAAGCTTCTCTGAAGAGATTTCCACTTATCGTTGAAGAAGGATAAGCTTCTATGAAGAGATTGCCACTTATCGTTGAAGAAGCATAAGCTTCTTTGAAGATATTGCCACGTATCGTTGAAGAAGGATAAGCTTCTCTGAAGAGATTTCCACTTATCATTGAAGAAGGATAAGCTTCTCTGAAGAGATTGCCACTTATCGTTGAAGAAGGATAAGATTCTCTAAAGATATTGCCACTTATCGTTGAGGAAGGATAAGCTTCTCTAAAGAGATTGCCACTTATCGTTGAATTAGGATAAGCTTCTCTGAAGAGATTGCCACTTATCGTTGAGGAAGGATAAGCTTCTCTAAAGAGATTGCCACTTATCGTTGAAGAAGGATAAGCTTCTCTGAAGAAATTGCCACTTATCGTTGAAAAAGGATAAGCTTCTCTGAAGAGATTGCCCATTATTGTTGAAGAAGGATAAGCTTCTCTGAAGAGATTTCCACTTCTCGTTGAAGAAGGATAATCTTCTCTGAAGAGATTGCCACTTATCGTTGTGGAAGGATAAGCTTCTCTGAAAAGATTGCCACTTATCCTTGAAGAAGGATAAGCTTCTCTAAAGAGATTCCCACTTATCGTAGAAGAAGGATAAGCTTCTCTGAAGAGATTGCCAGTTATCGTTGAAGAAAGATAAGCTTCTCTGAAGAGATTGCCACTAATCATTGATGAAAGATAAGCTTCTCTGAAGAGATTGCCACTTATCGTTGAAGAAGGATAAGCTTCTCTGAAAAGATTGTCGCTTATCGTTGAAGAAGGATAAACTTCTATAAAGAGATTGCCACTTATCGTTGAAGAAGGATAAGCTTCTCTGAAGAGATTGCCACTTATCGTTGAGGAAGGATATGCTTCTCTAAAGAGAGTGCCACTTATCGTTGAAGAAGCATAAGCTTCTATGAAGATATTGGCACGTATCATTGAAGAAGGATAAGCTTCTCTAAAGAGATTCCCACTTATCGTTGAAGAAGGATAACCTTCTCTGAAGATATTGCCATTTATCGTTGGGGAAGGATAAGTTTCTCTAAAGAGATTGCCACTTATCGTTGAAGAAGGATAAGCTTCTCTGAAGAGATTTCCACTTATCGTTGAGGAAGGATAAGCTTCTCTAAATAGATTTCCATTTATCGTTGAAGAAGGATAACCTTATCTGAAGAGATTGCCAATTATTGTTGAAGAAGGATAAGCTTCTCTGAAGAGATTTCCACTTATCGTTGAAGAAGGATAAGCTTCTATGAAGAGATTGCCACTTATCGTTGAAGAAGCATAAGCTTCTTTGAAGATATTGCCACGTATCATTGAAGAAGGATAAGCTTCTCTGAAGAGATTGCCACTTATCATTGAAGAAGGATAAGCTTCTCTGAAGAGATTGCCACTTATCATTGAAGAATGATAAGATTCTCTAAAGATATTGCCACTTATCGTTGAGGAAGGATAAGCTTCTCTAAAGAGATTGCCACTTATCGTTGAAGAAGGATAAGCTTCTCTGAAGAGATTGCCACTTATCGTTGAGGAAGGATAAGCTTCTCTAAAGAGATTGCCACTTATCATTGAAGAAGGATAAGCTTCTCTGAAGAAATTGCCACTTATCGTTGAAAAAGGATAAGCTTCTCTGAAGAGATTGCCCATTATTGTTGAAGAAGGATAAGCTTCTCTGAAGAGATTTCCACTTCTCGTTGAAGAAGGATAAGCTTCTCTGAAGAGATTGCCACTTATCGTTGAGGAAGGATAAGCTTCTCTGAAAAGATTTCCACTTATCCTTGAAGAAGGATAAGCTTCTCTAAAGAGATTCCCACTTATCGTAGAAGAAGGATAAGCTTCTCTGAAGAGATTGCCAGTTATCATTGAAGAAAGATAAGCTTCTCTGAAGAGATTGCCACTAATCATTGATGAAAGATAAGCTTCTCTGAAGAGATTGCCACTTATCGTTGAAGAAGGATAAGCTTCTCTGAAAAGATTGTCGCTTATCGTTGAAGAAGGATAAACTTCTATAAAGAGATTGCCACTTATCGTTGAAGAAGGATAAGCTTCTCTGAAGAGATTGCCACTTATCATTGAGGAAGGATATGCTTCTCTAAAGAGAGTGCCACTTATCGTTGAAGAAGCATAAGCTTCTATGAAGATATTGCCACGTATCATTGAAGAAGGATAAGCTTCTCTAAAGAGATTCCCACTTATCGTTGAAGAAGGATAACCTTCTCTGAAGATATTGCCACTTATCGTTGGGGAAGGATAAGTTTCTCTAAAGAGATTGCCACTTATAGTTGAAGAAGGATAAGCTTCTCTGAAGAGATTTCCACTTATCGTTGAGGAAGGATAAGCTTCTCTAAAGAGATTTCCATTTATCGTTGAAGAAGGATAACCTTATCTGAAGAGATTGCCAATTATTGTTGAAGAAGGATAAGCTTCTCTGAAGAGATTTCCACTTATCGTTGAAGAAGGATAAGCTTCTATTAAGAGATTGCCACTTATCGTTGAAGAAGCATAAGCTTCTTTGAAGATATTGCCACGTATCATTGAAGAAGGATAAGCTTCTCTGAAGAGATTGCCACTTATCATTGAAGAAGGATAAGCTTCTCTGAAGAGATTGCCACTTATCGTTGAAGAAGGATAAGATTCTCTAAAGATATTGCCACTTATCGTTGAGGAAGGATAAGCTTCTCTAAAGAGATTGCCACTTATCGTTGAAGAAGGATAAGCTTCTCTGAAGAGATTGCCACTTATCGTTGAGGAAGGATAAGCTTCTCTAAAGAGATTGCCACTTTTTATTGAAGAAGGATAAGCTTCTCTGAAGAAATTGCCACTTATCGTTGAAAAAGGATAAGCTTCTCTGAAGAGATTGCCCATTATTGTTGAAGAAGGATAAGCTTCTCTGAAGAGATTTCCACTTCTCGTTGAAGAAGGATAAGCTTCTCTGAAGAGATTGCCACTTATCGTTGAGGAAGGATAAGCTTCTCTGAAAAGATTGCCACTTATCCTTGAAGAAGGATAAGCTTCTCTAAAGAGATTCCCACTTATCGTAGAAGAAGGATAAGCTTCTCTGAAGAGATTTCCAGTTATCATTGAAGAAAGATAAGCTTCTCTGAAGAGATTGCCACTAATCATTGATGAAAGATAAGCTTCTCTGAAGAGATTGCCACTTATCGTTGAAGAAGGATAAGCTTCTCTGAAAAGATTGTCGCTTATCGTTGAAGAAGGATAAACTTCTATAAAGAGATTGCCACTTATCGTTGAAGAAGGATAAGCTTCTCTAAAGAGATTTCCATTTATCGTTGAAGAAGGATAACCTTATCTGAAGAGAGTGCCACTTATCGTTGAAGAAGCATAAGCTTCTATGAAGATATTGCCACGTATCATTGAAGAAGGATAAGCTTCTCTAAAGAGATTCCCACTTATCGTTGAAGAAGGATAACCTTCTCTGAAGATATTGCCACTTATCGTTGGGGAAGGATAAGTTTCTCTAAAGAGATTGCCACTTATAGTTGAAGAAGGATAAGCTTCTCTGAAGAGATTTCCACTTATCGTTGAGGAAGGATAAGCTTCTCTAAAGAGATTGCCACTTATCGTTGAAGAAGGATAAGCTTCTCTGAAGAAATTGCCACTTATCGTTGAAAAAGGATAAGCTTCTCTGAAGAGATTGCCCATTATTGTTGAAGAAGGATAAGCTTCTCTGAAGAGATTTCCACTTCTCGTTGAAGAAGGATAATCTTCTCTGAAGAGATTGCCACTTATCGTTGTGGAAGGATAAGCTTCTCTGAAAAGATTGCCACTTATCCTTGAAGAAGGATAAGCTTCTCTAAAGAGATTCCCACTTATCGTAGAAGAAGGATAAGCTTCTCTGAAGAGATTGCCAGTTATCGTTGAAGAAAGATAAGCTTCTCTGAAGAGATTGCCACTAATCATTGATGAAAGATAAGCTTCTCTGAAGAGATTGCCACTTATCGTTGAAGAAGGATAAGCATCTCTGAAAAGATTGTCGCTTATCGTTGAAGAAGGATAAACTTCTATAAAGAGATTGCCACTTATCGTTGAAGAAGGATAAGCTTCTCTGAAGAGATTGCCACTTATCGTTGAGGAAGGATATGCTTCTCTAAAGAGAGTGCCACTTATCGTTGAAGAAGCATAAGCTTCTATGAAGATATTGGCACGTATCATTGAAGAAGGATAAGCTTCTCTAAAGAGATTCCCACTTATCGTTGAAGAAGGATAACCTTCTCTGAAGATATTGCCATTTATCGTTGGGGAAGGATAAGTTTCTCTAAAGAGATTGCCACTTATCGTTGAAGAAGGATAAGCTTCTCTGAAGAGATTTCCACTTATCGTTGAGGAAGGATAAGCTTCTCTAAATAGATTTCCATTTATCGTTGAAGAAGGATAACCTTATCTGAAGAGATTGCCAATTATTGTTGAAGAAGGATAAGCTTCTCTGAAGAGATTTCCACTTATCGTTGAAGAAGGATAAGCTTCTATGAAGAGATTGCCACTTATCGTTGAAGAAGCATAAGCTTCTTTGAAGATATTGCCACGTATCATTGAAGAAGGATAAGCTTCTCTGAAGAGATTGCCACTTATCATTGAAGAAGGATAAGCTTCTCTGAAGAGATTGCCACATATCATTGAAGAATGATAAGATTCTCTAAAGATATTGCCACTTATCGTTGAGGAAGGATAAGCTTCTCTAAAGAGATTGCCACTTATCGTTGAAGAAGGATAAGCTTCTCTGAAGAGATTGCCACTTATCGTTGAGGAAGGATAAGCTTCTCTAAAGAGATTGCCACTTATCATTGAAGAAGGATAAGCTTCTCTGAAGAAATTGCCACTTATCGTTGAAAAAGGATAAGCTTCTCTGAAGAGATTGCCCATTATTGTTGAAGAAGGATAAGCTTCTCTGAAGAGATTTCCACTTCTCGTTGAAGAAGGATAAGCTTCTCTGAAGAGATTGCCACTTATCGTTGAGGAAGGATAAGCTTCTCTGAAAAGATTTCCACTTATCCTTGAAGAAGGATAAGCTTCTCTAAAGAGATTCCCACTTATCGTAGAAGAAGGATAAGCTTCTCTGAAGAGATTGCCAGTTATCATTGAAGAAAGAGAAGCTTATCTGAAGAGATTGCCACTAATCATTGATGAAAGATAAGCTTCTCTGAAGAGATTGCCACTTATCGTTGAAGAAGGATAAGCTTCTCTGAAAAGATTGTCGCTTATCGTTGAAGAAGGATAAACTTCTATAAAGAGATTGCCACTTATCGTTGAAGAAGGATAAGCTTCTCTGAAGAGATTGCCACTTATCATTGAGGAAGGATATGCTTCTCTAAAGAGAGTGCCACTTATCGTTGAAGAAGCATAAGCTTCTATGAAGATATTGCCACGTATCATTGAAGAAGGATAAGCTTCTCTAAAGAGATTCCCACTTATCGTTGAAGAAGGATAACCTTCTCTGAAGATATTGCCACTTATCGTTGGGGAAGGATAAGTTTCTCTAAAGAGATTGCCACTTATAGTTGAAGAAGGATAAGCTTCTCTGAAGAGATTTCCACTTATCGTTGAGGAAGGATAAGCTTCTCTAAAGAGATTTCCATTTATCGTTGAAGAAGGATAACCTTATCTGAAGAGATTGCCAATTATTGTTGAAGAAGGATAAGCTTCTCTGAAGAGATTTCCACTTATCGTTGAAGAAGGATAAGCTTCTATTAAGAGATTGCCACTTATCGTTGAAGAAGCATAAGCTTCTTTGAAGATATTGCCACGTATCATTGAAGAAGGATAAGCTTCTCTGAAGAGATTGCCACTTATCATTGAAGAAGGATAAGCTTCTCTGAAGAGATTGCCACTTATCGTTGAAGAAGGATAAGATTCTCTAAAGATATTGCCACTTATCGTTGAGGAAGGATAAGCTTCTCTAAAGAGATTGCCACTTATCGTTGAAGAAGGATAAGCTTCTCTGAAGAGATTGCCACTTATCGTTGAGGAAGGATAAGCTTCTCTAAAGAGATTGCCACTTTTTATTGAAGAAGGATAAGCTTCTCTGAAGAAATTGCCACTTATCGTTGAAAAAGGATAAGCTTCTCTGAAGAGATTGCCCATTATTGTTGAAGAAGGATAAGCTTCTCTGAAGAGATTTCCACTTCTCGTTGAAGAAGGATAAGCTTCTCTGAAGAGATTGCCACTTATCGTTGAGGAAGGATAAGCTTCTCTGAAAAGATTGCCACTTATCCTTGAAGAAGGATAAGCTTCTCTAAAGAGATTCCCACTTATCGTAGAAGAAGGATAAGCTTCTCTGAAGAGATTTCCAGTTATCATTGAAGAAAGATAAGCTTCTCTGAAGAGATTGCCACTAATCATTGATGAAAGATAAGCTTCTCTGAAGAGATTGCCACTTATCGTTGAAGAAGGATAAGCTTCTCTGAAAAGATTGTCGCTTATCGTTGAAGAAGGATAAACTTCTATAAAGAGATTGCCACTTATCGTTGAAGAAGGATAAGCTTCTCTAAAGAGATTTCCATTTATCGTTGAAGAAGGATAACCTTATCTGAAGAGAGTGCCACTTATCGTTGAAGAAGCATAAGCTTCTATGAAGATATTGCCACGTATCATTGAAGAAGGATAAGCTTCTCTAAAGAGATTCCCACTTATCGTTGAAGAAGGATAACCTTCTCTGAAGATATTGCCACTTATCGTTGGGGAAGAATAAGTTTCTCTAAAGAGATTGCCACTTATAGTTGAAGAAGGATAAGCTTCTCTGAAGAGATTTCCACTTATCGTTGAGGAAGGATAAGCTTCTCTAAAGAGATTTCCATTTATCGTTGAAGAAGGATAACCTTATCTGAAGAGATTGCCAATTATTGTTGAAGAAGGATAAGCTTCTCTGAAGAGATTTCCACTTATCGTTGAAGAAGGATAAGCTTCTATGAAGAGATTGCCACTTATCGTTGAAGAAGCATAAGCTTCTTTGAAGATATTGCCACGTATCATTGAAGAAGGATAAGCTTCTCTGAAGAGATTGCCACTTATCATTGAAGAAGGATAAGCTTCTCTGAAGAGATTGCCACTTATCGTTGAAGAAGGATAAGATTCTCTAAAGATATTGCCACTTATCGTTGAGGAAGGATAAGCTTCTCTAAAGAGATTTCCACTTATCGTTGAAGAAGGATAAGCTTCTCTGAAGAGATTGCCACTTATCGTTGAGGAAGGATAAGCTTCTCTAAAGAGATTGCCACTTTTTATTGAAGAAGGATAAGCTTCTCTGAAGAAATTGCCACTTATCGTTGAAAAAGGATAAGCTTCTCTGAAGAGATTGCCCATTATTGTTGAAGAAGGATAAGCTTCTCTGAAGAGATTTCCGCTTCTCGTTGAAGAAGGATAAGCTTCTCTGAAGAGATTGCCACTTATAGTTGAGGAAGGATAAGCTTCTCTGAAAAGATTGCCACTTATCCTTGAAGAAGGATAAGCTTCTCTAAAGAGATTCCCACTTATCGTAGAAGAAGGATAAGCTTCTCTGAAGAGATTGCCAGTTATCATTGAAGAAAGATAAGCTTCTCTGAAGAGATTGCCACTAATCATTGATGAAAGATAAGCTTCTCTGAAGAGATTGCCACTTATCGTTGAAGAAGGATAAGCTTCTCTGAAAAGATTGTCGCTTATCGTTGAAGAAGGATAAACTTCTATAAAGAGATTGCCACTTATCGTTGAAGAAGGATAAGCTTCTCTAAAGAGATTTCCATTTATCGTTGAAGAAGGATAACCTTATCTGAAGAGAGTGCCACTTATCGTTGAAGAAGCATAAGCTTCTATGAAGATATTGCCACGTATCATTGAAGAAGGATAAGCTTCTCTAAAGAGATTCCCACTTATCGTTGAAGAAGGATAACCTTCTCTGAAGATATTGCCACTTATCGTTGGGGAAGGATAAGTTTCTCTAAAGAGATTGCCACTTATAGTTGAAGAAGGATAAGCTTCTCTGAAGAGATTTCCACTTATCGTTGAGGAAGGATAAGCTTCTCTAAAGAGATTTCCATTTATCGTTGAAGAAGGATAACCTTATCTGAAGAGATTGCCAATTATTGTTGAAGAAGGATAAGCTTCTCTGAAGAGATTTCCACTTATCGTTGAAGAAGGATAAGCTTCTATGAAGAGATTGCCACTTATCGTTGAAGAAGCATAAGCTTCTTTGAAGATATTGCCACGTATCATTGAAGAAGGATAAGCTTCTCTGAAGAGATTGCCACTTATCATTGAAGAAGGATAAGCTTCTCTGAAGAGATTGCCACTTATCGTTGAAGAAGGATAAGATTCTCTAAAGATATTGCCACTTATCGTTGAGGAAGGATAAGCTTCTCTAAAGAGATTGCCACTTATCGTTGAAGAAGGATAAGCTTCTCTGAAGAGATTGCCACTTATCGTTGAGGAAGGATAAGCTTCTCTAAAGAGATTGCCACTTATCGTTGAAGAAGGATAAGCTTCTCTGAAGAAATTTCCAATTATCGTTGAAAAAGGATAAGCTTCTCTGAAGAGATTGCCCATTATTGTTGAAGAAGGATAAGCTTCTCTGAAGAGATTTCCACTTCTCGTTGAAGAAGGATAAGCTTCTCTGAAGAGATTGCCACTTATCGTTGAGGAAGGATAAGCTTCTCTGAAAAGATTGCCACTTATCCTTGAAGAAGGATAAGCTTCTCTAAAGAGATTCCCACTTATCGTAGAAGAAGGATAAGCTTCTCTGAAGAGATTGCCAGTTATCGTTGAAGAAAGATAAGCTTCTCGGAAGAGATTGCCACTAATCATTGATGAAAGATAAGCTTCTCTGAAGAGATTGCCACTTATCGTTGAAGAAGGATAAGCTTCTCTGAAAAGATTGTCGCTTATCGTTGAAGAAGGATAAACTTCTATAAAGAGATTGCCACTTATCGTTGAAGAAGGATAAGATTCTCTGAAGAGATTGCCACTTATCGTTGAGGAAGGATATGCTTCTCTAAAGAGAGTGCCACTTATCGTTGAAGAAGCATAAGCTTCTATGAAGATATTGCCACGTATCATTGAAGAAGGATAAGCTTCTCTAAAGAGTATCCCACTTATCGTTGAAGAAGAATAACCTTCTCTGAAGATATTTCCACTTATCGTTGGGGAAGGATAAGTTTCTCTAAAGAGATTGCCACTTATCGTTGAAGAAGGATAAGCTTCTCTGAAGAGATTTCCACTTATCGTTGAGGAAGGATAAGCTTCTCTAAAGATATTTCCATTTATCGTTGAAGAAGGACAACCTTACCTGAAGAGATTGCCAATTATTGTTGAAGAAGGATAAGCTTCTCTGAAGAGATTTCCACTTATCGTTGAAGAAGGATAAGCTTCTATGAAGAGATTGCCACTTATCGTTGAAGAAGCATAAGCTTCTCTGAAGATATTGCCACGTATCATTGAAGAAGGATAAGCTTCTCTGAAGAGATTGCCACTTATCATTGAAGAAGGATAAGCTTCTCTGAAGAGATTGCCACTTATCGTTGAAGAAGGATAAGATTCTCTAAAGATATTGCCACTTATCGTTGAGGAAGGATACGCTTCTCTAAAGAGATTGCCACTTATCGTTGAAGAAGGATAAGCTTCTCTAAAGAGATTGCCACTTATCGTTGAGGAAGGATAAGCTTCTCTAAAGAGATTGCCACTTATCGTTCAAGAAGGATACGCTTCTCTGAAGAAATTGCCACTTATCGTTGAAAAACGATAAGCTTCTCTGAAGAGATTTCCACTTATTGTTGAAGAAGGATAAGCTTCTCTGAAGTGATTTCCACTTCTCGTTGAAGAAGGATAAGCTTCTCTGAAGAGATTGCCACTTATTGTTTAGGAAGGATAAGCTTCTCTGAAAAGATTGCCACTTATCGTTGAAGAAGGATAAGCTTCTCTAAAGATATTCCCACTTATCGTAGAAGAAGGATAAGTTTCTCTGAAGAGATTGATAGTTATCGTTGAAGAAAGATAAGCTTCTCTGAAGAGATTGCCACTAATCATTGATGAAAGATAAGCTTCTCTGAAGAGATTGCCAATTATCGTTGAAGAAGGATAAGCTTCTCTGAAAAGATTATCGCTTATCGTTGAAGAAGGATAAACTTCTATAAAGAGGAATCCACTTATCTTTGAAGAAGGATAAGCTTCTCTGCAGAGATTGCCACTTATCGTTGAGGAAGGATATGCTTCTCTAAAGAGAGTGCCACTTATCGTTGAAGAAGCATAAGCTTCTATGAAGATATTGTCACGTATCATTGAAGAAGGATAAGCTTCTCTAAAGAGATTCCCACTTATCATTGAAGAAGGATAAGCTTCTCTGAAGAGATTGCCACTTATCGTTGAAGAAGAATAAGCTTCTCTGAAGATATTGCCACTTATCGTTGAGGAAGGATAAGCTTCTCTAAAGAGATTGCCACTTATCGTTGAAGAAGGATTAGCTTCTCTGAAGAGATTGCCATTTATCGTTGAGGAAGGATAAACTTCTCTAAAAGGATTGCCACTTATCGTTGAAGAAGGATAAGCTTCTCTGAAGATATTGCCACTTATCGTTGGGGAGGATAAGTTTCTCTAAAGAGATTTCCACTTATCGTAGAAGAAGGATAAGCTTCTCTGAAGAGATTTCCACTTATTGTTGAAGAAGGATAAGCTTCTCTGAACAGATTGCCACTTATCGTTGAAGAAGGATAAGCTTCTCTAAAGATATTGCCACTTATCGTTGAGGAAGGATTAGCTTCTCTAAAGAGATTGCCACTTATCGTTGAAGAAGGATAAGTTTCTCTGAAGAGATTGCCACTTATCGTTGAGGAAGGATAAGCTTCTCTAAAGAGATTTCCACTTATCTTTGAAGAAGGATAAGCTTCTCTGAAGAAATTGCCACTTATCGTTGAAAAAGGATAACCTTTTCTGAAGAGATTGCCACTTATTGTTGAAGAAGGATAGGCTTCTTTGAAGAGATTTCCACTTCTCATTGAAGAAGGATAAGCTTCTCTGAAGAGATTACCACTTATCATTCAGGAAGGATAAGCTTCTCTGAAAAGATTTCCACTTATCGTTGAAGAAGGATAAGCTTCTTTGAAGAGATTGCCACTTATCGTAGAAGAAGGATAAGCTTCTCTGAAGAGATTGCCAATTATCGTTGAAGAAAGATAAGCTTCTCTGAAGAGATTGCCACTAATCATTGAAGAAAGATAAGCTTCTCTGAAGAGATTGCCACTTATCGTTGAAGAAGGATAAGCTTCTCTGAAAAGATTGTCGCTTATCGTTGAAGAAGGATAAACTTCTATAAAGAGATTGCCAGTTATCGTTGAAGAAGGATAAGCTTCTCTAAAGAGATTGCCACTTATCGTTGAGGAATAATATGCTTTTCTAAAGAGATTGCCACTTATCGTTGAAGAAGCATAAGCTTCTCTGAAGATATTGCCACGTCTCATTGAAGAAGGATAAGCTTCTCTGAAGAGATTCCCACTTACCATTGAAGAAGGATAAGCTTCTCTGAAGAGATTGCCACTTATCGTTGAAGAAGGATCATCTTCTCTGAAGATATTGCCACTTATCATTGAGGAAGGATAAGCTTCTCTAAAGAGATTGCCACTTATCGTTGAAGAAGGATAAGCTTCTCTGAAGAGATTGCCACTTATCGTTGAGGAAGGATAAACTTCTCTAAAGAGATTGCCACTTATCGTTGAAGAAGGATAAGCTTCTCTGAAGATATTGCCACTTATCGTTGGGGAAGGATAAGTTTCTCTAAAGAGATTGCCACTTATCGTTGAAGAAGGATAAGCTTCTCTGAAGATATTGCCATTTATCGTTAAAGAAGGATAAGCTTCTCTGAACAGATTGCCACTTATCGTTGAAGAAGGATAAGCTTCTCTAAAGATATTGCCACTTATCGTTGAGGAAGGATAAGCTTCTCTAAAGAGATTGCCACTTATTGTTGAAGAAGGATAAGATTCTCTGAAGAGATTGCCACTTATCGTTGAGGAAGGATAAGCTTCTCTAAAGAGATTGCCACTTATCTTTGAAGTAGGATAAGCTTTTCTGAAGAAATTGCCACTTATCGTTGAAAAAGGATAACCTTTTCTGAAGAGATAGCCACTTATTGTTGAACAAGGATAAGCTTCTCTGAAGAGATTTCCACTTCTCGTTGAAGAATGATAAGCTTCTCTGAAGAGATTGCCACTTATCGTTGAGGAAGGATAAGCTTCTCCGAAAAGATTGCCACTTATCGTTGAAGAAGGATAAGCTTCTTTGAAGAGATTGCATCTTATCGTAAAAGAAGGATAATCTTCTCTAAAGAGATTGCCACTTATCGTTGAAGAAAGATAAGCTTCTCTGAAGAGATTTCCACTAATCATTGAAAAAAGATAAGCTTCTATGAAGAGATTGCCACTTATCGTTGAAGAAGGATAAGCTTCTCTGAAGATATTGCCACTTATCTTTGGGGAAGGATAAGTTTCTCTAAAGAGATTGCCACTTATCGTTGAAGAAGGATAAGATTCTCTGAAGATATTACCACTTATCGTTGAAGAAGGATAAGCTTCTCTGAACAGATTGCCACTTATCGTTGAAGAAGGATAAGCTTCTATAAAGATATTGCCACTTATCGTTGAGGAAGGATAAGCTTCTCTAAAGAGATTGCCACTTATCTTTGAAGAAGGATAAGCTTTTCTGAAGAAATTGCCACTTATCGTTGAAAAAAGATAACCTTTTCTGAAGAGATTGCCACTTATTATTGAACAAGGATAAGCTTCTCTGAAGAGATTTCCACTTCTCGTTGAAGAATGATAAGCTTATCTGAAGAGATTCCCACTTATCGTTGAGTAAGGATAAGCTTCTCCGAAAAGATTGCCACTTATCGTTGAAGAAGGATAAGCTTCTTTGAAGAGATTGCATCTTATCGTAGAAGAAGGATAATCTTCTCTAAAGAGATTGCCAGTTATCGTTGAAGAAAGATAAGCTTCTCTGAAGAGATTGCCACTTATTGTTGAGGAAGGATAAGCTTCTCTGAATAGATTGCCACTTATCGTTGAAGAAAGATAAGCTTCTCTGAAGACAATGCCACTTATCGTTGAGGAAGTATAAGCTTCGCTGAAGAGATTGCCACTTATCGTTGAAGAAGGATAAGCTTCTCTGAAAAGATTGTCGCTTATCGTTGAAGAAGGATAAACTTCTATAAAGAGATTGCCACTTATCGTTGAAGAAGGATAAGCTTCTCTGAAGAGATTGTCACTTATCATTGAGGAAGGATGTGCTTTTCTAAAGAGATTGCCACTTATCGTTGAAGAAGCATAAGCTTCTCTGAAGATATTGCCACGTATCATTGAAGAAGGATAAGCTTCTCTGAAGAGATTCCCACTTATCATTGAAGAAGGATAAGCTTCTCTGAAGAGATTGCCACTTATCGTTGAAGAAGGATAACATTCTCTGAAGATATTGCCACTTATCGTTGAGGAAGGATAAGCTTCTCTAAAGAGATTGCCACTTATCGTTGAAGAAGGATAAGCTTCTCTGAAGAGATTGCCACTTATCGTCGAGGAAGGATAAGCTTCTCTAAAGAGATTGCCACTTATCGTTGAAGAAGGATAAGCTTCTCTGAAGATATTGCCACTTATCGTTGGGGAAGGATAAGTTTCTCTATAGAGATTTCCACTTATCGTTGAAGAAGGTTAAGCTTCTCTGAAGAGATTTCCACTTATCGTTGAAGAAGGATAAGCTTCTCTAAAGAGATTGCCACTTATCATTGACGAAGGATAAGCTTCTCTGAAGATATTGCCACTTATCAATGAAGAAGGATAAGCTTCTTTGAAGAGATTGCCAATTATCATAGAAGAAGGATAAGCTTCTCTGAAGAGATTGCCAGTTATCGTTGAAGAAAGATAAGCTTCTCTGAAGAGATTGCCACTAATCCTTGAAGAAAGATAAGCTTCTCTGAAGAGATTGCCACTTATCGTTGAAGAAGGATAAGCTTCTCTGAAAAGATTGTCGCTTATCGTTGAAGAAGGATAAACTTCTATAAAGAGATTGCCAGTTATCGTTGAAGAAGGATAAGCTTCTCTGAAGAGATTGCCACTTATCGTTGAAGAAGGATAAGCTTCTCTGAATAGATTGTCGCTTATCGTTGAAGAAGGATAAACTTCTATAAAGAGATTGCCAGTTATCGTTGAAGAAGGATAAGCTTCTCTGAAGAGATTGCCACTTATCGTTGAGGAAGGATATGCTTTTCTAAAGAGATTGCCACTTATCGTTGAAGAAGCATAACCTTCTCTGAAGATATTGCCACGTATCATTGAAGAAGGATAAGCTTCTCTGAAGAGATTCCCACTTATCATTGAAGAAGGATAAGCTTCTCTGAAGAGATTGCCACTTATCGTTGAAGAAGGATAAGCTTCTCTGAAGATATTGCCACTTATCGTTGAGGAACGATAAGCTTCTCTAAAGAGATTGCCACTTATCGTTGAAGAAGGATAAGCTTCTCTGAAGAGATTTCCATTTATCGTTGAAGAAGGATAACCTTATCTGAAGAGATTGCCAATTATTGTTGAAGAAGGATAAGCTTCTCTGAAGAGATTTCCACTTATCGTTGAAGAAGGATAAGCTTCTATGAAGAGATTGCCACTTATCGTTGAAGAAGCATAAGCTTCTTTGAAGATATTGCCACGTATCATTGAAGAAGGATAAGCTTCTCTGAAGAGATTGCCACTTATCATTGAAGAAGGATAAGCTTCTCTGAAGAGATTGCCACTTATCGTTGAAGAAGGATAAGATTCTCTAAAGATATTGCCACTTATCGTTGAGGAAGGATAAGCTTCTCTAAAGAGATTGCCACTTATCGTTGAAGAAGGATAAGCTTCTCTGAAGAGATTGCCACTTATCGTTGAGGAAGGATAAGCTTCTCTAAAGAGATTGCCACTTATCGTTGAAGAAGGATAAGCTTCTCTGAAGAAATTGCCACTTATCGTTGAAAAAGGATAAGCTTCTCTGAAGAGATTGCCCATTATTGTTGAAGAAGGATAAGCTTCTCTGAAGAGATTTCCACTTCTCGTTGAAGAAGGATAAGCTTCTCTGAAGAGATTGCCACTTATCGTTGAGGAAGGATAAGCTTCTCTGAAAAGATTGCCACTTATCCTTGAAGAAGGATAAGCTTCTCTAAAGAGATTCCCACTTATCGTAGAAGAAGGATAAGCTTCTCTGAAGAGATTGCCAGTTATCGTTGAAGAAAGATAAGCTTCTCTGAAGAGATTGCCACTAATCATTGATGAAAGATAAGCTTCTCTGAAGAGATTGCCACTTATCGTTGAAGAAGGATAAGCTTCTCTGAAAAGATTGTCGCTTATCGTTGAAGAAGGATAAACTTCTATAAAGAGATTGCCACTTATCGTTGAAGAACGATAAGATTCTCGGAAGAGATTTCCACTTATCGTTGAGGAAGGATATGCTTCTCTAAAGAGAGTGCCACTTATCGTTGAAGAAGCATAAGCTTCTATGAAGATATTGCCACGTATCATTGAAGAAGGATATGCTTCTCTAAAGAGATTCCCACTTATTGTTGAAGAAGGATAACCTTCTCTGAAGATATTTCCACTTATCGTTGGGGAAGGATAAGTTTCTCTAAAGAGATTGCCACTTATCGTTGAAGAAGGATAAGCTTCTCTGAAGAGATTTCCACTTATCGTTGAGGAAGGATAAGCTTCTCTAAAGAGATTTCCATTTATCGTTGAAGAAGGACAACCTTACCTGAAGAGATTGCCAATTATTGTTGAAGAAGGATAAGCTTCTCTGAAGAGATTTCCACTTATCGTTGAAGAAGGATAAGCTTCTATGAAGAGATTTCCACTTATCTATGAAGAAGCATAAGCTTCTCTGAAGATATTGCCACGTATCATTGAAGAAGGATAAGCTTCTCTGAAGAGATTGCCACTTATCATTGAAGAAGGATAAGCTTCTCTGAAGAGATTGCCACTTATCGTTGAAGAAGGATAAGATTCTCTAAAGATATTGCCACTTATCGTTGAGGAAGGATACGCTTCTCTAAAGAGATTGCCACTTATCGTTGAAGAAGGATAAGCTTCTCTAAAGAGATTGCCACTTATCGTTGAGGAAGGATAAGCTTCTCTAAAGAGATTGCCACTTATCGTTGAAGAAGGATACGCTTCTCTGAAGAAATTGCCACTTATCGTTGAAAAACGATAAGCTTCTCTGAAGAGATTTCCACTTATCGTTGAAGAAGGATAAGCTTCTCTGAAGAGATTTCCACTTATCGTTGGGGAAGGATAAGTTTCTCTGAAGAGATTGCCACTTATTGTTGAGGAAGGATAAGCTTCTCTGAAAAGATTCCCACTTATCGTTGAAGAAGGATAAGCTTCTCTAAAGATATTCCCAGTTATCGTAGAAGAAGGATAAGTTTCTCTGAAGAGATTGATAGTTATCGTTGAAGAAAGATAAGCTTCTCTGAAGAGATTGCCACTAATCATTGATGAAAGATAAGCTTCTCTGAAGAGATTGCCAATTATCGTTGAAGAAGGATAAGCTTCTCTGAAAAGATTATCGCTTATCGTTGAAGAAGGATAAACTTCTATAAAGAGATTGCCACTTATCTTTGAAGAAGGATAAGCTTCTCTGAAGAGATTGCCACTTATCGTTGAGGAAGGATATGCTTCTCTAAAGAGAGTGCCACTTATCGTTGAAGAAGCATAAGCTTCTATGAAGATATTGTCACGTATCATTGAAGAAGGATAAGCTTCTCTAAAGAGATTCCCACTTATCATTGAAGAAGGATAAGCTTCTCTAAAGAGATTTCCATTTATCGTTGAAGAAGGACAACCTTACCTGAAGAGATTGCCAATTATTGTTGAAGAAGGATAAGCTTCTCTGAAGAGATTTCCACTTATCGTTGAAGAAGGATAAGCTTCTATGAAGAGATTTCCACTTATCGTTTAAGAAGCATAAGCTTCTCTGAAGATATTGCCACGTATCATTGAAGAAGGATAAGCTTCTCTGAAGAGATTGCCACTTATCATTGAAGAAGGATAAGCTTCTCTGAAGAGATTGCCACTTATCGTTGAAGAAGGATAAGATTCTCTAAAGATATTGCCACTTATCGTTGAGGAAGGATAAGCTTCTCTAAAGAGATTGCCACTTATCGTTGAAGAAGGATAAGCTTCTCTGAAGAGATTGCCACTTATCGTTGAGGAAGGATAAGCTTCTCTAAAGAGATTGCCACTTATCGTTGAAGAAGGATAAGCTTCTCTGAAGAAATTGCCACTTATCGTTGAAAAAGGATAAGCTTCTCTGAAGAGATTGCCCATTATTGTTGAAGAAGGATAAGCTTCTCTGAAGAGATTTCCACTTCTCGTTGAAGAAGGATAAGCTTCTCTGAAGAGATTGCCACTTATCGTTGAGGAAGGATAAGCTTCTCTGAAAAGATTGCCACTTATCCTTGAAGAAGGATAAGCTTCTCTAAAGAGATTCCCACTTATCGTAGAAGAAGGATAAGCTTCTCTGAAGAGATTGCCAGTTATCGTTGAAGAAAGATAAGCTTCTCTGAAGAGATTGCCACTAATCATTGATGAAAGATAAGCTTCTCTGAAGAGATTGCCACTTATCGTTGAAGAAGGATAAGCTTCTCTGAAAAGATTGTCGCTTATCGTTGAAGAAGGATAAACTTCTATAAAGAGATTGCCACTTATCGTTGAAGAACGATAAGATTCTCGGAAGAGATTGCCACTTATCGTTGAGGAAGGATATGCTTCTCTAAAGAGAGTGCCACTTATCGTTGAAGAAGCATAAGCTTCTATGAAGATATTGCCACGTATCATTGAAGAAGGATAAGCTTCTCTAAAGAGATTCCCACTTATCGTTGAAGAAGGATAACCTTCTCTGAAGATATTTCCACTTATCGTTGGGGAAGGATAAGTTTCTCTAAAGAGATTGCCACTTATCGTTGAAGAAGGATAAGCTTCTCTGAAGAGATTTCCATTTATCGTTGAAGAAGGATAAGCTTCTCTAAAGATATTCCCAGTTATCGTAGAAGAAGGATAAGTTTCTCTGAAGAGATTGATAGTTATCGTTGAAGAAAGATAAGCTTCTCTGAAGAGATTGCCACTAATCATTGATGAAAGATAAGCTGCTCTGAAGAGATTGCCAATTATCGTTGAAGAAGGATAAGCTTCTCTGAAAAGATTATCGCTTATCGTTGAAGAAGGATAAACTTCTATAAAGAGATTGCCACTTATCGTTGAGGAAGGATATGCTTCTCTAAAGAGAGTGCCACTTATCGTTGAAGAAGCATAAGCTTCTATGAAGATATTGCCACGTATCATTGAAGAAGGATAAGCTTCTCTAAAGATATTCCCACTTATCGTTGAAGAAGGATAACCTTCTCTGAAGATATTTCCACTTATCGTTGGGGAAGGATAAGTTTCTCTAAAGAGATTGCCACTTATCGTTGAAGAAGGATAAGCTTCTCTAAAGAGATTTCCATTTATCGTTGAAGAAGGACAACCTTACCTGAAGAGATTGCCAATTATTGTTGAAGAAGGATAAGCTTCTCTTAAGAGATTTCCACTTATCGTTGAAGAAGGATAAGCTTCTATGAAGAGATTTCCACTTATCGTTTAAGAAGCATAAGCTTCTCTGAAGATATTGCCACGTATCATTGAAGAAGGATAAGCTTCTCTGAAGAGATTGCCACTTATCATTTAAGAAGGATAAGCTTCTCTGAAGAGATTGCCACTTATCGTTGAAGAAGGATAAGATTCTCTAAAGATATTGCCACTTATCGTTGAGGAAGGATAAGCTTCTCTAAAGAGATTGCCACTTATCGTTGAAGAAGGATAAGCTTCTCTGAAGAGATTGCCACTTATCGTTGAGGAAGGATAAGCTTCTCTAAAGAGATTGCCACTTATCGTTGAAGAAGGATAAGCTTCTCTGAAGAAATTGCCATTTATCGTTGAAAAAGGATAAGCTTCTCTGAAGAGATTGCCCATTATTGTTGAAGAAGGATAAGCTTCTCTGAAGAGATTTCCACTTCTCGTTGAAGAAGGATAAGCTTCTCTGAAGAGATTGCCACTTATCGTTGAGGAAGGATAAGCTTCTCTGAAAAGATTGCCACTTATCCTTGAAGAAGGATAAGCTTCTCTAAAGAGATTCCCACTTATCGTAGAAGAAGGATAAGCTTCTCTGAAGAGATTGCCAGTTATCGTTGAAGAAAGATAAGCTTCTCTGAAGAGATTGCCACTAATCATTGATGAAAGATAAGCTTCTCTGAAGAGATTGCCACTTATCGTTGAAGAAGGATAAGCTTCTCTGAAAAGATTGTCGCTTATCGTTGAAGAAGGATAAACTTCTATAAAGAGAGTGCCACTTATCGTTGAAGAAGCATAAGCTTCTATGAAGATATTGCCACGTATCATTGAAGAAGGATAAGCTTCTCTAAAGAGATTCCCACTTATCGTTGAAGAAGGATAACCTTCTCTGAAGATATTTCCACTTATCGTTGGGGAAGGATAAGTTTCTCTAAAGAGATTGCCACTTATTGTTGAGGAAGGATAAGCTTCTCTGAAAAGATTCCCACTTATCGTTGAAGAAGGATAAGCTTCTCTGAAGAGATTGCCAGTTATCGTTGAAGAAAGATAAGCTTCTCTGAAGAGATTGCCACTAATCATTGATGAAAGATAAGCTTCTCTGAAGAGATTCCCACTTATCGTTGAGGAAGGATATGCTTCTCTAAAGAGAGTGCCACTTATCGTTGAAGAAGCATAAGCTTCTATGAAGATATTGTCACGTATCATTGAAGAAGGATAAGCTTCTCTAAAGAGATTCCCACTTATCATTGAAGAAGGATAAGCTTCTCTGAAGAGATTGCCACTTATCGTTGAAGAAGAATAAGCTTCTCTGAAGATATTGCCACTTATCGTTGAGGAAGGATAAGCTTCTCTAAAGAGATTGCCACTTATCGTTGAAGAAGGATTAGCTTCTCTGAAGAGATTGCCACTTATCGTTGAGGAAGGATAAACTTCTCTAAAAGGATTGCCACTTATCGTTGAAGAAGGATAAGCTTCTCTGAAGATATTGCCACTTATCGTTGGGGAAGGATAAGTTTCTCTAAAGAGATTTCCACTTATCGTAGAAGAAGGATACGCTTCTCTGAAGAGATTGCCACTTATTGTTGAAGAAGGATAAGCTTCTCTGAAGAGATTGCCACTTATCGTTGAAGAAGGATAAGCTTCTCTAAAGATATTGCCACTTATCGTTGAGGAAGGATTAGCTTCTCTAAAGAGATTGCCACTTATCGTTGAAGAAGGATAAGATTCTCTGAAGAGATTGCCACTTATCGTTGAGGAAGGATAAGCTTCTCTAAAGAGATTTCCACTTATCTTTGAAGAAGGATAAGCTTCTCTGAAGAAATTGCCACTTATCGTTGAAAAAGGATAACCTTTTCTGAAGAGATTGCCACTTATTGTTGAAGAAGGATAGGCTTCACTGAAGAGATTTCCACTTCTCATTGAAGAAGGATAAGCTTCTCTGAAGAGATTGCCACTTATCATTCAGGAAGGATAAGCTTCTCTGAAAAGATTTCCACTTATCGTTGAAGAAGGATAAGCTTCTTTGAAGAGATTGCCACTTATCGTAGAAGAAGGATAAGCTTCTCTGAAGAGATTGCCAGTTATCGTTGAAGAAAGATAAGCTTCTCTGAAGAGATTGCCACTAATCATTGAAGAAAGATAAGCTTCTCTGAAGAGATTGCCACTTATCGTTGAAGAAGGATAAGCTTCTCTGAAAAGATTGTCGCTTATTGTTGAAGAAGGATAAACTTCTATAAAGAGATTGCCAGTTATCGTTGAAGAAGGATAAGCTTCTCTAAAGAGATTGCCACTTATCGTTGAGGAATAATATGCTTTTCTAAAGAGATTGCCACTTATCGTTGAAGAAGCATAAGCTTCTCTGAAGATATTGCCACGTCTCTGAAGATATTGCCACTTATCTTTGGGGAAGGATAAGTTTCTCTAAAGAGATTGCCACTTATCGTTGAAGAAGGATAAGATTCTCTGAAGATATTGCCACTTATCGTTGAAGAAGGATAAGCTTCTCTGAACAGATTGCCACTTATCGTTGAAGAAGGATAAGCTTCTCTAAAGATATTGCCACTTATCGTTGAGGAAGGATTAGCTTCTCTAAAGAGATTGCCACTTATCGTTGAAGAAGGATAAGATTCTCTGAAGAGATTGCCACTTATCGTTGAGGAAGGATAAGCTTCTCTAAAGAGATTTCCACTTATCTTTGAAGAAGGATAAGCTTCTCTGAAGAAATTGCCACTTATCGTTGAAAAAGGATAACCTTTTCGGAAGAGATTGCCACTTATTGTTGAAGAAGGATAGGCTTCTCTGAAGAGATTTCCACTTCTCATTGAAGAAGGATAAGCTTCTCTGAAGAGATTGCCACTTATCATTCAGGAAGGATAAGCTTCTCTGAAAAGATTTCCACTTATCGTTGAAGAAGGATAAGCTTCTTTGAAGAGATTGCCACTTATCGTAGAAGAAGGATAAGCTTCTCTGAAGAGATTGCCAGTTATCGTTGAAGAAAGATAAGCTTCTCTGAAGAGATTGCCACTAATCATTGAAGAAAGATAAGCTTCTCTGAAGAGATTGCCACTTATCGTTGAAGAAGGATAAGCTTCTCTGAAAAGATTGTCGCTTATTGTTGAAGAAGGATAAACTTCTATAAAGAGATTGCCAGTTATCGTTGAAGAAGGATAAGCTTCTCTAAAGAGATTGCCACTTATCGTTGAGGAATAATATGCTTTTCTAAAGAGATTGCCACTTATCGTTGAAGAAGCATAAGCTTCTCTGAAGATATTGCCACGTCTCTGAAGATATTGCCACTTATCTTTGGGGAAGCATAAGTTTCTCTAAAGAGATTGCCACTTATCGTTGAAGAAGGATAAGATTCTCTGAAGATATTGCCACTTATCGTTGAAGAAGGATAAGCTTCTCTGAACAGATTGCCACTTATCGTTGAAGAAGGATAAGCTTCTCTAAAGATATTGCCACTTATCGTTGAGGAAGGATTAGCTTCTCTAAAGAGATTGCCACTTATCGTTGAAGAAGGATAAGATTCTCTGAAGAGATTGCCACTTATCGTTGAGGAAGGATAAGCTTCTCTAAAGAGATTTCCACTTATCTTTGAAGAAGGATAAGCTTCTCTGAAGAAATTGCCACTTATCGTTGAAAAAGGATAACCTTTTCTGAAGAGATTGCCACTTATTGTTGAAGAAGGATAGGCTTCTCTGAAGAGATTTCCACTTCTCGTTGAAGAAGGATAAGCTTCTCTGAAGAGATTGCCACTTATCATTCAGGAAGGATAAGCTTCTCTGAAAAGATTTCCACTTATCGTTGAAGAAGGATAAGCTTCTTTGAAGAGATTGCCACTTATCGTAGAAGAAGGATAAGCTTCTCTGAAGAGATTGCCAGTTATCGTTGAAGAAAGATAAGCTTCTCTGAAGAGATTGCCACTTATCGTTGAAGAAAGATAAGCTTCTCTGAAGAGATTGCCACTTATCGTTGAAGAAGGATAAGCTTCTCTGAAAAGATTGTCGCTTATTGTTGAAGAAGGATAAACTTCTATAAAGAGATTGCCAGTTATCGTTGAAGAAGGATAAGCTTCTCTAAAGAGATTGCCACTTATCGTTGAGGAATAATATGCTTTTCTAAAGAGATTGCCACTTATCGTTGAAGAAGCATAAGCTTCTCTGAAGATATTGCCACGTCTCTGAAGATATTGCCACTTATCTTTGGGGAAGGATAAGTTTCTCTAAAGAGATTGCCACTTATCGTTGAAGAAGGATAAGATTCTCTGAAGATATTGCCACTTATCGTTGAAGAAGGATAAGCTTCTCTGAACAGATTGCCACTTATCGTTGAAGAAGGATAAGCTTCTCTAAAGATATTGCCACTTATCGTTGAGGAAGGATAAGCTTCTCTAAAGAGATTGCCACTTATCTTTGAAGAAGGATAAGCTTTTCTGAAGAAATTGCCACTTATCGTTGAAAAAGGATAACCTTTTCTGAAGAGATTGCCACTTATTGTTGAACAAGGATAAGCTTCTCTGAAGAGATTTCCACTTCTCGTTGAAGAATGATAAGCTTCTCTGAAGAGATTCCCACTTATCGTTGAGTAAGGATAAGCTTCTCCGAAAAGATTGCCACTTATCGTTGAAGAAGGATAAGCTTCTTTGAAGAGATTGCATCTTATCGTAGAAGAAGGATAATCTTCTCTAAAGAGATTGCCAGTTATCGTTGAAGAAAGATAAGCTTCTCTGAAGAGATTACCACTTATTGTTGAGGAAGGATAAGCTTCTCTGAAGAGATTGCCACTTATCGTTGAAGAAAGATAAGCTTCTCTTAAGACAGTGCCACTTATCGTTGAGCAAGGATAAGCTTCGCTGAAGAGATTGCCACTTATCGTTGAAGAAGGATAAGCTTCTCTGAAAAGATTGTCGCTTATCGTTGAAGAAGGATAAACTTCTATAAAGAGATTTCCACTTATCGTTGAAGAAGGATAAGCTTCTCTGAAGAGATTGTCACTTATCGTTGAGGAAGGATGTGCTTTTCTAAAGAGATTGCCACTTATCGTTGAAGAAGCATAAGCTTCTCTGAAGATATTGCCACGTATCATTGAAGAAGGATAAGCTTCTCTGAAGAGATTCCCACTTATCATTGAAGAAGGATAAGCTTCTCTGAAGAGATTGCCACTTATCGTTGAAGAAGGATAACATTCTCTGAAGATATTGCCACTTATCGTTGAGGAAGGATAAGCTTCTCTAAAGAGATTGCCACTTATCGTTGAAGAAGGATAAGCTTCTCTGAAGAGATTGCCACTTATCGTCGAGGAAGGATAAGCTTCTCTAAAGAGATTGCCACTTATCGTTGAAGAAGGATAAGCTTCTCTGAAGATATTGCCACTTATCGTTGGGGAAGGATAAGTTTCTCTATAGAGATTTCCACTTATCGTTGAAGAAGGTTAAGCTTCTCTGAAGAGATTTCCACTTATCGTTGAAGAAGGATAAGCTTCTCTAAAGAGATTGCCACTTATCATTGACGAAGGATAAGCTTCTCTGAAGATATTGCCACTTATCGTTGAAGAAGGATAAGCTTCTTTGAAGAGATTGCCAATTATCATAGAAGAAGGATAAGCTTCTCTGAAGAGATTGCCAGTTATCGTTGAAGAAAGATAAGCTTCTCTGAAGAGATTGCCACTAATCCTTGAAGAAAGATAAGCTTCTCTGAAGAGATTGCCACTTATCGTTGAAGAAGGATAAGCTTCTCTGAAAAGATTGTCGCTTATCGTTGAAGAAGGATAAACTTCTATAAAGAGATTGCCAGTTATCGTTGAAGAAGGATAAGCTTCTCTGAAGAGATTGCCACTTATCGTTGAAGAAGGATAAGCTTCTCTGAATAGATTGTCGCTTATCGTTGAAGAAGGATAAACTTCTATAAAGAGATTGCCAGTTATCGTTGAAGAAGGATAAGCTTCTCTGAAGAGATTGCCACTTATCGTTGAGGAAGGATATGCTTTTCTAAAGAGATTGCCACTTATCGTTGAAGAAGCATAACCTTCTCTGAAGATATTGCCACGTATCATTGAAGAAGGATAAGCTTCTCTGAAGAGATTCCCACTTATCATTGAAGAAGGATAAGCTTCTCTGAAGAGATTGCCACTTATCGTTGAAGAAGGATAAGCTTCTCTGAAGATATTGCCACTTATCGTTGAGGAACGATAAGCTTCTCTAAAGAGATTGCCACTTATCGTTGAAGAAGGATAAGCTTCTCTGAAGAGATTGCCACTTATCATTGAGGAAGGATAAACTTCTCTAAAGAGATTGCCACTTATTGTTGAAGAAGGATAAGCTTCTCTGAAGATATTGCCACTTATCGTTGGGGAAGGATAAGTTTCTCTAAAGAGATTGCCACTTATCGTTGAAGAAGGATAAGCTTCTTTAAAGAGATTGCCACTTATCGTTGAAGAAGGATAAGCTTCTCTGAACAAATTGCCACTTATCAGTTAAGAAGGGTAAGCTTCTCTAAAGATATTGCCACTTATCGTTGAGGAAGGATAAGCTTCTCTGAAGAGATTGCCAATTATCTTTGAAGAAGGATAAGATTCTCTGAAGATATTGCCAATTATCGTTGAGGAAGGATAAGCTTCTCTAAAGAGATTGCCACTTATCTTTGAAGAAGGATAAGCTTCTCTGAACAGATTGCCACTTATCGTTGAAGAAGGATAAGCTTCTCTGAACAGATTGCCACTTATCGTTGAAGAAGGATAAGCTTCTCTAAAGATATTGCCACTTATCGTTAAGGAAGGACAAGCTTCTCTGAAGAGATTGCCACTTATCGTTGAAGAAGGATAAGATTCTCTGAAGAGATTGCTAATTATCGTTGAGGAAGGATAAGCTTCTCTAAAGAGATTGCCACTTATCTTTGAAGAAGGATAAGCTTTTCTGAAGAAATTGCCACTTATTGTTGAAAAAGGATAACCTTTTCTGAAGAGATTGCCACTTATTGTTGAACAAGGATAAGCTTCTCTGAAGAGATTTCCACTTCTCGTTGAAGAAGGATAAGCTTCTCTGAAGAGATTGCCACTTATCGTTGAGGAAGGATAAGCTTCTCCGAAAAGATTGCCACTTATCGTTGAAGAAGGATAAACTTCTTTGAAGAGATTGCATCTTATCGTAGAAGAAGGATAAGCTTCTCTAAAGAGATTTCCAGTTATCGTTGAAGAAAGATAAGCTTCTCTAAAGAGATTGCCACTAATCATTGAAGAAAGATAAGCTTCTCTGAAGAGATTGCCACTTATCGTTGAAGAAGGATAAGCTTCTCTGAAAAGATTGTCGCTTATCGTTGAAGAAGGATAAACTTCTATAAAGAGATTGCCACTTATCGTTGAAGAAGGATAAGCTTCTCTGAAGAGATTGCCACTTATCGTTGAGGAAGGATGTGCTTTTCTAGAGAGATTGCCACTTATCGTTGAAGAAGTATAAGCTTCTCTGAAGATATTGCCACGTATCATTGAAAAAGGGTAAGCTTCTCTGAAGAGATTGCCACGTATCATTCAAGAAGGATAAGCTTCTCTGAAGAGATTGCCACTTATCATTGAAGAAGGATAAGCTTCTTTGAAGATATTGCCACTTATCGTTGAGGAAGGATAAGCTTCTCTAAAGAGATTGCCACTTATCGTTGAAGAAGGATAAGCTTCTCTGAAGAGATTGCCACTTATCGTTGAGGAAGGATAAGCTTCTCTAAAGAGATTGTCACTTATCGTTGAAGAAGGATAAGCTTCTCTGAAGATATTGCCACTTATCGTTGGGGAAGGATAAGTTTCTCTATAGAGATTGCCACTTATCGTTGAAGAAGGTTAAGCTTCTCTGAAGAGATTGCCACTTATCGTTGAGGAAGGATAAGCTTCTCTAAAGAGATTTCCACTTATCATTGACGAAGGATAAGATTCTCTGAAGAGAATGCCACTTATCGTTGAAGAAGGATAAGCTTCTCTGAATAGATTTCCACTTATCGTTGAAGAAGGATAAGCTTCTCCTAAGAGATTGCCACTTATTGTTTTAGAATGATAAGCTTCTCTGAAGAGATTTCCACATCTCGTTGAAGAAGGATAAGCTTCTCTGAAGAGATTGCCACTTATCGTAGAAGAAGGATAAACTTCTCTGAAGAGATTGCCACTTATCTTTGAAGAAGGATAAGCTTCTCTGAAAAGATTGTCGCTTATCGTTGAAGAAGGATAAGCTTCTATAAAGAGATTGCCACTTATCGTTGAAGAAGGATAAGCTTCTCTGAAGAGATTGCCACTTATCGTTGAAGAAAGATAAGCTTCTCTGAAGAGATTGCCACTTATCTTTGAAGAAGGATAAGCTTCTCTGAAAAGATTGCCGCTTATCGTTGAAGAAGGATAAGCTTCTATAAAGAGATTGCCATTTATCGTTGAAGAAGGATAAGCTTCTCTGAAGAGATTGCAACTTATCGTTGAGGAAGGATATGCTTCTCTAAAGAGATTTCCAATTATCGTTGAAGAAGCATAGGCTTCTCTGAAGAGATTGCCACGTATCATTCAAGAAGGATAAGCTTCTCTGAAGAGATTGCCACTTATCATTGAAGAAGGATAAGCTTCTCTGAAGATATTGTCACTTATCGTTGGGGAAGGATAAGTTTCTCTAAAGAGATTGCCACTTATAGTTGAGGAAGGATATGCTTCTCTAAAGAGATTGCCACTTATCGTTGAAGAAGTATAAGCTTTTCTGAAGAGATTGCCACTTATCGTTGAAGAAGGATAAGCTTCTCTTAATAGATTTCCACTTATCGTTGAAGAAGGATAAGCTTCTCCTAAGAGATTGCCACTTATTGTTTTAGAATGATAAGCTTCTCTGAAGAGATTTCCACATCTCGTTGAAGAAGGATAAGCTTCTCTAAAGAGATTGCCACTTATCGTAGAAGAAGGATAAGCTTCTCTGAAGAGATTTCCACTTATCTTTGAAGAAGGATAAGCTTCTCTGAAAAGATTGTCGCTTATCGTTGAAGAAGGATAAGCTTCTATAAAGAGATTGCCACTTATCGTTGAAGAAGGATAAGCTTCTCTGAAGAGATTGCCACTTATCGTTGAAGAAAGATAAGCTTCTCTAAAGAGATTGCCACTTATCTTTGAATAAGGATAAGCTTCTCTGAAAAGATTGCCGCTTATCGTTGAAGAAGGATAAGCTTCTATAAAGAGATTGCCACTTATCGTTGAAGAAGGATAAGCTTCTCTGAAGAGATTGCCACTTATCGTTGAGGAATGATATGCTTCTCTAAAGAGATTGCCACTTATCGTTGAAGAAGCATAAGCTTCTCTAAAGAGATTGCCACGTATCATTCCAGAAGGATAAGCTTCTGTGAAGAGATTGCCACTTATCATTGAAGAAGGATAAGCTTCTCTGAAAAGATTGTCGCTTATCGTTGAAGAAGGGTAAACTTCTATAAAGAGATTGCCACTTATCGTTGAAGAAGGATAAGCTTCTCTGAAGAGATTGTCACTTATCGTTGAGGAAGGATATGCTTCTCTAAAGAGATTGCCACTTATCGTTGAAGAAGCATAAGCTTCTCTGAAGATATTTCCATGTATCATTGAAGAAGGATAAGCTTCTCTGAAGAGATTCCCACTTATCATTGAAGAACGATAAGCTTCTCTGAAGAGATTGCCACGTATCATTCAAGAAGGATAAGCTTCTCTGAAGAGATTGCCACTTATCATTGAAGAAGGATAAGCTTCTTTGAAGATATTTCCACTTATCGTTGAGGAAGGATAAGCTTCTCTAAAGAGATTGCCACTTATCGTTGAAGAAGGATAAGCTTCTCTGAAGAGATTGCCACTTATCGTTGAGGAAGGATAAGCTTCTCTAAAGAGATTGTCACTTATCGTTGAAGAAGGATAAGCTTCTCTGAAGATATTTCCACTTATCGTTGGGGAAGGATAAGTTTCTCTATAGAGATTGCCACTTATCGTTGAAGAAGGTTAAGCTTCTCTGAAGAGATTGCCACTTATCGTTGAGGAAGGATAAGCTTCTCTAAAGAGATTGCCACTTATCATTGACGAAGGATAAGCTTCTCTGAAGAGATTGCCACTTATCGTTGAAGAAGGATAAGCTTCTCTGAATAGATTTCCACTTATCGTTGAAGAAGGATAAGCTTCTCCTAAGAGATTGCCACTTATTGTTTTAGACTGATAAGCTTCTCTGAAGAGATTTCCACATCTCGTTGAAGAAGGATAAGCTTCTCTGAAGAGATTGCCACTTATTGTAGAAGAAGGATAAGCTTCTCTGAAGAGATTGCCACTTATCTTTAAAGAAGGATAAGCTTCTCTGGAAAGATTGTCGCTTATCGTTGAAGAAGGATAAGCTTCTATAAAGAGATTGCCACTTATCGTTGAAGAAGGATAAGCTTCTCTGAAGAGATTGCCACTTATCGTTGAAGAAAGATAAGCTTCTCTGAAGAGATTGCCACTTATCTTTGAAGAAGGATAGGCTTCTCTGAAAAGATTGCCGCTTATCGTTGAAGAAGGATAAGCTTCTATAAAGAGATTGCCATTTATCGTTGAAGAAGGATAAGCTTCTCTGAAGAGATTGCCACTTATCGTTGAGGAAGGATATGCTTCTCTAAAGAGATTTCCACTTATCGTTGAAGAAGCATAAGCTTCTCTGAAGAGATTCCCACTTATCATTGAAGAACGATAAGCTTCTCTGAAGAGATTGCCACGTATCATTCAAGAAGGATAAGCTTCTCTGAAGAGATTGCCATTTATCATTGAAGAAGGATAAGCTTCTCTGAAGAGATTGCCACTTATCGTTGAGGAAGGATATGCTTCTCTAAAGAGATTTCCACTTATCGTTGAAGAAGGATAAGCTTCTCTGAAGAGATTCCCACTTATCATTGAAGAACGATAAGCTTCTCTGAAGAGATTGCCACGTATCATTCAAGAAGGATAAGCTTCTTTGAAGAGATTGCCACTTATCATTGAAGAAGGATAAGCTTCTTTGAAGATATTTCCACTTATCGTTGAGGAAGGATAAGCTTCTCTAAAGAGATTGCCACTTATCGTTGAAGAAGGATAAGCTTCTCTGAAGAGATTGCCACTTATCGTTGTGGAAGGATAAGCTTCTCTAAAGAGATTGTCACTTATCGTTGAAGAAGGATAAGCTTCTCTGAAGATATTTCCACTTATCGTTGGGGAAGTATAAGTTTCTCTATAGAGATTGCCACTTATCGTTGAAGAAGGTTAAGCTTCTCTGAAGAGATTGCCACTTATCGTTGAGGAAGGATAAGCTTCTCTAAAGAGATTGCCACTTATCATTGACGAAGGATAAGCTTCTCTGAAGAGATTTCCACTTATCGTTGAAGAAGGATAAGCTTCTCTGAATAGATTTCCACTTATCGTTGAAGAAGGATAAGCTTCTCCTAAGAGATTGCCACTTATTGTTTTAGAATGATAAGCTTCTCTGAAGAGATTTCCACATCTCGTTGAAGAAGGATAAGCTTCTCTGAAGAGATTGCCACTTATCGTAGAAGAAGGATAAGCTTCTCTGAAGAGATTGCCACTTATCTTTAAAGAAGGATAAGCTTCTCTGGAAAGATTGTCGCTTATCGTTGAAGAAGGATAAGCTTCTATAAAGAGATTGCCACTTATCGTTGAAGAAGGATAAGCTTCTCTGAAGAGATTGCCACTTATCGTTGAAGAAAGATAAGCTTCTCTGAAGAGATTGCCACTTATCTTTGAAGAAGGATAAGCTTCTCTGAATAGATTGCCGCTTATCGTTGAAGAAGGATAAGCTTCTATAAAGAGATTGCCATTTATCGTTGAAGAAGGATAAGCTTCTCTGAAGAGATTGCCACTTATCGTTGAGGAAGGATATGCTTCTCTAAAGAGATTTCCACTTATCGTTGAAGAAGCATAAGCTTCTCTGAAGAGATTGCCACGTATCATTCAAGAAGGATAAGCTTCTCTGAAGAGATTGCCATTTATCATTGAAGAAGGATAAGCTTCTCTTAAGATATTGCCACTTATCGTTGGGGAAGGATAAGTTTCTCTAAAGAGATTGCCACTTATAGTTGAGGAAGGATATGCTTCTCTAAAGAGATTGCCACTTATCGTTGAAGAAGTATAAGCTTCTCTGAAGAGATTGCCACTTATCGTTGAAGAAGGATAAGCTTCTCTGAATAGATTTCCACTTATCGTTGAAGAAGGATAAGCTTCTCCTAAGAGATTGCCACTTATTGTTTTAGAATGATAAGCTTCTCTGAAGAGATTTCCACATCTCGTTGAAGAAGGATAAGCTTCTCTGAAGAGATTGCCACTTATCGTAGAAGAAGGATAAGCTTCTCTGAAGAGATTTCCACTTATCTTTGAAGAAGGATAAGCTTCTCTGAAAAGATTGTCGCTTATCGTTGAAGAAGGATAAGCTTCTATAAAGAGATTGCCACTTATCGTTGAAGAAGGATAAGCTTCTCTGAAGAGATTGCCACTTATCGTTGAAGAAAGATAAGCTTCTCTGAAGAGATTGCCACTTATCTTTGAAGAAGGATAAGCTTCTCTGAAAAGATTGCCGCTTATCGTTGAAGAAGGATAAGCTTCTATAAAGAGATTTCCACTTATCGTTGAAGAAGGATAAGCTTCTCTGAAGAGATTGCCACTTATCGTTGAGGAAGGATATGCTTCTCTAAAGAGATTGCCACTTATCGTTGAAGAAGCATAAGCTTCTCTAAAGAGATTGCCACGTATCATTCCAGAAGGATAAGCTTCTCTGAAGAGATTGCCACTTATCGTTGTGGAAGGATAAGCTTCTCTAAAGAGATTGTCACTTATCGTTGAAGAAGGATAAGCTTCTCTGAAGATATTTCCACTTATCGTTGGGGAAGGATAAGTTTCTCTATAGAGATTGCCACTTATCGTTGAAGAAGGTTAAGCTTCTCTGAAGAGATTGCCACTTATCGTTGAGGAAGGATAAGCTTCTCTAAAGAGATTGCCACTTATCATTGACGAAGGATAAGCTTCTCTGAAGAGATTTCCACTTATCGTTGAAGAAGGATAAGCTTCTCTGAATAGATTTCCACTTATCGTTGAAGAAGGATAAGCTTCTCCTAAGAGATTGCCACTTATTGTTTTAGAATGATAAGCTTCTCTGAAGAGATTTCCACATCTCGTTGAAGAAGGATAAGCTTCTCTGAAGAGATTGCCACTTATCGTAGAAGAAGGATAAGCTTCTCTGAAGAGATTGCCACTTATCTTTAAAGAAGGATAAGCTTCTCTGGAAAGATTGTCGCTTATCGTTGAAGAAGGATAAGCTTCTATAAAGAGATTGCCACTTATCGTTGAAGAAGGATAAGCTTCTCTGAAGAGATTGCCACTTATCGTTGAAGAAAGATAAGCTTCTCTGAAGAGATTGCCACTTATCTTTGAAGAAGGATAAGCTTCTCTGAATAGATTGCCGCTTATCGTTGAAGAAGGATAAGCTTCTATAAAGAGATTGCCATTTATCGTTGAAGAAGGATAAGCTTCTCTGAAGAGATTGCCACTTATCGTTGAGGAAGGATATGCTTCTCTAAAGAGATTTCCACTTATCGTTGAAGAAGCATAAGCTTCTCTGAAGAGATTGCCACGTATCATTCAAGAAGGATAAGCTTCTCTGAAGAGATTGCCATTTATCATTGAAGAAGGATAAGCTTCTCTTAAGATATTGCCACTTATCGTTGGGGAAGGATAAGTTTCTCTAAAGAGATTGCCACTTATAGTTGAGGAAGGATATGCTTCTCTAAAGAGATTGCCACTTATCGTTGAAGAAGTATAAGCTTCTCTGAAGAGATTGCCACTTATCGTTGAAGAAGGATAAGCTTCTCTGAATAGATTTCCACTTATCGTTGAAGAAGGATAAGCTTCTCCTAAGAGATTGCCACTTATTGTTTTAGAATGATAAGCTTCTCTGAAGAGATTTCCACATCTCGTTGAAGAAGGATAAGCTTCTCTGAAGAGATTGCCACTTATCGTAGAAGAAGGATAAGCTTCTCTGAAGAGATTTCCACTTATCTTTGAAGAAGGATAAGCTTCTCTGAAAAGATTGTCGCTTATCGTTGAAGAAGGATAAGCTTCTATAAAGAGATTGCCACTTATCGTTGAAGAAGGATAAGCTTCTCTGAAGAGATTGCCACTTATCGTTGAAGAAAGATAAGCTTCTCTGAAGAGATTGCCACTTATCTTTGAAGAAGGATAAGCTTCTCTGAAAAGATTGCCGCTTATCGTTGAAGAAGGATAAGCTTCTATAAAGAGTTTTCCACTTATCGTTGAAGAAGGATAAGCTTCTCTGAAGAGATTGCCACTTATCGTTGAGGAAGGATATGCTTCTCTAAAGAGATTGCCACTTATCGTTGAAGAAGCATAAGCTTCTCTAAAGAGATTGCCACGTATCATTCCAGAAGGATAAGCTTGTCTGAAGAGATTGCCACTTATCATTGAAGAAGGATAAGCTTCTCTGAAAAGATTGTCGCTTATCGTTGAAGAAGGGTAAACTTCTATAAAGAGATTGCCACTTATCGTTGAAGAAGGATAAGCTTCTCTGAAGAGATTGCCACTTATCGTTGAGGAAGGATATGCTTCTCTAAAGAGATTGCCACTTATCGTTGAAGAAGCATAAGCTTCTCTGAAGATATTTCCATGTATCATTGAAGAAGGATAAGCTTCTCTGAAGAGATTCCCACTTATCATTGAAGAAGGATAAGCTTCTCTGAAGAGATTGCCACTTATCGTTGAAGAAGGATAAGCTTCTCTGAAGATATTTCCACTTATCATTGAGGAAGGATAAGCTTCTCTAAAGAGATTGCCACTTATCGTTGAAGAAGGATAAGCTTCTCTGAAGAGATTGCCACTCATCGTTGAGGAAGGATAAGCTTCTCTAACAAGATTTCCACTTATCGTTGAATAAGGATAAGATTATCTGAAGAGATTGCCACTTATCGTTGAGGAAGGATAAGCTTCTCTAAAGAGATTGACACTTATCGTTGAAGAAGGATAAGCTTCTCTGAAGAAATTGGCACTTATCGTTGAAAAAGGATAAGCTTTTCTGATGAGATTGCCACTTATTGTTCAAGAAGGATAAGCTTCTCTGAAGAGATTTCCACTTCTCGTTGAAGAAGGATAAGCTTCTCTGAAGAGATTGCCACTTATCATTGAGGAAGGATAAGCTTTTCTGAAAAGATTGCCACTTATCGTTGAAGAAGGATAAGCTTCTTTGAAGAGATTGCCACTTATTGTAGAAGAAGGATAAGCTTCTCTGAAGAGATTGCCAGTTATCGTTGAAGAAAGATAAGCTTCTTTGAAGAGATTGCCACTAATCATTGAAGAAAGATAAGTTTCTCTGAAGAGATTGCCACTTATCGTTGAAGAAGGATAAGCTTCTCTGAAAATATTGTCGCTTATCGTTGAAGAAGGATAAACTTCTATAAAGAGATTGCCACTTATCGTTGAAGAAGGATAAGCTTCTCTGAAGAGATTGCCACTTATCGTTGAGGAAGGATATGCTTCTCTAAAGAGATTGCCACTTATCGTTGAAGAAGCATAAGCTTCTCTGAAGATATTTCCATGTATCATTGAAGAAGGATAAGCTTCTCTGAAGAGATTCCCACTTATCATTGAAGAAGGATAAGCTTCTCTGAAGAGATTGCCACTTATCGTAGAAGAAGGATAAGCTTCTCTGAAGATATTTCCACTTATCATGGAGGAAGGATAAGCTTCTCTAAAGATATTGCCACTTATCGTTGAAGAAGGATAAGCTTCTCTGAAGAGATTGCCACTCATCGTTGAGGAAGGATAAGCTTCTCTAAAGAGATTGCAACTTATCCTTGAAGAAGGATAAGCTTCTCTGAAGATATTGTCACTTATCGTTGGGGAAGGATAAGTTTCTCTACAGAGATTGCCACTTATCGTTGAAGAAGGATAAGCTTCTCTGAAGAGATTGCCATTTATCGTTGAGGAAGGATAAGCTTCTCTGAAGAAGGATAAGCTTCTCTGAAGAGATTTCCAATTATCGTTGAAGAAGGATAAGTTTCTATGAAGAGATTGCCATTTATCGTTGAAGAAGCATAAGCTTCTCTGAAGATATTGCCACGTATCATTGAAGAAGGATAAGCTTCTCTGAAGAGATTGCCAGTTATCATTAAAGAAAGATAAGCTTCTCTGAAGAGATTGCCACTTACAATTGAAGAAGGATAAGCTTCTCTAAAGATATTGCCACTTATCGTTGAGGAAGGATAAGCTTCTCTAAAGAGATTTCCACATATCGTTGAAGAAGGATAAGCTTCTCTGAAGAGATTTCCACTTATAGTTGAGGAAGGTTAAGCTTCTCTAAAGAGATTGCCACTTATCGTTGACGAAGGATAAGCTTCTCTGAAGAGATTGCCACTTATCGTTGAAGAAGGATAAGTTTCTCTGAAGAGATTTCCACTTACCGTTGAAGAAGGATACGCATCTACTAAGAGATTGCCACTTATTGTTTAAGAAGGATAAGTTTCTCTGAAGAGATTTCCACTTCTCGTTGAAGAAGGATAAGCTTCTCTGAAGAGATTGCCACTTATCGTTGAAGAAGGATAAGCTTCTCTGAAAAGATTTCCACTTATCGTTGAAGAAGGATAAGCTTCTCTGAAGAGATTGCCACTTATCATAGAAGAAGGATAAGCTTCTCTGAAGAGATTGCCACTTATCTTTGAAGAAGGATAAGCTTCTCTGAAAAGATTGTCGCTTATCGTTGAAGAAGGATAAACTTCTATAAAGAGATTGCCACTTATCGTTGAAGAAGGATAAGCTTCTCTGAAGAGATTGCCACTTATCGTTGAGGAAGGATAAGCTTCTCTGAAGAGATTGCAACTTATCGTTGAAGAAGGATAAGCTTCTCCTAAGAGATTGCCACTTATTGTTTAAGAAGGATAAGCTTCTCTGAAGAGATTTCCACTTCTCGTTGAAGAAGGATAAGCTTCTCTGAAAAGATTGCCACTTATCGTTGAAGAAGGATAAGCTTCTCTGAAGAGATTGCCACTTATCGTAGAAGAAGGATAAGCTTCTCTGAAGAGATTGCCTCTTTATCGTTGAAGAAAGATAAGCTTCTATGAAGAGATTGCCACTAATCATTGAAGGAAGATAAGCTTCTCTGAAGAGATTGCCACTTATCTTTGAAAAAGGATAAGCTTCTCTGAAAAGATTGTCGCTTATCGTTGAAGAAGGATAAACTTCTATAAAGAGATTGCCACTTATCGTTGAAGAAGGATAGGCTTCTCTGAAGAGATTGCCACTTATCGTTGAGGAATGATATGCTTCTCTAAAGAGATTGCCACTTATCGTTGAAGAAGCATAAGCTTCTCTGAAGATATTGCCATGTATCATTGAAGAAGGATAAGCTTCTCTGAAGAGACTCCCACTTATCATTGAAGAAGGATAAGCTTCTCTGAAGAGATTGCCACTTATCGTTGAAGAAGGATAAGCTTCTCTGAAGATATTTCCACTTATCGTTGAGGAAGGATAAGCTTCTCTAAAGAGATTGCCACTTATCGTTGAAGAAGGATAAGCTTCTCTGAAGAGATTGCCACTCATCGTTGAGGAAGGATAAGCTTCTCTAAAGAGATTGACACTTATCATTGAAGAAGGATAAGCTTCTCTGAAGATATTGTCACTTATCGTTGGGGAAGGATAAGTTTCTCTACAGAGATTGCCACTTATCGTTGAAGAAGGATAAGCTTCTCTGAAGAGATTGCCATTTATCGTTGAGGAAGGATAAGCTTCTCTAAAGCGATTACCACTTATCATTGAAGAAGGATAAGCTTCTTTGAAGAGATTTCCACTTATCGTTGAAGAAGGATAAGTTTCTCTGAAGAGATTGCCATTTATCGTTGAAGAAGCATAAGCTTCTCTGAAGATATTGCCACGTATCATTGAAGAAGGATAAGCTTCTCTGAAGAGATTGCCAGTTATCATTAAAGAAAGATAAGCTTCTCTGAAGAGATTGCCACTTACCATTGAAGAAGGATAAGCTTCTCTAAAGATATTGCCACTTATCGTTGAGGAAGGATAAGCTTCTCTAAAGAGATTTCCACATATCGTTGAAGAAGGATAAGCTTCTCTGAAGAGATTGCCACTTATCGTTGAGGAAGGTTAAGCTTCTCTAAAGAGATTGCCACTTATCGTTGACGAAGGATAAGCTTCTCTGAAGAGATTGCCACTTATCGTTGAAGAAGGATAAGTTTCTCTGAAGAGATTTCCACTTACCGTTGAAGAAGGATACGCATCTACTAAGAGATTGCCACTTATTGTGTAAGAAGGATAAGTTTCTCTGAAGAGATTTCCACTTCTCGTTGAAGAAGGATAAGCTTCTCTGAAGAGATTGCCACTTATCGTTGAGGAAGGATAAGGTTCTCTGAAAAGATTGCCACTTATCGTTGAAGAAGGATAAGCTTCTCTGAAGAGATTGCCACTTATCATAGAAGAAGGATAAGCTTCTCTGAAGAGATTGCCACTTATCTTTGAAGAAGGATAAGCTTCTCTGAAAAGATTGTCGCTTATCGTTGAAGAAGGATAAACTTCTATAAAGAGATTGCCACTTATCGTTGAAGAAGGATAAGCTTCTCTGAAGAGATTGCCACTTATCGTTGAGGAAGGATAAGCTTCTCTGAAGAGATTGCAACTTATCGTTGAAGAAGGATAAGCTTCTCCTAAGAGATTGCCACTTATTGTTTAAGAAGGATAAGCTTCTCTGAAGAGATTTCCACTTCTCGTTGAAGAAGGATAAGCTTCTCTGAAAAGATTGCCACTTATCGTTGAAGAAGGATAAGCTTCTCTGAAGAGATTGCCACTTATCGTAGAAGAAGGATAAGCTTCTCTCAAGAGATTGCCTCTTTATCGTTGAAGAAAGATAAGCTTCTATGAAGAGATTGCCACTAATCATTGAAGGAAGATAAGCTTCTCTGAAGAGATTGCCACTTATCTTTGAAAAAGGATAAGCTTCTCTGAAAAGATTGTCGCTTATCGTTGAAGAAGGATAAACTTCTATAAAGAGATTGCCACTTATCGTTGAAGACGGATAGGCTTCTCTGAAGAGATTGCCACTTATCTTTGAGGAAGGATATGCTTCTCTAAAGAGATTGCCACTTATCGTTGAAGAAGCATAAGCTTCTCTGAAGATATTGCCATGTATCATTGAAGAAGGATAAGCTTCTCTGAAGAGATTCCCACTTATCATTGAAGAAGGATAAGCTTCTCTGAAGAGATTGCCACTTATCGTTGAAGAAGGATAAGCTTCTCTGAAGATATTTCCACTTATCGTTGAGGAAGGATAAGCTTCTCTAAAGAGATTGCCACTTATCGTTGAAGAAGGATAAGCTTCTCTGAAGAGATTGCCACTCATCGTTGAGGAAGGATAAGCTTCTCTAAAGAGATTGACACTTATCATTGAAGAAGGATAAGCTTCTCTGAAGATATTGTCACTTATCGTTGGGGAAGGATAAGTTTCTCTACAAAGATTGCCACTTATCGTTGAATAAGGATAAGCTTCTCTGAAGAGATTGCCATTTATCGTTGAGGAAGGATAAGCTTCTCTAAAGCGATTACCACTTATCATTGAAGAAGGATAAGCTTCTCTGAAGAGATTTCCACTTATCGTTGAAGAAGGATAAGTTTCTATGAAGAGATTGCCATTTATCGTTGAAGAAGCATAAGCTTCTCTGAAGATATTGCCACGTATCATTGAAGAAGGATAAGCTTCTCTGAAGAGATTGCCAGTTATCATTAAAGAAAGATAAGCTTCTCTGAAGAGATTGCCACTTACCATTGAAGAAGGATAAGCTTCTCTAAAGATATTGCCACTTATCGTTGAGGAAGGATAAGCTTCTCTAAAGAGATTTCCACATATCGTTGAAGAAGGATAAGCTTCTCTGAAGAGATTGCCACTTATCGTTGAGGAAGGTTAAGCTTCTCTAAAGAGATTGCCACTTATCGTTGACGAAGGATAAGCTTCTCTGAAGAGATTGCCACTTATCGTTGAAGAAGGATAAGTTTCTCTGAAGAGATTTCCACTTACCGTTGAAGAAGGATACGCATCTACTAAGAGATTGCCACTTATTGTTTAAGAAGGATAAGTTTCTCTGAAGAGATTTCCACTTCTCGTTGAAGAAGGATAAGCTTCTCTGAAGAGATTGCCACTTATCGTTGAGGAAGGATAAGCTTCTCTGAAAAGATTGCCACTTATCGTTGAAGAAGGATAAGCTTCTCTGAAGAGATTGCCACTTATCATAGAAGAAGGATAAGCTTCTCTGAAGAGATTGCCACTTATCTTTGAAGAAGGATAAGCTTCTCTGAAAAGATTGTCGCTTATCGTTGAAGAAGGATAAACTTCTATAAAGAGATTGCCACTTATCGTTGAAGAAGGATAAGCTTCTCTGAAGAGATTGCCACTTATCGTTGAGGAAGGATAAGCTTCTCTGAAGAGATTGCAACTTATCTTTGAAGAAGGATAAGTTTCTCCTAAGAGATTGCCACTTATTGTTTAAGAAGGATAAGCTTCTCTGAAGAGATTTCCACTTCTCGTTGAAGAAGGATAAGCTTCTCTGAAAAGATTGCCACTTATCGTTGAAGAAGGATAAGCTTCTCTGAAGAGATTTCCACTTATCGTAGAAGAAGGATAAGCTTCTCTGAAGAGATTGCCACTTTATCGTTGAAGAAAGATAAGCTTCTATGAAGAGCTTGCCACTAATCATTGAAGGCAGATAAGCTTCTCTGAAGAGATTGCCACTTATCTTTGAAAAAGGATAAGCTTCTCTGAAAAGATTGTCGCTTATCGTTGAAGAAGGATAAACTTCTATAAAGAGATTGCCACTTATCGTTGAAGAAGGATAAGCTTCTCTGAAGAGATTGCCACTTATCGTTGAGGAAGGATATGCTTCTCTAAAGAGATTGCCACTTATCGTTGAAGAAGCATAAGCTTCTCTGAAGATATTGCCATGTATCATTGAAGAAGGATAAGCTTCTCTGAAGAGATTCCCACTTATCATTGAAGAAGGATAAGCTTCTCAGAAGAGATTGCCACTTATCGTTGAAGAAGGATAAGCTTCTCTGAAGATATTTCCACTTATCGTTGAGGAAGGATAAGCTTCTCTAAAGAGATTGCCACTTATCGTTGAAGAAGGATAAGCTTCTCTGAAGAGATTGCCACTTATCGTTGAGGAAGGATAAGCTTCTCTAAAGAGATTGCCACTTATCATTGAAGAAGGATAAGCTTCTCTGAAGATATTGCCACTTATCGTAGGGGAAGGATAAGTTTCTCTAAAGAGATTGCCACTTATCGTTGAAGAAGGATAAGCTTCTCTGAAGAGGTTTCCACTTATCGTTGAGGAAAGATAAGCTTCTCTAAAGCGATTACCACTTATCATTGAAGAAGGATACGTTTCTCTGAAGAGATTTCCACTTATCGTTGAAGAAGGATAAGCTTCTATGAAGCGATTGCCATTTATCGTTGAAGAAGCATAAGCTTCTCTGAAGATATTGCCACGTATCATTGAAGAAGGATAAGCTTCTCTGAAGAGATTGCCAGTTATCATTAAAGAAAGATAAGCTTCTCTGAAGAGATTGCCACTTACCGTTGAAGAAGGATAAGCTTCTCTAACGATATTGCCACTTATCGTTGAGGAAGGATAAGCTTCTCTAAAGAGATTGCCACATATCGTTGAAGAAGGATAAGCTTCTCTGAAGAGATTGCCACTTATCGTTGAGGAAGGATAAGCTTCCCTAAAGAGATTGCCACTTATCGTTGACAAAGGATAAGCTTCTCTGAAGAGATTGCCACTTATCGTTGAAGAATGATAAGTTTCTCTGAAGAGATTTCCACTTATCGTTGAAGAAGGATAAGCATCTACTAAGAGATTGCCACTTATTGTTTAAGAAGGATAAGCTTCTCTGAAGAGATTTCCGCTTCTCGTTGAAGAAGGATAAGCTTCTCTGAAGAGATTGCCACTTATTGTTGAAGAAGGATAAGCTTCTCTGATGAGATTTCCATTTCTCGTTGAAGAAGGATAAGCTTCTCTGAAGAGATTGCCACTTATCGTTGAGGAAGGATAAGCTTCTCTGAAGAGATTGCCACTTATCGTTGAAGAAGGATAAGCTTCTCTGAAGAGATTGCCACTAATCATTGAAGAAAGATAAGCTTCTCTGAAGAGATTGCCACTTATCGTTGAAGAAGGATAAGCTTATCTGAAAAGATTGTCGCTTATCGTTGAAGAAGGATAAACTTCTATAAAGAGATTGCCACTTATCGTTGAAGAAGGATAAGCTTCTCTCAAGAGATTGCCACTTATCTTTGAGGAAGGATATGCTTCTCTAAAGAGATTGCCACTTATCGTTAAAGAAACATAGGGTTCTCTGAAGATATTGCCACGTATCATTGAAGACGGATAAGCTTCTCTGAAGAGATTCCCACTTATCATTGAAGAAGGATAAGCTTCTCTGAAGAGATTGCCACTTATCGTTGAAGAAGGATAAGCTTCTCTGAAGATATTGCCACTTATCGTTGAGGACGGATAAGCTTCTCTAAAGAGATTGCCACTTATCGTTGAAGAAGGATAAGCTTCTCGGAAGAGATTGCCACTCATCGTTGAGGAAGGATAATCTTCTCTAAAGAGATTGCCACTTATCGTTGGGGAAGGATAAGCTTCTCTGAAGATATTGCCACTTATCGTTGGGGAAGGATAAGTTTCTCTAAAGAGATTGCAACTTATCGTTGAAGAAGGATAAGCATCTCTGAAGATATTGCCACTTATCATTGAGGAAGGATAAGCTTCTCTAAAGATATTGCCACTTATCATTGAAGAAGGATAAGCTTCTCTGAAGAGATTGCCACTTATCGTTGAAGAAGGATAAGCTTCTCTGAAGAGATTTCCACTTATCGTTGAAGAAGGATAAGCTTCTATGAAGAGATTGTCATTTATCGTTGAAGAAGCATAAGCTTCTCTGAAGATATTGCCACGTATCATTAAAGAAGGATAACCTTCTCTGAAGAGATTGCCACTTATCATTGAAGAAAGATAAGCTTCTCTGAAGAGATTTCCAGTTATCGTTGAATAAGGATAAGCTTCTCAAAAGATATTGCCACTTATCGTTGAGGAAGGATAAGCTTCTCTAAAGAGACTGCCACTTATCGTTGAAGAAGGATAAGCTTCTCTGAAGAGATTGCCACTTATCGTTGAGGAAGGATAAGCTTCTCTAAAGAGATTTCCACTTATCGTTGAAGAAGGATAAGCTTCTCTGAAGAAATTGCCACTTATCGTTGAAAAAGGATAAGCTTCTCTGAAGAGATTTCCACTTATTGTTGAAGAAGGATAAGCTTCTCCGATGTGTTAGGTTGACTTTCCAGACGAAGCCTAAGCACTCTTCGAATTCTACTTTCCAATATGAATACGAATAAGGTTAATGCAAAATCAAATATATTAAGGTAAAAACATAGTTCTCGTAGAATAATTAAATAAATGTCATTACATCGCATTAAGGACCACCCCCTAACAACTTGGGGGTTTAGCTACTCATGTTCTTGGTCAACATAAAAGTAATTAGAATTAAAAAGGAGAAGATCATTACAATTGAAATTGGGGGACTTGGATCATCAATTGCTTCCGCTCTTGATCGATCCTTTGTTCTTCCGAATTCTCCGGCTTCAGTTCTCTCCTTTCAATCCTAATCCAAACGTCCCCCCTTCTTTCCAAAATAAGGCTTAATATAACTCAATTCAAATTACATGATAAAATGTCTAAAATGCCCTTCAAAATGGCTTCAATAGTGAAAAATAATAAAAACAGCATTTTCCTCATCAGTGGCCCTGACACGGGCCGTGTTGTGTGACACGGGTGGCCGTGTCAGGCTGCTGTAACTCGCAACTGAGAAAAAAGCATCAGGCGCTGCAACACGAGCCGTGTTTTGTGCACGGGCACCCGTGTTGCTCTTCTGTTTCCAACTCTTCTTTTCTCCTTTTCACCCGTGTCCTCCTGGCCGTATCCCTCATGACACGGGTCGTGTTGTGCAACACGGGCACCCATGTCATGCCTCTGACTTGTGCTTTTTCGGCTTTTCTTTGTCTTCGAAACAGTACAGATGTCCGACCACCGATTCCTGCCAAAAATACACTAAAAGAAACCAAATCAAACGCATCGGCGACAAAAGCAATAAAGGTATTAAACTAAGACTTATGCGAAAACACTGCAAATAACTACGACAAAACAAACCAAAGACTAGAAAAACGAATAAAACAATGCGAAACCAACGACAAAAATAGTTTGGAAAACACAACTAAAATCCCCGGATCAGCAAGTTCATCATTCAAATTGCAAAAAGAATTGGTTACAAGAATCCAAAGCCTTTGAGCAAGCACAAGTGCATACAGAACCAAGATCCATAGCCATTGATCAAGTCTAGAGCATTGCTAGCTGTGAATCCAAGGATCTCACCATCTGTTTTCAGTTTTGTACCAGGTTAGTAATCTCTTCGAATTAGCTTGTTTTAGTTAGCATGATGTAGTTTGGTTAGGATAAGAATGACCTAGGTAGTTAGATGAATAATTCTGGAGATTTTGACTGAATTTGGTGGAGGTTGATATGTGAGCACACCAACTGTTTGGATCTAGAACTAGAAGAATAGGAGGTTTTAAGTCATGTGGTTTAGCTTAGGTTAATCAGTGATACAAGGTGAGTATTCTGATGACAAGAAATTGGGAAAAGAAGAAGTTGAAAATTTGAGTGTCTATGGAAGTGTACCATCGGGTTTCTTGATTCAGTTGGTTTCAGTGAGAATTATTAGCATGGTTGTATTCTGCTCGAGGAATAGAGCATCTTTGCTTTTTATGGATTTGAATTTCATGGAGAAACGAAGTCGTATGAGTGTGTTGAAGTCTGGTTCATGCAAGCTCGTTCATGGCATTCATGGTGGAAACCCTAGGTCATTTGGGGAAGACGACTTGGCGTGCGTTGGATCCTTCAGAGACTTTTGACCAAGACTCGCATCCAATGGTTCACATTTAATTGAGAAAATGGAGGGAAGCTGAGTTTAATGAAACTCAGCGTTTCATTAATAGTCAGCATTGGGCTTAATGATCATGCTTTTCACACCCCCAATATCCAGGCCCACACGAATTGATTTGCATTTCTTACTTTTTACACCGTTTTTGTGTTTATTTTTCTTTGGTATTTTTTCTGAGTTAACTGGGCCCAGACGCGCCTTGCTACGCGCACCCCCAGTCTGGGCCCATCATTCATTTTCCAATGCAGTTTCTTACTTCTAACACCCCCTCTCCCTTTTCTTCTATTTTTATTTTCTTTTAATTTCTTCAAATTTAGAAATTGCATATTAAATTGAATTTTATTGATTTTTAAGTGGTTGTTTTTGCATCTTTTTTCTATTTCTGTTAAGAAAATTGTCATATAATAAAATTAGCATTTCATTTTATTTTTGCATTTTTAGTATATTTTTCTTTTAAATGGGTCTTAAGTGATGTTTAGTTTAATACTTGATCTTGTTGATTTTAGTTTAGCTAGATCCTCTTATATTTTGGACCCATTCTTTTTAGGGTACTTCACTTAGCACTTTAAATTTCATATGAGATTTAATTCATGATTTTAGGATTAAGTTTTAGATGGTTTGTGTAGGTGTGATTAGGGGAATCAAAATTAGGGTTTAGGTGTGACATAGGTGTGATAGATCATTTCTTTTAGGAGTTGTAGTTTGAATTTTGGGGTGTGGGACTATAGGGGTATTATGGGTAAGTAATAGATCCCTTAGAAAATATTAGACTTCCCCTATTCTACTATTACTACTAGTATATTTCCTGTATTTGTTTGATTGTGTGGTGTGCCCTCTCTAGGGTTATTATTTGACTGTGTGGGGCATTGGGCCTGCTTGGGGCTTGGGTTTGAGTTGAAGACTTTGCTGATGAAGCCATTGAAGACCAAAGGAATGAAGACCCATTTCCAGAGTTGATGAAGAGTATATCTTGCTGGCAGCTGTTGAAGGTTATAGGATCTAGGAGTTAGGTAGAGCTCTAGAATAGCAACTTGATTCACAAACATGGAAGGTCTTGTTTGCCTCCATCCCTCTCTATGATGCAGAGTCTCTCTAGGACACTCACCCCCTTCCTTTGGAAGGCTTGGTAGCAGTGTTTAAGAGATAGAACTCTTGAGAGAAACATTCTACATGTTGTTAACAGTCTGTTTGCCACCTTTGGTGGTCAACTAACTGTTTAACATTCCAGTTCATCCTCTTAACTGTTTCTCATCTTGGAGAGTGAGACTTGAAGAGAAGCCCTGAAAGATTGAAGATAGAGACCTTGCTTGAAGGCTGTGAAGATGAAGACTGATGCTTGCTTGAAGCCTGTAGCTGTTTGAAGATGACTTGAAGACAGATGTTGATAAAGCTTGCTGTGCAGAGCTGCTGTTGGCTGTTTATTTTTGTTGTTTATAATTTTTGATGTATTGTTTGAATTTCCCGGACTGTATTGTTTGCCATTAACCTGTTAGGTTGAAAGTGAATCTTGTTCACTTTTGCCTGTTGTTTTCTAGGTTCGAGGTTGAGTGGAACTCCCTTGCCTCGCTTGTACTGTTGCATCCATGCATTTTACTGCTTTATTGTATATATGCTATTGTTTCTGTTTCCGCTTATCCCTTAGGATCTCTGTTTCTCTCTGCGCAAGAGAGGAACATGATAGACATTAGGTCTTAACCCATGCATGATAACATTAGGTTAGTTTGATTCCCTTTGCAACCATAGGTTAGAGTTCTGTCTCTTCTTTCTCAAAACAAACAGAAAAACACAATAAATATTTCAAACACAATAAAAGAAACTTCTTTCGTAAAAGAATGTGAACTCATCAAAACGTCATTTTTGTCCGCTTGGACCAGTAATCAGAAAAACCCTTTTTCAGAAGGAGATAAAAACAATCAAGACAGACTTGTATCGTACGTGGCCCGAACTACGTTTGCTCTGATCTTTCATGCTGTGTGAAAGTACGTAGGCATAGGATGCGATATCCTAGCGAGCAACCTTCCCCTCCTTTCCCGTAGGTAGGCGAACTACGTTGACTCTGATTTCTCGTTCCAGACGGGAATACATAGGCATAAAGTGCGATACTTTGCCGAGTCATCTTATTTTCTTTTTAACCCTTAACCTGTAGAATAGATAGAATAACAATCCGTACTAGAAAACAAGCGTGGATCCCGTCGAGTACGACGGACGTGAGGGGTGCTAATACCTTCCCCTTGCGTAACCGACTCCCGAATCCAGGATTTGGTTGCGATGACCATTCCTTTCCCGTCTTAGCGGTAGGTTTACTCTGAGCGTTTCCTTTCCCTCCGTTGGGATAAATAACGCACGGTGGCGACTCTTTTGTTCAGCCGGCGCCAATTTTCGCAGTAGCGACAGAAGGATAAGCTTCTCTGAAGAGATTGCCACTTATCGTTGAGGAAGGATAAGCTTCTCTAAAGAGATTGCCACTTATCGTTGAAGAAGGATAAGCTTCTCTGAAGAGATTGCCACTAATCATTGAAGAAAGATAAGCTTCTCTGAAGAGATTGCCACTTATCGTTGAAGAAGGATAAGCTTCTCTGAAAAGATTATCGCATATCGTTGAAGAAGGATAAACTTCTATAAAGAGATTGCCACTTATCGTTGAAGAAGGATAAGCTTCTCTGAAGAGATTGCCACTTATCGTTGAGGAAGGATATGCTTCTCTAAAGAGATTGCCACTTATCGTTGAAGAAGCATAAGCTTCTTTGAAGATATTGCCACGTATCATTGAAGAAGGATAAGCTTCTCTGAAGAGATTGCCACTTATCGTTGAAGAAGGATAAGCATCTCTGAAGATATTGCCACTTATCATTGAGGAAGGATAAGCTTCTCTAAAGATATTGCCACTTATCATTGAAGAAGGATAAGCTTCTCTGAAGAGATTGCCACTTATCGTTGAAGAAGGATAAGCTTCTCTGAAGAGATTTCCACTTATCGTTGAAGAAGGATAAGCTTCTATGAAGAGATTGCCATTTATCGTATAAGAAGCATAAGCTTCTCTGAAAATATTGCCACGTATCATTGAAGAAGGATAAGCTTCTCTGAAAAGATTGCCACTTATCATTGAAGAAAGATAAGTTTCTCTGAAGAGATTGCCACTTATCGTTGAAGAAGGATAAGCTTCTCTAAAGATATTGCCACTTATCATTGAGGAAGGATAAGCTACTCTAAAGAGATTGCCACTTATCGTTGAAGAAGGATAAGCTTCTCTGAAGAGATTTCCACTTATCGTTGAGGAAGGATAAGCTTTTCTAAAGAGATTGCCACTTATCGTTGAAGAAGGATAAACTTCTCTGAAAAAATTGCCACTTATCATTGAAAAAGGATAAGCTTCTCTGAAGAGATTGCCACTTATTGTTGAAGAAGGATAAGCTTCTTTGAAGAGATTTCCACTTCTCGTGGAAGAAGGATAAGCTTCTCTGAAGAGATTGCCACTTATCATTGAGGAAGGATAAGCTTCTCTTAAGAGATTGCCACTTATCGTTGAAGAAGGATAAGCTTCTCTGAAGAGATTGCCACTAATCATTGAAGAAAGATAAGCTTCTCTGAAGAGATTGCCACTTATCGTTGAAGAAGGATAAGCATCTCTGAAAAGATTGTCGCTTATCGTTGAAGAAGGTTAAACTTCTATAAAGAAATTGCCACTTATCGTTGAAGAAGGATAAGCTTCTCTAAAGAGATTGCCACTTATCGTTGAGGAAGGATATGCTTCTATAAAGAGATTGCCACTTATCGTTGAAGAAGCATAAGCTTCTTTGAAGATATTACCACGTATCATTGAAGAAGGATAAGCTTCTCTGAAGAGATTGCCACTTATCGTTCAAGAAGGATAAGCATCTCTGAAGATATTGCCACTTATCGTTGAGGAAGGATAAGCTTCTCTAAAGAGATTTCCACTTATCGTTGAAGAAGGATAAGCTTCTCTGAAGAGATTGCCACTTATCGTTGAGGAAGGATAAGCTTCTCTAAAGAGATTTCCACATATCGTTGAAGAAGGATAAGCTTCTCTAAAGAAATTGCCACTTATCGTTGAAGAAGGATAAGCTTCTCTGAAGAGATTGCCACTTATTGTTGAAGAAGGATAAGCTTCTCTTAAGAGATTTCCACTTCTCGTTGAAGAAGGATAAGCTTCTCTGAAGAGATTGCCACTTATCGTTGTGGAAGGATAAGCTCCTTTGAAGAAATTGCCACTTATCGTTGAAGAAGGATAAGATTCTCTGAAGAGATTGTCACCTATTGTTGAAGAAGGATAAGCTTCTCTGAAGAGATTTCCGCTTCTCGTTGAAGAAGGATAAGCTTCTCTGAAGAGATTTCCACTTATCGTTGAGGAAGGATACGCTTCTCTGAAAAGATTGCCACTTATCGTTGAAGAAGGATAAGCTTCTCTGAAGAAATTTCCACTTATCGTTGAAAAAGGATAAGCTTCTCTGAAGAGATTGCCACTTATTGTTGAAGAAGGATAAGCTTCCTGATGAGATTTCCATTTCTCGTTGAAGAAGGATAAGCTTCTCTGAAGAGATTGCCACTTATCGTTGAGGAAGGATAAGCTTCTCTGAAGAGATTGCCACTTATCGTTGAAGAAGGATAAGCTTCTCTGAAGAGATTGCAACTAATCATTGAAGAAAGATAAGCTTCTCTGAAGAGATTGCCACTTATCGTTGAAGAAGGATAAGCTTCTCTGAAAAGATTATCGTTTTTCGTTGAAGAAGGATAAACTTCTATAAAGAGATTGCCACTTATCGTTGAAGAAGGATAAGCTTCTCTAAAGAGATTGCCACTTATCGTTGAGGAAGGATATGTTTCTCTAAAGAGATTGCCACTTATCGTTGAAGAAGCATAAGCTTCTTTGAAGATATTGCCACGTATCATTGAAGAAGGGTAAGCTTCTCTGAAGAGATTGCCACTTATCTTTGAAGAAGGATAAGCATCTCTGAAGATATTTCCACTTATCGTTGAGGAAGGATAAGCTTCTCTAAAGAGATTGCCACTTATCATTGAAGAAGGATAAGCTTCTCTGAAGAGATTGCCACTTATAATTGAAGAAGGATAAGCTTCTCTGAAGAGATTTCCAATTATCGTTGAAGAAGGATAAGCTTCTATGAAGAGATTGCCATTTATCGTATAAGAAGCATAAGCTTCTCTGAAAATATTGCCACGTATCATTCAAGAAGGATAAGCTTCTCTGAAGAGATTGCCACTTATCATTGAAGAAAGATAAGCTTCTCTGAAGAGATTGCCACTTATCGTTGAAGAAGGATAAGCTTCCCTAAAGATATTGCCACTTATCGTTGAGGAAGGATAAGCTACTCTAAAGAGATTGCCACTTATCGTTGAAGAAGGATAAGCTTCTCTGAAGAGATTGCCACTTATCGTTGATGAAGGATAAGCTTCTCTAAAAAGATTGCCACTTATCGTTGAAGAAGGATAAGCTTCTCTGAAAAAATTGCCACTTATCGTTGAAAAAGGATAAGCTTCTCTGAAGAGATTGCCACTTATTGTTGAAGAAGGATAAGCTTCTCTGAAGAGATTTCCACTTCTCGTTGAAGAAGGATAAGCTTCTCTGAAGAGATTGCCACTTATCGTTGAGGAAGGATAAGCTTCTCTGAAGAGATTGCCACTTATCGTTGAAGAAGGATAAGCTTCTCTGAAGAGATTGCCACTAATCATTGAAGAAAGAAAAGCTTCTCTGAAGAGATTGCCACTTATCTTTGAAGAAGGATAAGCATCTCTGAAAAGATTGTCGCTTATCGTTGAAGAAGGATAAACTTCTATAAAGAGATTGCCACTTATCGTTGAAGAAGGATAAGCTTCTCTGAAGAGATTGCCACTTATCGTTGAGGAAGGATATGCTTCTCTAAAGAGATTGCCACTTATCGTTGAAGAAGCACAAGCTTCTTTGAAGATATTGCCACGTATCATTGAAGAAGGGTAAGCTTCTCTGAAGAGATTGCCACTTATCTTTGAAGAAGGATAAGCATCTCTGAAGATATTTCCACTTATCGTTGAGGAAGGATAAGCTTCTCTAAAGAGATTGCCACTTATCATTTAAGAAGGATAAGCTTCTCTGAAGAGATTGCCACTTATCGTTGAAGAAGGATAAGCTTCTCTGAAGATATTTCCAATTATCGTTGAAGAAGGATAAGCTTCTATGAAGAGATTGCCATTTATCGTATAAGAAGCATAAGCTTCTCTGAAAATATTTCCACGTATCATTGAGGAAGGATAAGCTACTCTAAAGAGATTGCCACTTATCGTTGAAGAAGGATAAGCTTCTCTGAAGAGATTGCCACTTATCGTTGAGGAAGGATAAGCTTCTCTAAAAAGATTGCCACTTATCGTTGAAGAAGGATAAGCTTCTTTGAAAAAATTACCACTTATCGTTGAAAAAGGATAAGCTTCTCTGAAGAGATTGCCACTTATTGTTGAAGAAGGATAAGCTTCTCTGAAGAGATTTCCATTTCTCGTTGAAGAAGGATAAGCTTCTCTGAAGAGATTGCCACTTATCGTTGTGGAAGGATAAGCTTTTCTGAAGAGATTGCCACTTATCGTTGAAGAAGGATAAGCTTCTCTGAAGAGATTGCCACTAATCATTGAAGAAAGATAAGCTTCTCTGAAGAGATTTCCACTTATCGTTGAAGAAGGATAAGCTTCTCTGAAAAGATTTTCGCTTATCGTTGAGGAAGGATAAGCTTCTCTGAAAAGATTGCCACTTATCGTTGAAGAAGGATAAGCTTCTCTGAAGAGATTGCCTGTTATCGTTGAGGAAGGATATGCTTCTCTGAAGAGATTGCCACTTATAGATAAAGAAAGATAAGCTTCTCTGAAGAGATTGCCACTAATCATTGAAGAAAGATAAGCTTCTCTGAAGAGATTACCACTTATCGTTGAAGAAGGATAAGCTTCTCTGAAGAGATTTCCACTTCTCGTTGAAGAAGGAGACGCTTCTCTAAAGATATTGCCACTTATCGTTGAGGAAGGATAAGCTTCTCTGAAGAGACTGCCACTTATCGTTTAAGAAGGATAAGCTTCTCTAAAGAGATTGCCACTTATCGTTAAAGAAGGATAAGCTTCTCTGAAGAGATTGCCACTTATCGTTGAGGAAGGATAAGCTTCTCTAAAGAGATTTCCACTTATTGTTGAAGAAGGATAAGCTTCTCTGAAGAGATTTCCACTTCTCGTTGAAGAAGGATAAGCTTCTCTGAAGAGATTGCCACTTATCGTTGTGGAAGGATAAGCTTCTCTGAAGAAATTGCCACTTATCGTTGAAGAGGGATAAGATTCTCTGAAGAGATTGCCACTTATTATTGAAGAAGGATAAGCTTCTCTGGAGAGATTTCCACTTCTCGTTGAAGAAGGATAAGCTTCTCTGAAGAGATTGCCACTTATCGTTGAAGAAGGATAAGCTTCTCTGAAGAGATTGCCACTTATCGTTTAGGAAGGATAAGCTTCTCTAAAGAGATTGCCACTTATCGTTGAAGAAGGATAAGCTTCTCTGAAGAGATTGCCACTAATCGTTGAAGAAAGATAAGCTTCTCGGAAGAGATTGCCACTTATCGTTGAAGAAGGATAAGCTTCTCTGAAGAGATTGCCACTAATCGTTGAAGAAGGATAAACTTCTATAAAGAGATTGCCACTTATTGTTGAAGAAGGATAAGCTTCTCTGAAGAGATTGCCACTTATCGTTGAGGAAGGATATGCTTCTCTAAAGAGACTGCCACTTATCGTTGAAGAAGCATAAGCTTCTTTGAAGATATTGCCACATATCATTGAAGAAGGATAAGCTTCTCTGAAGAGATTGCCACTTATCGTTGAAGAAGGATAAGCTTCTCTGAAGATATTGCCACTTATCGTTGAGGAAGGATAAGCTTCTCTAAAGATATTGCCACTTATCATTGAGGAAGGATAAGCTACTCTAAAGAGATTGCCACTTATCGTTGAAGAAGGATAAGCTTCTCTGAAGAGATTTCCACTTATCGTTGAGGAAGGATAAGCTTTTCTAAAGAGATTGCCACTTATCGTTGAAGAAGGATAAACTTCTCTGAAAAAATTGCCACTTATCATTGAAAAAGGATAAGCTTCTCTGAAGAGATTGCCACTTATTGTTGAAGAAGGATAAGCTTCTTTGAAGAGATTTCCACTTCTCGTGGAAGAAGGATAAGCTTCTCTGAAGAGATTGCCACTTATCGTTGAGGAAGGATAAGCTTCTCTTAAGAGATTGCCACTTATCGTTGAAGAAGGATAAGCTTCTCTGAAGAGATTGCCACTAATCATTGAAGAAAGATAAGCTTCTCTGAAGAGATTGCCACTTATCGTTGAAGAAGGATAAGCATCTCTGAAAAGATTGTCGCTTATCGTTGAAGAAGGTTAAACTTCTATAAAGAAATTGCCACTTATCGTTGAAGAAGGATAAGCTTCTCTAAAGAGATTGCCACTTATCGTTGAGGAAGGATATGCTTCTATAAAGAGATTGCCACTTATCGTTGAAGAAGCATAAGCTTCTTTGAAGATATTGCCACGTATCATTGAAGAAGGATAAGCTTCTCTGAAGAGATTGCCACTTATCGTTCAAGAAGGATAAGCATCTCTGAAGATATTGCCACTTATCGTTGAGGAAGGATAAGCTTCTCTAAAGAGATTGCCACTTATCGTTGAATAAGGATAAGCTTCTCTGAAGAGATTGCCACTTATCGTTGAGGAAGGATAAGCTTCTCTAAAGAGATTTCCACTTATCGTTGAAGAAGGATAAGCTTCTCTAAAGAAATTGCCACTTATCGTTGAAGAAGGATAAGCTTCTCTGAAGAGATTGCCACTTATTGTTGAAGAAGGATAAGCTTCTCTGAAGAGATTTCCACTTCTCGTTGAAGAAGGATAAGCTTCTCTGAAGAGATTGCCACTTATCGTTGTGGAAGGATAAGCTCCTTTGAAGAAATTGCCACTTATCGTTGAAGAAGGATAAGATTCTCTGAAGAGATTGTCACCTATTGTTGAAGAAGGATAAGCTTCTCTGAAGAGATTTCCACTTCTCGTTGAAGAAGGATAAGCTTCTCTGAAGAGATTTCCACTTATCGTTGAGGAAGGATAAGCTTCTCTGAAAAGATTGCCACTTATCGTTGAAGAAGGATAAGCTTCTCTGAAGAAATTTCCACTTATCGTTGAAAAAGGATAAGCTTCTCTGAAGAGATTGCCACTTATTGTTGAAGAAGGATAAGCTTCTCTGATGAGATTTCCATTTCTCGTTAAAGAAGGATAAGCTTCTCTGAAGAGATTGCCACTTATCGTTGAGGAAGGATAAGCTTCTCTGAAGAGATTGCCACTTATCGTTGAAGAAGGATAAGCTTCTCTGAAGAGATTGCCACTAATCATTGAAGAAAGATAAGCTTCTCTGAAGAGATTGCCACTTATCGTTGAAGAAGGATAAGCTTCTCTGAAAAGATTATCGTTTTTCGTTGAAGAAGGATAAACTTCTATAAAGAGATTGCCACTTATCGTTGAAGAAGGATAAGCTTCTCTGAAGAGATTGCCACTTATCGTTGAGGAAGGATATGCTTCTCTAAAGAGATTGCCACTTATCGTTGAAGAAGCATAAGCTTCTTTGAAGATATTGCCACGTATCATTGAAGAAGGGTAAGCTTCTCTGAAGAGATTGCCACTTATCTTTGAAGAAGGATAAGCATCTCTGAAGATATTGCCACTTATCGTTGAGGAAGGATAAGCTTCTCTAAAGAGATTGCCACTTATCGTTGAATAAGGATAAGCTTCTCTGAAGAGATTGCCACTTATCGTTGAGGAAGGATAAGCTTCTCTAAAGAGATTTCCACATATCGTTGAAGAAGGATAAGCTTCTCTAAAGAAATTGCCACTTATCGTTGAAGAAGGATAAGCTTCTCTAAAGAAATTGCCACTTATCGTTGAAGAAGGATAAGCTTCTCTGAAGAGATTGCCACTTATTGTTGAAGAAGGATAAGCTTCTCTGAAGAGATTTCCACTTCTCGTTGAAGAAGGATAAGCTTCTCTGAAGAGATTGCCACTTATCGTTGTGGAAGGATAAGCTCCTTTGAAGAAATTGCCACTTATCGTTGAAGAAGGATAAGATTCTCTGAAGAGATTGTCACCTATTGTTGAAGAAGGATAAGCTTCTCTGAAGAGATTTCCACTTCTCGTTGAAGAAGGATAAGCTTCTCTGAAGAGATTTCCACTTATCGTTGAGGAAGGATAAGCTTCTCTGAAAAGATTGCCACTTATCGTTGAAGAAGGATAAGCTTCTCTGAAGAAATTTCCACTTATCGTTGAAAAAGGATAAGCTTCTCTGAAGAGATTGCCACTTATTGTTGAAGAAGGATAAGCTTCTCTGATGAGATTTCCATTTCTCGTTAAAGAAGGATAAGCTTCTCTGAAGAGATTGCCACTTATCGTTGAGGAAGGATAAGCTTCTCTGAAGAGATTGCCACTTATCGTTGAAGAAGGATAAGCTTCTCTGAAGAGATTGCCACTAATCATTGAAGAAAGATAAGCTTCTCTGAAGAGATTGCCACTTATCGTTGAAGAAGGATAAGCTTCTCTGAAAAGATTATCGTTTTTCGTTGAAGAAGGATGAACTTCTATAAAGAGATTGCCACTTATCGTTGAAGAAGGATAAGCTTCTCTGAAGAGATTGCCACTTATCGTTGAGGAAGGATATGCTTCTCTAAAGAGATTGCCACTTATCGTTGAAGAAGCATAAGCTTCTTTGAAGATATTGCCACGTATCATTGAAGAAGGGTAAGCTTCTCTGAAGAGATTGCCACTTATCTTTGAAGAAGGATAAGCATCTCTGAAGATATTTCCACTTATCGTTGAGGAAGGATAAGCTTCTCTAAAGAGATTGCCACTTATCATTGAAGAAGGATAAGCTTCTCTGAAGAGATTGCCACTTATCGTTGAAGAAGGATAAGCTTCTCTGAAGAGATTTCCAATTATCGTTGAAGAAGGATAAGCTTCTATGAAGAGATTGCCATTTATCGTATAAGAAGCATAAGCTTCTCTGAAAATATTGCCACGTATCAATCAAGAAGGATAAGCTTCTCTGAAGAGATTGCCACTTATCATTGAAGAAAGATAAGCTTCTCTGAAGAGATTGCCACTTATCGTTGAAGAAGGATAAGCTTCCCTAAAGATATTGCCACTTATCGTTGAGGAAGGATAAGCTACTCTAAAGAGATTGCCACTTATCGTTGAAGAAGGATAAGCTTCTCTGAAGAGATTGCCACTTATCGTTGATGAAGGATAAGCTTCTCTAAAAAGATTGTCACTTATCGTTGAAGAAGGATAAGCTTCTCTGAAAAAATTGCCACTTATCGTTGAAAAAGGATAAGCTTCTCTGAAGAGATTGCCACTTATTGTTGAAGAAGGATAAGCTTCTCTGAAGAGATTTCCACTTCTCGTTGAAGAAGGATAAGCTTCTCTGAAGAGATTGCCACTTATCGTTGAGGAAGGATAAGCTTCTCTGAAGAGATTGCCACTTATCGTTGAAGAAGGATAAGCTTCTCTGAAGAGATTGCCACTAATCATTGAAGAAAGATAAGCTTCTCTGAAGAGATTGCCACTTATCTTTGAAGAAGGATAAGCATCTCTGAAAAGATTGTCGCTTATCGTTGAAGAAGGATAAACTTCTATAAAGAGATTGCCACTTATCGTTGAAAAAGGATAAGCTTCTCTGAAGAGATTGCCACTTATTGTTGAAGAAGGATAAGCTTCTCTGAAGAGATTTCCATTTCTCGTTGAAGAAGGATAAGCTTCTTTGAAGAGATTGCCACTTATCGTTGTGGAAGGATAAGCTTCTCTGAAGAGATTGCCACTTATCGTTGAAGAAGGATAAGCTTCTCTGAAGAGATTGCCACTAATCATTGAAGAAAGATAAGCTTCTCTGAAGAGATTGCCACTTATCGTTGAAGAAGGATAAGCTTCTCTGAAAAGATTTTCGCTTATCGTTGAGGAAGGATAAGCTTCTCTGAAAAGATTGCCACTTATCGTTGAAGAAGGATAAGCTTCTCTGAAGAGATTGCCTGTTATCGTTGAGGAAGGATATGCTTCTCTGAAGAGATTGCCACTTATCGATGAAGAAAGATAAGCTTCTCTGAAGAGATTGCCACTAATCATTGAAGAAAGATAAGCTTCTCTGAAGAGATTACCACTTATCGTTGAAGAAGGATAAGCTTCTCTGAAGAGATTTCCACTTCTCGTTGAAGAAGGAGACGCTTCTCTAAAGATATTGCCATTTATCGTTGAGGAAGGATAAGCTTCTCTGAAGAGACTGCCACTTATCGTTTAAGAAGGATAAGCTTCTCTGAAGAGATTGCCACTTATCATTAAAGAAGGATAAGCTTCTCTGAAGAGATTGCCACTTATCGTTGAGGAAGGATAAGCTTCTCTAAAGATATTTCCACTTATTGTTGAAGAAGGATAAGCTTCTCTGAAGAGATTTCCACTTCTCGTTGAAGAAGGATAAGCTTCTCTGAAGAGATTGCCACTTATCGTTGTGGAAGGATAAGCTTCTCTGAAGAAATTGCCACTTATCGTTGAAGAGGGATAAGATTCTCTGAAGAGATTGCCACTTATTATTGAAGAAGGATAAGCTTCTCTGGAGAGATTTCCACTTCTCGTTGAAGAAGGATAAGCTTCTCTGAAGAGATTGCCACTTATCGTTGAAGAAGGATAAGCTTCTCTGAAGAGATTGCCACTTATCGTTTAGGAAGGATAAGCTTCTCTAAAGAGATTGCCACTTATCGTTGAAGAAGGATAAGCTTCTCTGAAGAGATTGCCACTAATCGTTGAAGAAAGATAAGCTTCTCGGAAGAGATTGCCACTTATCGTTGAAGAAGGATAAGCTTCTCTGAAGAGATTGCCACTAATCGGTGAAGAAGGATAAACTTCTATAAAGAGATTGCCACTTATCGTTGAAGAAGGATAAGCTTCTCTGAAGAGATTTCCACTTATCGTTGAGGAAGGATATGCTTCTCTAAAGAGATTGCCACTTATCGTTGAAGAAGCATAAGCTTCTTTGAAGATATTGCCACATATCATTGAAGAAGGATAAGCTTCTCTGAAGAGATTGCCACTTATCGTTGAAGAAGGATAAGCTTCTCTGAAGATATTGCCACTTATCGTTGAGGAAGGATAAGGTTCTCTAAAGAGATTGCCACTTATCGTTGAAGAAGGATACGTTTCTCTGAAGAGATTGCCACTTATCGTTGAAGATGGATAAGCTTCTCTGAACAGATTGCCACTTATTGTTGAAGAAGGATAAGCTTCTTTGGACAGATTTCCACTTCTCGTTGAAGAAGGATAAGCTTCTCTGAAGAGATTGCCACTTATTGTTGAGGAAGGATAAGCTTCTCTGAAGATATTGCCACTTATCGTTGAGGAAGGATAAGCTTCTCTAAAGAGATTGCCACTTAACGTTGAAGAAGGATAAGCTTCTCTGAAGAGATTGCCACTTATCGTTGAAGATGGATAAACTTCTCTGAAGAGATTGCCACTTATTGTTGAAGAAGGATAAGCTTCTCTGAAGAGATTTCCACTTCTCGTTGAAGCAGGATAAGCTTCTCTGAAAAGATTGCCACTTCTCCTTGTAGAAGGATAAGCTTCTCTGAAAAGATTGCCACTTATCGTTGAAGAAGGATAAGCTTCTCTGAAGAGATTGCCACTTATCGTTGAAGAAGGATAAGCTTCTCTGAAGAGATTTCCACTTATCGTTGAAGATGGATAAGCTTCTCTGAAGAGATTGCCACTTATTGTTGAAGAAGGATAAGCTTCTCTGAATAGATTTCCACTTCTCGTTGAAGCAGGATAAGCTTCTTTGAAGAGATTGCCACTTCTCGTTGAAGAAGGATAAGCTTCTCTGAAATGATTGCCACTTATCGTTGAAGAAGCATAAGCTTCTCTGAAGAGATTGCCACTTATCGTTAAGAAGTATAAGCTTCTCTGAAGAGATTACCACTTATCGATGAAGAAAGATAAGCTTCTCTGAAGAGATTGCCACTAATCATTGAAGAAAGATAAACTTCTCTGAAGAGATTACCACCTATTGTTGAAGAAGGATAAGCTTCTCTGAAGAGATTTCCACTTCTCGTTGAAGAAGGATAAGCTTCTCTAAAGAGATTGCCACTTATCGTTGAGGAAGGATAAGCTTCTCTGAAAAGATTGCCACTTATCGTTGAGGAAGGATAAGCTTCTCTAAAAAGATTGCCACTTATCGTTAAGAAGGATAAGCTTCTCAGAAGAGATTGCCGCTTATCGATGAAGAAAGATAAGCTTCTCTGAAGAGATTGCCACTAATCATTGAAGAAAGATAAGCTTCTCTGAAGAGATTACCACTTATTGTTGAAGAAGGATAAGCTTCTCTGAAGAGATTTCCACTTCTCGTTGAAGAAGGATAAGCTTTTCTAAAGAGATTGCCACTTATCATTGAAGAAAGACAAGCTTCTCAGAAGAGATTGCCACTTATCGTTGAAGAAGGATAAGCTTCTCTAAAAAGATTGTCGCTTATCGTTGAAGAAGGATAAACTTCTATGAAGAGATTTCCACTTATCGTTTAGGAAGGATATGCTTCTCTAAAGAGATTGCCACTTATCGTTGAAGAAGCATAAGCTTCTTTGAAGATATTGCCACGTATCATTGAAGAAGGATAAACTTCTCTGAAGAGATTGCCACTTATCATTGAAGAAGGATAAGTTTCTCTGAAGATATTGCCACTTATCGTTGAGGAAGGATAAGCTTCTCAAAAGAGATTTCCACTTATCGTTGAAGATGGATAAGCTTCTCTGAAGAGATTGCCACTTATCGTTGAAGATGGATAAGCTTCTCTGAAGAGATTGCCAGTTATCATTGAAGAAGGATAAGGTTCTATGAAGAGATTTCCACTTCTCGTTGAAGAAGGATAAGCTTCTCTGAAGAGATTGCCACTTATCGTTGAGGAAGGATAAGTTTCTTTAAAGAGATTGCCACTTATCGTTGAAGAAGGATAAGCTTCTCTGAAGAGATTGCCACTTATCATTGAAGATGGATAAGCTTCTCTGAAGAGATTGCCACTTATTGTTGAAGAAGGATAAGCTTCTCTGAAGAGATTTCCACTTCTCGTTGAAGCAGGATAAGCATCTCTGAAGAGATTGCCACTTCTCGTTGAAGAAGGATAAGCTTCTCTAAAAAGATTTCCACTTATCGTTGAAGAAGGATAAGCTTCTCTGAAGAGATTGCCACTTATCGTTGAAGAAGGATAAGCTTCTCTGAAGAGATTTCCACTTATCGTTGAAGATGGATAAGCTTCTCTGAAGATATTGCCACTTATTTTTGAAGAAGGATAAGCTTCTCTAAAGAGATTTCCACTTCTCGTTGAAGCAGGATAAGCTTCTCTGAAGAGATTGCCACTTCTCGTTGAAGAAGGATAAGCTTCTCTGAAAAGATTGCCACTTATCGTTGAAGAAGGATAAGCTTCTCTGAAGAGATTACCACCTATTGTTGAAGAAGGATAAGCTTCTCTGAAGAGATTTCCACTTCTCGTTGAAGAAGGATAAGCTTCTCTAAAGAGATTGCCACTTATCGTTGAGGAAGGATAAGCTTCTCTGAAAAGATTGCCACTTATCGTTGAGGAAGGATAAGCTTCTCTAAAAAGATATCCACTTATCGTTAAGAAGGATAAGCTTCTCTGAAGAGATTGCCACTTATCGATGAAGAAAGATAAGCTTCTCTGAAGAGATTGCCACTAATCATTGAAGAAAGATAAGCTTCTCTGAAGAGATTACCACTTATTGTTGAAGAAGGATAAGCTTCTCTGAAGAGATTTCCACTTCTCGTTGAAGAAGGATAAGCTTCTCTAAAGAGATTGCCACTTATCGTTGAGGAAGGATAAGCTTCTCTGAAGAGATTGTCACTTATCGTTGAAGAAGGATAAACTTCTCTGAAGATATTGCCACTAATCATTGAAGAAAGACAAGCTTCTCGGAAGAGATTGCCACTTATCGTTGAAGAAGGATAAACTTCTATAAAGAGATTGTCAATTATCGTTGAAGAAGGATAAGCTTCTCTGAAGAGATTGCCACTTATCGGTTAGGAAGGATATGCTTCTCTAAAGAGATTGCCACTTATCGTTGAAGAAGCATAAGCTTCTTTGAAGATATTGCCACGTATCATTGAAGAAGGATAAGCTTCTCTGAAGAGATTGCCACTTATCGTTGAAGAAGGATAAGCTTCTCTGAAGATATTGCCACTTATCGTTGAGGAAGGATAAGCTTCTCAAAAGAGATTGCCACTTATCGTTGAAGAAGGATAAGCGTCTCTGAAGAGATTGCCACTTATCGTTGAAGATGGATAAGCTTCTCTGAAGAGATTGCCAGTTATCATTGAAGAAGGATAAGCATCTCTGAAGAGATTTCCACTTCTCGTTAAAGAAGGATAAGCTTCTCTGAAAAGATTGCCACTTATCGTTGAAGAAGGATAAGCTTCTCAGAAGAGATTGCCACTTATCGTTTAAGAAGGATAAGCTTCTCTGAAGAGATTTCCACTTATCTTTGAAGATGGATTAGCTTCTCTGAAGATATTGCCACTTATTGTTGAAGAAGGATAAGCTTCTCTGAAGAGATTTCCACTTCTCGTTGAAGCAGGATAAACTTCTTTGAAAAGATTGCCACTTCTTGTTGAAGAAGGATAAGCTTCTCTGAAGAGATTGCCACTAATCATTGAAGAAAGATAAGCTTCTCTGAAGAGATTACCACCTATTGTTGAAGAAGGATAAGCTTCTCTAATAGATTTCCACTTCTCGTTGAAGAAGGATAAGATTCTCTAAAGAGATTTCCACTTATCGTTGAGGAAGGATAAGCTTCTCTGAAAAGATTTCCACTTATCGTTGAGGAAGGATAAGCTTCTCTGAAAAGATTGCCACTTATCGTTGAGGAAGGATAAGCTTCTCTAAAAAGATTGCCACTTACCGTTAAGAAGGATAAGCTTCTCTGAAGAGATTGCCACTTATCGATGAAGAAAGATAAGCTTCTCTTAAGAGATTGCCACTAATCATTGAAGAAAGATAAGCTTCTCTGAAGAGATTATCACTTATTGTTGAAGAAGGATAAGCTTCTCTGAAGAGATTTCCACTTCTCGTTGAAGAAGGATAAGCTTCTCTAAAGAGATTGCCACTTATCGTTGAGGAAGGATAAGCATCTCTGAAGAGATTGCCACTTATCGTTGAAGAAGGATAAGCTTCTCTGAAGAGATTGCCACTAATCATTGAAGAAATACAAGCTTCTCGGAAGAGATTGCCACTTATCGTTGAAGAAGGATAAGCTTCTCTAAAAAGATTGTTGCTTATCGTTGAAGAAGGATAAACTTCTATAAAGAGATTTCCACTTATCTTTGAAGAAGGATAAGCTTCTCTGAAGAGATTGCCACTTATCGGTTAGGAAGGATATGCTTCTCTAAAGAGATTGCCACTTATCGTTGAAGAAGCATAAGCTTCTTTGAAGATATTGCCACATATCATTGAAGTAGGATAAGCTTCTCTAAAGAGATTGCCACTTATCGTTGGGGAAGGATAAGCTTCTCTGAAAAGATTGCCACTTATCAATGAAGAAAGATAAGCTTCTCTGAAGAGATTGCCACTAACCATTGAAGAAGGATAAGCTTCTCTGAAGAGATTTCCACTTCTCGTTGAAGAAGGATAAGCTTCTCTAAAGAGATTGCCATTTATCGTTGAGGAAGGATAAGCTTCTCTGAAGAGATTGCCACTTATCGTTGAAGAAGGATAAGCTTCTCTGAAGATATTGCCACTAATCATTGAAGAAAGACAAGCTTCTCGGAAGAGATTGCCACTTATCGTTGAAGAAGGATAAGCTTTTCTAAAAAGATTGTCCCTTATCGTTGAAGAAGGATAAACTTCTATAAAGAGATTTCCACTTATCGTTGAAAAAGGATAAGCTTCTCTGAAGAGATTGCCACTTATCAATTAGGAAGGATATGCTTCTCTAAAGAGATTGCCACTTATCGTTGAAAAAGCATAAGCTTCTTTGAAGATATTGCCATGTATCATTGAAGAAGGATAAGCTTCTCTGAAGAGATTGCCACTTATCGTTGAAGAAGGATAAGCTTCTCTGAAGATATTGCCACTTATCGTTGAGGAAGGATAAGCTTCTCAAAAGAGATTGCCACTTATCATTGAAGAAGGATAAGCTTCTCTGAAGAGATTGCCACTTATCGTTGAAGATGGATAAGCTTCTCTGAAGAGATTGCCAGTTATCATTGAAGAAGGATAAGCATCTCTGAAGAGATTTCCACTTCTCGTTGAAGAAGGATAAGCTTCTCTGAAAAGATTGCCACTTATCGTTGAA